>ML791261.1:198274-259563 GCA_009831015.1 Picea engelmannii | reverse complement strand
TTACTTGGATAGGGAATAATCCCAAGATATCTGGAAAGTCAGTATCTTGCCAACCATTCGAACTCCAACTCACCCTTCTAGAAGATTCCTTCTAGAAGGATCGAGAACTTATCTATTTTCCTCCTTTAGAAACATGTTTGCACTCTAACCATTGACACAGTGCGAGAAGTTTGCAGTCAAGCTGAATGCAGCCTGCGGGAATGAAGGATTCTCGCAGGAGAGTATATATGCAGCCTGCGAACTATTTTCAAAATATGATTTTGAGAAAATGACAAGTGTAACCTTCTTCAGGAAAAAGTTCTTAATGAAGAGTTTGATCTTCCATTATCATGACATAATCATAATATCATCTCGATAACCAAAAATGTGGATAACAATTAGTCAAAGAAGAAAACTTACAACTTGTTAGCGATAAAAAATAACTTGGTAATGATTTCCAAATCACATGATAAGAGGATCATTAGGTAGAAAAGTTATTTCTAATCTTAAGGTTTAAAGGCTTTGAGACAAGATCTTAAAACTATATCATTCCATCACATAAATCAAATTGCATTTCAAAATAGACCAAAACCTGATTTTTAGCTTTCAGTGGCTAAGTGGTAAAATTATAGGGTGGTGAGCCACCAGAATTCAAGGCTTTCGGCGGCTAAGTCAGATTTTCAAGGGCAAATGAGCCGCCAAAAGTGCAGAAGAGTCTGGTTTTACTGTGCCGAGTCATCATTTTTAAATGATGCTTCTAAGCGACTGGAGAATCATTTTGAGAAATGGGCGGAGGATTTTGTTACTGACACGTCAATTAAAAATAACCTCTCTCAATTTTCCTACAGGTGTCATATATTGGGAGAATCGAATTCATCTCTGATCCCTAATTTTTGAATCTCAGAATTTCCCTGTTTAACACATGTTTTTGAAATACATCTTCCGGGAAAATGAAAATGAATCTCAAATAACTGAGAGAGGTTTTTACTCAAAACATATCAATATACAAAAGCCTCTTTAAGTTTGTACACATTTGTTTTGATTTGAGAGATATAGGTCAATCTTTGAGAAACATAGTTCCATAAATTTCTGTCTTTTCCAGCCACCTCACAAATTCAAATTTGAGATAGGAAAAGAGGTTATCAGATCCATCTTTTGAGGATCTTGAAACCAATTTGTAAAGATTATTTAAAGCCCACATAGACACAGTTCAAAGAGGGGAAAATAGTCTAAGGACCGTGGTTCTATTCTTGAAGACTTGTACATTTCATCTTTTGGAGATGTCCATGAATATATCTTGACATTGAGCTTCTTTCACTTTGTTTGTTCAGTTTTCATATCCTTTCTTTCCATGTTTATGTATACTCAATGACAAAAGGCTGTCATCCTATCTCTTCGTTGGTATATTAGACTTATATACATTGCTTCTTAAGATTGTCTTAGTGCTAGATAGATGTCCTCCTATCAGTGCACTCATAAGCTTAAGTTGCAAGTATTTACTCATTATGTCGGCCATCTACTATATACAAATCTTATATATGTTTCTACTAGTATGAAGAAGTATCTTACCTATCATTACTAGCCATTCACATTTTCTTTGTGTAGGTATTTCTTGATAGCATAATGAGTCTTCTCCATGTTTTTACACACTGATTAAAACCTTTTGAGAAACATAGTTGAAAGCCTTGGTCTTTCAAGTGACCCATGTATTTCTAAATGGATGTGATTTTATAATGTCATCTGATTTGATCCTTTTTCCTACACAGTTTATTGATATATTTAAGTTACCAATCTTACACCCTTCTACAGTCAGGGAGTGATTTATTGGAGTGATAACAAAATGGCACCGTTGCCGAGGAACGAAAGTGAAAACAAAGTTTCCCTGGGAGAACGACATAGATCTGTTTCTTGATGGAAGACAAGAGGCAGACATAAAATTCGACTGTAATCATTTTCCCAGTGACTCCACATTAAAGAATCCACTAGGGAGGATCCGGTTGATAAAAGATGAAGAGGCTGAATTCAAAATCCAGGTATCAGTTCATTAGTTTGCTTCATGAACTATTGTTGTTATTTATTAGCTCCTTCATATCTTTCCCTTCACATGTTAAAAGAATTATCCTTTGTTTTGTATATTCTGATGATTATCAGCCTTCTTTTATATATCCATCTTTAGAAGAAGATTTGTAGCCTGCTTGCATTGTAGATGTTGATTCAGTCTTTTTTCCTCAGCCTATTCATAAAGATCACCACTGTATTTCTTTTTCTTTAGAATCTGATCAACCATGTGATCTTGAAGAAATTAAAATTGTTTCAAAACCCTGTGAGATTTCAACTCCTCTTGCAATAACTTCTGAACCTTGTCAACAACTTGCTATCTCTCATGATAAGCCCATAGACTTTCAAATCAAAATCAAGATGAAGATGTTTAAGCCTTTAAAATTGCCTTCTCTTCTTCATCCTTTTCCTCTTGACTATTATGAATAACTACCCTGGTTTTCTGGAGAGAATCAAGCTTCAGCTGAAAGACATTTGGAATCCTTTGAAGATTTTATTGATTGTTTTCAGATTGTTCATGAAGATGTGATCATGAGATATTTTTCAAAATATTTGATCAGAGATGATGCTCTATGGTTTACGGGTCTAAGAGATGATTCTATTGGTTCTTGGATTGAGTTCTCAAATATTTTTATGAAGTATTGGGGTGAAAACAAATCAACAGATTCATACCTTGTTGATTTCTATGCCATGAAGAAACAACAAAATGAAACCTTGCTTGTTTTCAATCGAAGATTTTGCAGCATTTACTATGGTATGCCTTTGGAGATCCAACCTATAGAGATAGCTGCCATGATATATTATGTGATGGCATTGCATTCAAAACTTGACCTTCTTCTGCTAGAAAGGAAATATTCATCATTAAGCGTTGTGTTTGAATATTCTCTAGAGGTGGAAGAAAATATTCATGTTTCCAGGAGGATCCGAGAGCAGACTGATTTTGAAAATCTGCATAAATTTGAGCCAACAGAATGTCAGTATAGTTTAGAATATGAGAAAAAAGGTAATGACTATGAGGCAGTTTCAGAACAACATCAAGAAGATAAAATTATTTCAGATTGTGAATCAGATCCTTCAACATTTGTAAAGCTTTCCAGAGACAGGTATTCATATAAAGTTTATGATCAGTTTACAAATCCAGTTAAGCCTATGATAACTCATGATTGTATAGACAACTACATTTTTATAGCTGATCAAAATATTTTTTATTCAAATACTACTCTATCATCATTCTCTGAACACTATTCTAGAGAAGAGGTCAAAGGCTTTGATGATCACAAGGTTGTCATAAAATAAGAAGAAGGTTATCAATCTTTTGGAAGAGAAGCAGTCATACATGTGGAAATTTTTCCTGAAGACCAGCAGATTTTTGATATCAGTTTCAAAGATCCAGTGGTAGCCTTCATAGAATCATACATTTCAGAGAACATGACGACTTCAGATTTGTTAAATTTATTAGTATTCCCAGATGATTTTGGTTTTGTGATGAATTTTTATCATTGCTGTTGCATTTCAAACATCAAATATTGATCAGTGAGGATGATGAAATCATTTCAGTATTAAAATTGCTTGGATCGATTCTATGGAAATCAACATTTATCTAACCAAATTGCAGAGCTGGTTAGGGTAGAGTAGGGTAGGAAATAAGCTCACTGCCCGAGCATTTCTTTTCTTCCACTTTGAAACAGATGTAGCAGTTAACTTTTGTGAATAAAGGTAGTCAAGAACATGTAAAGAGATCATTATACATAAAGAGATGATATGGTTGACTCTGTGCCCAATGGAATACTGACTCCATGCCCAATGGAGCACTAGACATTAAGTTTAGATTTTACTTTTTCTAGAAAGGCATTAGATCTATCGTTCATGGAAACCTCACAGGGAGGTATCCATCCTAGTTGGATCCAGATGTTAGCGATAAAAAATAACTTGCTAATGATTTCCAAATCACATGATAAGAGGAGCATTAGGTAGAAAAGTTATTTCTAATCTTAAGGTTTAAAGGCTTTGAGACAAGCTCTTAAAACTATATCATTCCAACACATAAATCAAATTGCATTTCAAAATAGACCAAAAACTGACTTTTATCTTTCGATGGCTAACTGGTAAAATTACAGGGTTGTGAGCCACCGGAAGTCGGGTCTTTTGGCGACTAAATCAGATTTTCAAGGGCAAATGAGCCACCGAAAGTGCAAAAGAGTCTGTTTTTACTATGTTGAGTCATCATTTTCAAATGATGATTATGAGCGATTGGAGAATCATTTTGAGAAACAGGCGAATCATTTTGTTAATAAAACGTCAAAGAACAATAACCTCTCTCAATTTTACTACAGGTGTCATATATTGGGAGAATCTAATTCATCTCTGAGCCCTAATTTTCGGATCTCAAAATTTCCCTGTTTAACACATGTTTTTGAAATGAAGATCCCGAGAAAATGAAAATCAATATCAAAGAAATGAGAGAGGTTTTTTCTCAAAACAAAAAATTCTACGAAAGCCTCTTTCAATTTGTACATAACCATTTTTATTTGAGAGATATAGGTAAATCTTTGAGCAACATATTTCCAGAAATTTCTGTCTTTTCTAGCCACCTCACAAATTCGAATTTGAGATAGGAAAAGAGGTTATCAGATCCATCTTTTGAGGATCTTGAAACTGATTTATAAATATTATTTAAATCCCATAGAGACATAGTTCAAAGAAGGGAAAACAATCTGAGGACCGTGGTTCTATTCTTGAATACTTGTACATTTCATATTTTGGAGATGCCCATGAATATATCTTGACATCGAGCTTCTTTCGCTTTGTTTGTTCAGTTTTCATATCCTTTCTTTCCAAGTTTATGTATACTCAATGGAAGAAGGCTGTCATCCTATCAGTGCACTCATAAGCTTAAGTTGCAAGTATTTACTCATTATGTCTGGCCATCTACTATATACAAATATTATATATGTTTCTGCTGGTATGAAGAAGTATCTTACCTATCATTACTGACCATTCACATATGCTTTGTGTAGGTATTTCTTAATAGCATAATGAGTCTTCTCCATGTTTTCACACATTAATTAAAACCTTATGAGAAGCATAGTTAAAAGCCTTGGTCTTTCAAGTGACCCATGTCTTTCTAAATGGATGTGAGTTTATAATGTCATCCGATTTGATCCTTTTTCCTCCACAATTTATTGATCTATTTAAGTTACCAAGCTTACACCCTTCTACAGTCAGGGAGTGATTTCTTGGAGTGATAGCACAACTGACAAATGAGAAGTTGATGCAATGGTATCCTTCCACGATCTTTTCCCAAGTCTTGCAACCAAATCACCATAGTAACCTTACTAGCTCTTTCCTCCTCCTCTTCCATGGGAAGTGGTTTGGTTCTTATAGGGATTTATGGATAAGTCCATATAGTTAGTAGGATAAGACTCTTGGGATCATTATGGAAGCCTTCTCAAGGATAAATCTTGATAAATCAGTGGGAAGTCTCATCCATCAAAACCAAATCCAAAAATAGGAGCTTCTAGACATAGTCGCTCCCTAGACACATAGACAAAGAGATCGATCGCTCCTTGGCAAGCCAAAATGATCTTCCATCGCTTTTGGTCACCCCCTCAATGAAGGAAAAAGGTGACCAAACCTTTTGTTCACCCCCTCAATGAAGGAAAAAGGTGACCAAACTTTTTTGGTCAATCTTTTAATGAAGGTAGGGGGTGACTGAAAAAAAACTTAGTTGGAAACCCAAGGAAACATTGGTTGGTTTTAAGGGTTAAAATGAGGGGTTTCTAGGTGATAATGAACTAGATATTAGGTGATATTTAGGTGATAATAACCTAATGACTAGGTGGAAAATAAATCTATAACAGATGCCCCATAAAGTGTGAGTTCAGAAGAGGTGTCTAATGGCCGAAATACTTTATAAATCAAGTCAAAGAGTGTTGGGAAAATAAGATTAGAGAAGAGAATCGCTAGTTTTGTAGAAAAAAATCCTCAAAGAAAGTATACCCATGCTTGGTAAGAAATATAAGATCATAACCACCATAAATACACTGCAGATCCATGCATGACACAAGTGATGGGATGATGGGCACAATAGAATACACCATGCATACATCAAGAACCAATCATGAATCGATCATGTCCACAAAAGTATACACTGTGGATCCATGCAAGACGCAAGTGAAATCATAGCCACGACAAAGTACAAATGTGGATCTATGTCACATCATACAAGTCAGTGAGATGACTCATTAATGGAGCAATCTGTGAAGTGCTCATCAATATTCTCCATCACATCTTGGGAAAGAATATCATCTAACAAGAGTGTGATATTATCCCAAGGTCTTTGACTTTAATCTAAATGGTATGAATATACAACATGCGAATAAATGAGATGATGTCGAGCATGGTAGAAACCGTATGATTACCAGTCATTAATGTATATCATTAATAGACGCGAGGGAGTTCACCGATGATGATGATGGAACCCAAGATACCTAGTACAATCTACAAAGTGTGAATAAAGGATTTGATGTCGAACACTTGTAGATTCATTAAATGGGAGCCAATGATGTAAACCACTCTCAAAATGAAAGGATACATGCCACTAATGTATGCAAGTCTCAGGGTACTGATGGGTTTCTAGATTTCAATCATGGATAATGAGTTGTATTCGATAGGGTGAAATCTGTCGAAGGAGGGCCTTGGTGTTTCCCCCATCAATCGACACGAAAAATGTAAAGATAGATGGTGTGAAAATCATAATAATGGAGCACAAATGACATAGGGATGTCTGGGATAAAAAGGATGAAAGGAATTGCAGGTGGTTGATGTTGGTAAACTTCCCTTGAGCAAGTATGGACAACTAATAACTTTACTTGACAACATCAACTCATATGAATACCATAAAACTGTTCATGGACGTATCAGAGGAACCTGACACACGATGGAAATGGCGGTCAATGGGAGAGAAATGATGACCCGACTGTTATATATGATGATAGAACAAGTTCATTGTTCAAGGGAGACTCAAAGTAGTAATTGTTTCCATAGAATGAATATAACAAGATGGAAAAAACCTATAAAAATTCCCCACCATGATCGACGAGTACCTATTTCTAGTTTTACAATCTTGAGGAGGATAACAAATGCTTGATATAGCTCATTTGGCGATGAGTCCCCTGCCATATTGTTAACGAACTTGAAGAAGGAGGGGTTCGGTCCCATGTGTGGGTCCTTCGATGTAAAATTTTATGAGCCCAAAGAAGGTAAAATCGATGGCCTTTTCATGTTTAGAGAGTCTAAAAAGGTCGTAAATAAGACTCCACGATGATTTTTTTTGTAAATTTAGTCTCCAGGGTCCAGAACAGTATAAAACAACACCTAGGAGAACTCTTCTAATCATGCTTGACTAGAGTATTCTTTTTTTGTAATTAGTCGAACGAGGCCGCAAAAGGGGTAAACTGTCACTCGAAAGACAACCTTTGTAACCTTTTACTGAGTGTGAAAGGAAACAAGATCACTCGACAATCTTTTCATGTTTAGAGAGTCTAAAAAGAGATTAAAGGATACCCCAAAGAGTTCCTTTTTTGTATAGCTTTTACGAGCCTGAAAAAGAGATAAAAGTATACTCGATAACCTATTCTCATGTATGAATGAGAATGAGAAAGAACAAATATTGATATCAGTAACTTATTCTCATGTATTTATGAGCACGAGAAAGAAAAAATACTAATCTCATGATTGGTTTCATTTTTACACAAGCTTGAAACAAAGTAAAACTATGCTTGGGTAGGTTTCATTTTTTAATGAGTTTAAAACTGAAAACCCACAGTTCTCGACACTTCCCAATGTAAAGTCTAAAGGTGGGTGCTTTTCCCCTAGTTTGAGAAGCTAGTGAATTAAATTCATCATGATAAACAAAGGCTCGAGACATGCCCCCCCAAGCTTTGTTTCATCCACTGTCTCTTCTCCTATCGCCAAATTCTATACCCAATAGACTCATGGTTACTAATAGGAAAAATATTCAAGGAATAAAAAGGATCAACTGACTGACATGGATGGAATGAAGTTTCAACTATGAGTAATAATGGAAGACTTGACTCAATGGGAGGGGTGGTAGTTTCATTTGTTAACGAGATTGAAACATGAAAATAACTATTCTCCTAGTGATCAATTTCATTTTTTAATGAGCTTGAAATCGAAAATAAACTATGCTCTTTGTTGGGTTGGATCCCCAGACCTTTGTTTAATTTTTTAATGAGAGTGACACATAAAAGGGAACCATTCTCATAGCTATAATATTGATCATGTATTCCAAGAGGATAATTCTTTGGAAGGAATACATGTCAAGGGACAAACCTCGATTATGTATTCCAAGAGATCTTCGTGAGATGGAAGAACAACACTTTGGAAGGAATACATGTCGAGGGGAAAGATAGAGGTAGGGATATCATGCTCTAAAATCCATATCGAAGAGATCACCATGTCAACTACTAGATCAAAGTCAAATGAAGGGAGATATTCCTTCTCATTTGGAGTTGAATGAATGGGACATGTTGCCACATTATTGACCTGTGGCAGGGAGGATGATGCTATGATATAAGGACCATTCAGGGAATACTGATGGTTTACCATCATATGAGGGCCAATGAATGAAATCTGGTCTATGGTCACTATGTGTCCATTATGAGGAAAACACATCAATCGAAAGAGTGTGGACACAAAATATTTCATGGCGTAAACATAGTCTCACCCGAGGAGAAAATTAAATCCCAAGGGGTCATGGACTACCATGACATCAATGTAGACCATTTCCCCCCCCAAAGTAATAGGAAAATAAGGGAGGATCCCTAAAGGTTGAATAATCCTTCTGTTAAAATCCAATAGATTCTAAGTCACCGACGCAAGATGAGGTGAACCAAGAGCTTGCCAACCATTCGAGGATAGGATGCTAACAAAAGATCCTTCGTATTTTATAGTGTTAGGAATATGCCTACCAAAAACTTCGACATCGATTTAGAAAGATGCGTAAGAAGGAAGGCGAGGTTTTGTTAGAGAATTCCAATCAATAGTAATTATATTTCTTGGAGGGGGTGTCGTTGGAATGGGCAGAATGGCCCCTTGTCTGGAGGAATCCACAATAATAAGAAATACATGAGTGACATCGTCACTCTTCAAAGGAGGAGTGGGATCGATTGATCAGGAGACCAGATCGACCACTTGGGTTTAACTCTTCGAGGAAATAGTGGGATCGACCAATGATAGAATCAGATCGACCACTTTATCAATTGGGTCAACTGAGGATGAAACCAAATTGACCACTTGATCGACTGGACTAACCGAGGAGGGAACCAGATTGACTAGTTCATCAACTAATGGCGGGTTGGGAGAAATTTTATGGTAACCTGTTGGAAGTTGTTGCTAAAAATCAACAATATTTTCAACAACTATGAAGCCTCATCCAGGTAAGGAAAAAGGTAGGTACTATGCATCTCCTTACATAACCAGCAAGGAAACTTGACTTTACCCTTCTTATTTCCAAGTTGATTGCTAGTCGATGGGTTGTCACCAATGTGACCTGTAGTGACTGATGATAAGGATGGAGAAGAAACCTGAGAATACACTTCTACAACCTTGGGAATACCATGGAAATCCTTCAACACTCCCAGTATGATGTTCAAAGGCTGTCTGATTGCTTCCAACATGTCCTACAATGGTTGGAATCTTTTCCTTTATCTTAGTTTTCTTCTTGTTAATCTTTTGTTTCTTCTTCTTCTTCTCCACTTGGTTACTAGTTGTAGAGATTTCACTAGGTGAATAGGAAGAACGAGAATAATGTTGATTAATTGGGTTGGTTGTCATTGATGTCAACCCTTGAAGAAAGTCCAGTAGTGAATTCTAGTAGCACAAAAGTTTGGGTAATGGACCCAAGTTTGTTTGATGGGTAAGGGCATGTGTTTTGATATATTTGTAGGTAAGACTATTCTACATGGATAGTACATGTCATTCCATTTCTGGTGGTATGTGGAGCGTCACATAATTCCTCACAGTTAGAGAGTCATGGCCATGTGAAGTTGGAGAACCCTCATGAGTCATTTAGAAGCCCCAAAAGGTCAAAGTAGTCAAAGTGGTTGCAAAGAAGAAATCATTTAAATAATAAAGTGAAATGATGAGTGTACTATAAGTCAAATTGGATACAAAATAAATTATTTAAATAATAAAATTAATGGAAAAATTACTATGTGGAAAAGTGGTTAGAAGTAGGTTAGCCCTAAAATAAGGAAAGTGGTTTAAGAGATTTTAGAAGGTAAATAATAAAGTGAAGTGATGAGTGTACTATAAGTCAAAGTGTATATAAAAGGAATTATTTAAATAATAAAGTTAATGGAGAAATTACTAAGTGGACAAGTGGTTAGAAGTGGGTTAGCCCTAAAATAAGAAAAGTGGTTTGAGATGGTTAGAAGGTAACCCCTTGAGGAAGCTACATAAAAGTATAAATAAGAGGCAAGGGTCTCTCATTTTAAATTATACTTGAGCATATTAAATATCTACAAGTGATTGAGGTAACCAAAGGATATCTAAGCCGAATTTCATATGGAATGTGAAGTAAATAAGGCTGAATTTCATAGGGAGGATAAATTCTTTGGATGATGCTTTCTAAGGTATGTTATTTATAGGTCATTTCACCATTTTTGCAATAACTTTTTTTCTAGAATGATTTCGACCGTGAAATTGGGAGGTCGTTGAGGAAACACATCCAAGTAGCCGAGATAAAATTTCATCTTGTGTGTTGTTGTATTTTTGGAGTTACACTCTGTGGAAAATAGGGTTTGTGGATAGTCCTGAAACTAGTCTAAAACATGTGTTTTAGGTAAAAATGTCATAACTTCTTCATAACAGATCCAAATTCAGTAAGAAAAAATTTATTGGTTAGAGTACAGTCTTTTGTATGTTGTGTACGATATTCAGATCTACATAGAAAATATTCCCTGTGGGGCTATTGTTTATATTTCATTCTTTGGTTGGTCTTCCTAACCTGTCTATCTGAGTTATTGACCCAGGGTTCATGTCATTCAGGTTTACAACAAAGTCTCTAAAACTATCAGCCCTTCCAGGAAACTAGAAGGCAACACAGTACACATAATTCACTACACAGTCTCACCCGAGATAGCTTTAAATGGGTGGCTGTAAGACTCAGGGTTTACAACCTAGGATTGAGTATGAGATAGGGGTTTATTAATCAGAGCCATGCACTACAAACTATGAGGGTAATCTACCTATTCCTCGCAGGTGCACATTCCCATTACACAGATTAATTCCCAAGCAACATATTCATGTTCCATAACAATGCATGAACTCATTTATTACGCATAACAATAACCTGCTGAAAGAAAGTTAAGAGATGCATACATTCATCACATTACAAAGTTATTACCATGGTTCACCCCCTCTTGGTCTACGCCCACAAAGATTTGTCTCTTGGCTCTTTTATTATGGGGGTTCTGCATTTCCTGCACCGCGCGCTTACAATTCCCCTCTTATGGGTAAGATCTATATGAGGCGAACTAGATCGCAAAGGCTCTACAGCCTATGAACTAATCCTTAGATCTACCTTCTCTCCTCCTTTCTAGATCAACAACTTACAAAAATGGTGCATAACAGTCAATATCATATACCGCATCTACTCATGCGTAACTATAGTAAAAGATGGGATAACAATACTAACACCCCAAGCTAATACACAACTTTTCAACACAAAACAGTCGAACCTCTACATGATACATACACATATATATTTATACATTTTGGTCTCTTCAATCATTTACAAAGCATTACAAAAACCATAACCCTACCGACGTTAGGTCTTCCTCCCATGCATGCGTGTTGTTCTTCCTTCAGTTGTCGCTTTCCCTGTGCATGCTTTCTTGCATGCGCATGTGTTGTTCTTTCTCCAGCTGTTACTTCTGTTTCTACACTCTTTATTTCCCACGCTCATCCTTCTTTCCACTTTGTCCTGGTGCCAACATGACCCCAACAATGACATGTGACTTGTCCTGAGTCACCTAATCTTTTTGAGCTACCTTAATCTCCTTGGTGATCGTCTGGAACTTTTCCTTCAGCTCTGCTGCTTTTGTCAGTGCCTGTGCAGTCTTCTCCTTAATGGTATCCACTACCTAAACTGCCACTTTGTCACTCAACAATCCTGCACATTCTACTTGTGTCTGTGCTATCTGTGTTCTAGCTCCTTCTGCTTGTGCGAGTACTTCTTCTACCCCTTCATGCAGTGGTTCTATTTGAGCATGATGCTCTTGTTTGTTCATTTGCGCAGTGATAAGTTCTACCTGTATATTCTTCAACTCTTGCATTCTCTTGTCGAGTTATGGGATTGGTGTGGTATTTTTCCTTTGCTTGAGTTCTTGGATCACTGCATTGATCCTTTCCACTTCCTTGTCCCAACATTGGACCTATGGATCCTCCTCCAGTCTTGTCCAAAGTTGCGCTTCTTTATCGCACAAGTTAGCTGTCGTGATAACCTGTGTATCTATCTCTTGTATTTGTGTTGTTTCTACATACCTCCTTTGATCCTTCACCGCTGGTGGAGTTGTTGGTGTGAGCTGTTCTTGGATACCCTCGATCTCCTTCTGATATCGATCAATTATCTGCACAATCTGGTCGATCTTTTCTGTGGCTGGGAGTTCGTTTCCTTGCGTAGTTCTTGGAAGTTTCCCAAATATTTCTCCCACTCTTCGTTCCAATTCGTTCCTGTGTTCTTTCTCCTCCCGAGTTTCAGATTTGGCCTGCTCACATTCTTTTTCAAGCGCTTCCCACTTCTTCGTTTCTTGTTTTAGCTCGACTAAGTTTTTATGTGATTGAGACTGCATTTCGTGGTTGACGCTAATGTGAAATTTGTATAGTTCCCATGATGGAATCCTTGTCAAGAACAATCACATGTGGTCCAAATCCTTCAGTGGTGTTTGTCCCACGATTTCATCCATTCTTAGCATGCTAGGTTTTATGTAGACCATTGCATGTGCGTGTGGCATTGGAAGGACTGGGTCTCGTTCTTCTACCTCCATTATTTTGTTGGTATGTGTTGTCAATGACTCTATGCCTTTGCTTCTACTTTCTCTCTGGGCCTCCCTGAGTGTCTTGAGGAGATGTCCCATTTCTGCCAGCTCTTTTTGTAGTTTATCCCTGTAATGTGTTGCATGATCGAATTCTTCTACTAGACAGTCCTGGACCATTCCGATGATCATTTTTCCATCGTCCTCTATGATTGTATAGTACGGTGATGTTCGTTGCACCTTTTATTTCTTGCGTGCACCTGCTGTCTGCACAACTGATCTTTTCGTTCCCCCTGGTTCCTATGTGCTGGGATTTGGGGTGGTCTCCTGTGATCCCTTAGCTTGTTTCTACTGCCTGTTGGTCTCTTTCTGCCCCTTCTGGGTTCCTATCTAATTTGACCCTTCATCTTCCTAAGTCGGCTTGTTTTGGCCCATCCTTGGTTTCTTGGGCACTGGGATTTGTGGAGGCTATGTTTCCGCTTGTGTTGCCTCTCGTTCTGCTATTCTTTCCGGTACTTCCCGGGGAATGGATTGGATTCTCCAGTCATTAGGACATTCTCTGATGACCATGTCTATATCACCTTCTATGATGCAGTAGCGCATCGGTAGCCACTGTTTATCTAGATCCTTCCTTGGTTGTATCCACATGGCTTGACGTGTAGCCCAGAAGTTAGTGATGTCCCCATATCGCGCGACAACCTCTGGTGTTATTCTCCATGATCGACTGATAGCTTCATGTATGTCCCGTAGGTATGCTTCAAATACGATTCCATTCTCCCTCTTATGCCTGGCCTGTGGCCCGGATCTTAATAATAAATATCTCACTTCCGCTGGCTACGGTCTAGTACAAAAAATTACATACTCTGGTTCCAGCCATCCCATGAAGGCTATGAGGGTGAGCAACCATGAGTAATTGAACTCTGTATCGAGGTCGTGTACATCCTTGCAGTCCACTTGGAATAAGTTTAATATATAAGGTGCCCAACTCACGAAGGTGCCTTCTGCGCACTGAGCTACAACTGCGATGACTCCTGCTGGTACTGCATCTTTGCGACATTTTCTTAACAATTTGCAGGCTAGGATATTTTCTCCCAATTGTGTTGCTGCATTGTTGATCCATTTGATTATAATTCCTCTTGTTCCCCTGGTTGTACCATATTTCTTTTTCATTTCCTCTACTAACGCTTTCTCCTTGGATTTATCGTCCATAATCAACGCGGGATCCATACCCTGCCTGGGTAGTCCTATTATCTACGTGATAATCTCAACATTTATGGGGACGGTTTTGTCTAGCCATATGTCCCCTCTGTGTGTGACTGCTAATAGCTACTTGATGCATGATATCGCATATTGGCCTCTGCCAAAATGTGGAAGTTTCAGCAACCCTAAAATTCTTGTTCTGTCCAATCCAACTGCCCACTGATGTGGCTGGATGATCATTTGTCCAAGTTGGTTAACCATTATGTTCTGCATAAAAACCCTCGGTGCAAGTTTCGGGTACTTGGCTTCATCTGATATGTCATGGTCATAATACTTGAGCTTCCTGACGTGACCCAGTAGCTGCGGATCTACCTGTACTCCATCTGGTATGCATGGTAGCACAATTTCTGTTGTTGGTTTCTTGCGGGGTGAGCTCGGTATCTGAACTTTGTCTTCCTGCTGTAGTGGTTGGTTCGAAGTTCTTGCAACTGCTGATTGCTCCCCTGTAAGCCACTTTGGCCAAGCCGAGGTAGTTCTAGCAGTCTCCTCTGTTGGTTGACCTAGGCTGGGTACCTGTGACCCGTCTAGTTGCACTGTTGCTCCCAGATTTTGTGTTGTTTCGTTAACTTCCACGACTGCTTAAGTGATTTCTGGTTTCACTTCCCGTTGGGTTTGCACTTCCTCGTTCTGAGGCTCCTGCACCGCTGCTGGCGTATCCTCTTTCATGGCCTTTACTTGTGCCTACTGAATCTCTTCCAGTATCGGTGTAGAGTTCACTGGTATCATCTCTGGGGATGGGATCTCATCGATATCAACAATCTCTAGCTGTTGTTGTTCGTTTTCTTCCAGCGGTCCTCATGACCTAGTTTGAACCCTGGTCGGTCTAGCTGTCTGGACCGATTCTGTGGGCTTCGGTGGTGCCGTAGTGGTGACTGTTGAATGTTTTCTGAGTTTGAATGAATTTGGTGAGCTCCGTAGTCTTGCTCTGCTCGTTCTGGCGGCTGTAGCTCTTTCTCTGTTCTCCTTTCGTGAATAGACTAGTTTCTTCCATGCTCGTGTGTTGTATGAGCTTGTCATGAATCTTGTTGGGGATGTTTCCTCCATGATGTGATTAATTCACCATAAATGTGGGTTCAATGCATCTGCGATAGTTTCGTACTTTCCATTACGCTTACTTTGCGGTTTCCATTTGGCGTGTTTAATGTGATGTTTCATCAGTCCTTATCGTGCCTTAATTTCGCATAGTGCTGTCATGTCATCCTTCTTTTGCTGACTTTCCATTTCCCGCTTGTTTTTCTTTGGTATGTAACTATTGTCCTTGCCTTCGTTGAATTCATGTTACAAATTTTATGCGACCTTTCTATCTCTAGCGTGCTTTGGGATTTTTAGTTTTGTTTCCTGTTGTTGTTCTCTGTTNCAGTCGGCTCCCGTTGATCATTCCTATGAAGTCTGTGCCTGCTAAATCTCTTAACTATACAACACCTCCATCTGTTACATATTTTACCTCGTATGGTCCTAACCAATGCATTCTCAGCTTTCCTAGGTGCTGAAGTGATTTGCTGTCATAGATCAATACTATATCTCCTTCCTTGAACGTCTTCTTTTTGATGTGTCAATCGTGCCAAGATTTGTCTCTGGCCTTCTACACTTGTTGATGGAATCCTTCCAGGATTCAATTTTCCTCCATTAACAATAGTTGATTCAGTATTTTCTGTATTGCGCCTCGTTCTGTCATTTGTGTGATAGCGGCTAGGCATAAGCTGAGTACTAAAAATTCTAATGGCACTACTGCTTCTTGGCCATCGACTAGTTTGAATGGTGTGTGCCCTGTCAACGTTTTGCATGTCATCCTATATGCCCATAATATTGCGGGTACTTTGAGGTCCCAGTCGTCTCTGTTAACATTACAGATCTTTGTTAGTGCGTTCTCGATAATTTTGTTGAAGGATTCTACTGTGCCATTTTACTGTGGATGATAGGGTGTGCTCTTCTAATGATGAAATTAAAACTCTTCGAGCATCACGCGATGGTGTTGTTTATGAAGTGTGTTCCTTGGTCGCTCATTAAAACTCTTGGGCACCCAAACCTAGTAATTACTTGTTCGAATAAGAAGTGTGCAATTGTCTCTGTGCTGCAGTCTTTTACTGGTGCAGCTTCCGCCCATCTTGTTAGGTATTCTTTCGCGGTGATGATGTATCTTGCCCTTGTTCTTTTGGCTGGTGGGTTAATTGGCCCCGCAAATTCTATTACCCATTTATCAAATGAATGTAATGTTACTTGTGGTCGTACTGACATCTCGTCCCTTCTGTTGGGTTTGCCTACCCATTGACAGATATCACATTTCTGACAGTACTCTTTCGAGTCTCTATGGATCGTTGGCCACCATAATCCTGCGTGGAGTACCTTCTACGTGGTAGCTTTTCCAGCATAATGTCCTCCTGCCATTCCCTCGTGGGCTTCTACTAAAATTCTTGGTCGTTCGTGCTCTAACACGTACCCTCATAAGATGATATCTCCACCCATCTTGTATAGATGTCCTATGATTAGTTGATAGTTGGCTATGCGAACTACCAGGCTCTTATTCTGTGAAGTGGTATATTCTTGCGGCGCGGTACCTGTTCTCAAGTACTGGATGATCTCTATGAAGTAGTCGTCATCAATCTGTACTGGAATAACTATGCATCCAGAAATTTGTTTTCTAAGTTCATGGGTTATTCTCCATTTGTGAATCGTGATAGGTGGTCGAGTCCTGCATTCAGTTTTCCTGGTTTGACTATTAATTCGAAGTGAAATTCTTGAAATAAAAATAACCATCGACAAATTATCCCCCCCAACACTGGCTTGTTGACTAGGTATTTCAAGGCTGAGTGATTTGAAAACATCTTAAAATGTTTTCCCAATAGGTAATGTCTGAACTTCTGCAGTGCATAAACCATAGCTAGGCCTTCTCTTTCCATCATGTTATAATTCTTCTCTGAGTCTGATAGTTTTCTTCTTATGAATTCTATCGGGTGATCCAAGTCTCCTGCTCCTGGTTGTGCTAAGATAGCTTCAAGTTCCATCACTGATGCATCTACATGTACATGGAATGTCTTTTCCCAGTCTGGAAATACTAATATCGATGCAGTAACCATCTTTTCCTTTAATGTATTCAAACCGTGTTGACACTCGTCGTTTCATTGGTACTTTGTATCCTTCCTTAAAAACATTTCCATTGGTGTTGTGATCTGTGCATATCCTTTGACGAATTTCCTATAGTATCCGGTATGTCCTAACGTCGCTCGTAGCTGACAGACTATTTTTTGTGCTGGTAAGTTCACAATGACTGTGATCTTTGTCAGATCCACTAATAATCCTTGTTTGCATACTATGTGGCCTAATAGTATCCCAAACGGTGTCCCAAATATGCATTTCTTGATATTCAGTGATATCGAACACTATCTGCATCATTCTAGCATCAGGCATAATAGTTCCACATGGTTTTTCAATAGACTATAGACTATCCGGTCATCCAAGTATACTTCAAGAAACTGATGAATGGATTTTTTAAATGCTGCGATAACCACTATTGAGAATATTGTTGGCGCATTCTTCAGTCCAAACGACATGAATGTATACTGGTAAGATCCCCATTCCGTCGTGAATGTGGTCTTGTATCTATCCTCCTGTGCTATCTTAATCTGATCGTAGCTTGAGAATCCATTAGTGAATGAGTAAGCTTCATGTCCCCCCACATTCTCTAACACTTCATCCATGAACAGTGTAGGGAATGGGTTGTGTAGGAATGCATCGTTCAACTTCCTCAAGTCGACGCAGATCCTAATCCCTCTTCCTTGTTTCTTGTCCTGTACTACCATCGGGCTTATCCATTCTGATTCCTTGACTGGTTCGATTATGCCATCTTCGAGCATCCGATCGATCTCCTCTTTAACTTTCTATTTATATATGGGGTTCAGTCTATATGGTCGCTGTCTAATTGATCTCGCTTCAGGTCTGAGTGGTATCTTCATCTCTCCTAGTTCTCCTGCTATACCCTTCATCTCTATAAATGTAGTAGGAAACAAGTCGTTGTATTCACGCAACAACTCCGTGATGATTTCTACTGTTGGCTCATCCCAGTAGTCTCCAATGCTAGCCATTTTGGGATGTTCAGCTATTCCGATGTTAACTTTATTTACCTTGATTGGTGCAGAAATCACTTCAGATTCTATGGGTGGTCCCTCCACATCTCTTTCACCTTCTAGTTCTTCAATCTAAATATCGAACATGTCATCTTCATCTGGTGCTTCCTCCTATACATGGTAACATGACATTAGTTCCTTGACTGTCTTCTTATTCCACTGTTGTTCTTCTATGATGGTTTCTATTTCTGGTTCTTTGATGAATATTACTCTTCTTATCCATTTAAGGGATGCATCTATGTTGGGGTTCTCATGCTCAAATGAGAAGGTGACTGCGAAGTTCTATTGCAATATTCACCATGTTGTAGTTCCTTTATGCAATTTCTGGTCTATGTACTAGTTCACTGGTATGCCCTCTAAAGTATGTATGAAGTGATGAGCCATTCCTCTAATGGTCATTTTCCATAGTGTTCTACATGCCTCCAAGTGCTCCAATGGTGCTCTATGTCCATCGTAGTTCTACTGTTTTCTGTTTTTCTATTCTACGCTGAACCTTATGCGTAGTAACCGCTTACATTGATACCAGTCTGTGATAGTCTCCTTGTGTGCACCCCACCATCTTGCGGGTGTGGCTTTGAGTGCTAAATATAGTGCTCGTAGCCTCTGGTTCTCTAATACTTCGTCTTCATATTGTGTCAAGAATGTTTCCAAATCATTTAGTTCGTGGAAACTGGGTGGTTCTCTGATTTCTATGCCTATCCAACGTACTGTGTGGTCTATCCTTGCACATCTTCTCGTGGATACTTCGTGTAGTCTCTGCTTCCAGTTTTCTAACTCGGTGTCTGATTATGTTATGCATGAAGTAATGCTCTGCCAACTAAGTACCCTGTCTGCAGTTGGGTTTACATAATCCTCATTGCATGCAGTTGTTCTGTACAACTGGTCGATATATTCTAAGTCCAGTAAAGTGGGTTCTACGAACCTCTCCCCTTCTAATGGGTCAAGTGGTGTTATGACCCTGTAATCTCCAAATTCAAATGTCATTTTTCCTATTTTTAAGTTAATTATGGCCTGATTGTCAAATGCCCAATCCAGATCGAGTAGTGTCAGGTACAATATTGTGCCATCTACTATTTCAATGACTTCAAAGTCTACTTTAGTGCACACCCCATCAAGATCTACTGTTACTCCTTTCAGTCTACCTATTGGTAGGACTCTATGCTAGTTGGCTAGTTTTAATTGGACATTTGAGTATCCCAATGTTGGCTCTCCCATGCATTGCCAGGTCTTCTTGGGTAGCACATTCACTTCGGATCCTAGGTCTAGTATAATGTCTCCCATATTGAAATCCCCAATGTTATCATTTAGTCTAAATTCCCTACTTGTTCTTCTTCGTGTGTGTAGGTGATTGACGGTTTTTGGTTGGATATTTTGTTTCGTCTCGCTGCTACATTTCTCTAGTATGTTTTGAAATATTTTCACAGATGAAGGGTCACTTAATACTCTTACGCATGATTGCAAAAATTCTTTAATAGTACTTACTTCTCCCTTGGGCTGCATTCCATTGTTATGATCCAATGATGGCGGCATTTTATATTCTGGGGCTTCCTTGACTGGTTGTGCAGTTGAAGTCAACACTGCGTCCACCTTCTGAAATTCTTGTCTGGCTTCCTTAAAAGTCTCCTTTTCTTTGGGTGCATCTAACTGCTTCCTTGGTTTGGTGTTCTTCGTTATCCATTGGATTTGTGTTGGTTCCTATTGAACTACATCATTTCCTGTTTTCGTCTCTCCACGTGTGACTATGTTGATGTTTCTCCTGTCATCCCTTGCTTGGTATGAAATCCATTGAACATTCTGATTGTTATGGTTCCTCTTTTCCTGTATCTTTACTAATAGTGTTGGACATTCCTCTATCTCGTGATCTGATGCGTGACAATACATACAAGTCGTTGGCGGCAGTGGACATTATCGTGCATAATGTCCTGGTTGCTGACAATTGTGACATGTGACTGGGCCTCTCCCATGTCTGAAACCTTCTCTGGCTCATCCTCCTCCTCTGTAGACTACGCGATCACCTCTCGACAGGTTATACTGTGGTGTATGATTATACTGCGTGGTATTGTACTGGGGCTATGTCGGGTTGTACTACGATTGTACGTTTTTGTAGGGTTGTTGCATAGTATTATACTGTTGTTGTGTAGTGTTGTATGGGGTTGGGGCTTGGTTGAACTGCGGTGTTGCTTGCCCATTCATAATTTTGGCATGTACTCTATATGTATCTGATGTTCTTTCCCACATTAGCTCCATAGTTCTGCAATCTTTGTCATCGTGGTCCACTGACTTACAAAAGGTGCAATGTGAATTCTTTGGAACTGTCTAGTATTTCTGCATCATTGTGCAGTGGTAAGGGTCGTGACCCGATTTCTTGCATATTTCTCACCATAATCCTCCCTATGGTAGTGGGTTTGGCATACCTGTTGCCTTATACTGCGTGAATGTTGGGCATTCGTTCTTGTGGTATCCTTTCGTTCTACATGTGGTGCACCAAACGACTTCTCGTTTGTCCTTGTTCTTATTCTGGTTCAATTAAAATGTTAGATTCTTCAAATCCTCCTTCAATTCTTCAATAGTTGGTTCTGTCTCCTAGTACTAGTTCTCTTCCAGCTGCAAGGCTACCTGTAGAGCCTCAGCCTACGTCTGAAACTTCTGCTGTCATAAGGGATATTTTAGATGTGGGAGTATAAAGTTGACAAATAGGTGCCGGTGCTGCATCTCAATCATAAGGTATTTTATTTTTCCCTTCAATCGCTTGAATCTCTGATCAACTCCCATACATAATCTTCTGGTTTTTGTCTTATCTCAATCATCTCGTTCATGTACTGATCCTTTGAGCTCGACGTCTGGAACTCATTAATCAATATATTCTTAATGTCTGCGAGTGTCCTCGTCGTCCCAGGGGCACTGTTCGTGTCTAGACTCATGTACCATTCTAGTGGGTGGTCTCTTAGCGTGATCGCTAACTGCGCGAGTTTGGTGTCTTCATCAGTGATCTGTTTTTCCTCCCAGATATTTGTGCAAATGAACAAGTGCTTCTCAGGATCTTCTGTTGATTCTCCTCGAAATTCTGGTAATTTGATAGTGGGATCGTGTCCCACCATTCGAAATATTGAAATTCTCCCTCCGCCATGCAGTGTAAATACTTGACTAATACTGCCTGAACTAGCTCCTCCATTTGTTACTCCTACGATAGATGTACTGCTTTCTTTTTGACTTCCTCCAAACTTCGGTTGTCTAAACGGTGGTGTTCTCTTTGGTGTATTAGTCGGACATGGGTTTATGGGTTCCACACTGACATTAGTATGGATAGGATGGCTACCTTCTCCTCCCGTTCTTGGGCCTCTTGTTCTCCTCTCATAAGTTGCACGTAGGATTTCCTCAATTTGCTCCATAGCCTGGAGATCCTCTACCTCTTCCTCATCGCTTGCCAAGCCCTCCCTCGCGGCTATGACTCTCTTCTTGGTATTCAGCTTATATTGGTAGGGTACTCTGCTACGCGTCGTTCCTGATGATGCCAGGATCCACTGAAGCTAGTCTTCATCCATCAAGATAAGGTCCAAGAGTTCCTCCTTCTTTCCTTTATTCTGGCCTTCTTCCATTTATCCTCTCTCTGTCAGTGCTTCCCCCCTTCCCCTATGCACGCAAGGAAGTCTAGCTGTCTGATTCCATTGTCATTAGACCTTTGTTATATAGAAATATTTTCATAAAATTATACAATGATCGAATGTACCTTCCTTGAGGTTCACGTAGAAATTCTTTCTCTGCTGCACTGTATGACTTTGTTGTGTCGACTGCAAACTTTGTAAAGAAGCCTGCTACAATACGGTCAAGCCAAAGGTCGACTGTGTGGGTGAATTTTTTGTTCACCTGCTGTAATTGCTCAACTTGTACTAGAGTTCAATCCATCTGTTGGATCTGGTTCGTCACATGGTTATCTTTCAACCTTAGTATCCACTCCTACAGTAAGTGGGGAAAATCACAGAAAAATACTTCGTGTAAATCCGCAAACACGTATTTATCCAGATATTTGTGAGGTGTGATGCTAGGGTTTCTATTATCTTTCTGAGCAAACTCTAGCTCTTTGGCTCTCAACCAGCCTTTGATTTTTTCTTTTGTGGGGTTCCACAGTCTCAAAATTACCTTCTAATGGCCCAGTGGTCTTCTAATTTCACTCATTCTTTTCTCATGCACTCTATCTCATCTACCCAGTCCTCTCTTGTTCCTCTTAACATGACAACATAACCATTTGTTATTTATCTTTCATTCCATGGTCAGTCTTCCCGACCTATCTATCTGAGTTATTGACCCATGGTTTATGTCATTTGGGTTTCCAACAAAGTCTCTAAAACTATCAGCACTTTTGGTAAACCAGAAGGCAACACAATACACAGAATGCACTGCGCAATCTCACCCGAGATAGATTTAAATGGCTGGCTGTAAGACTCAAGTGTTTACAAAATAATATTGAGTATGATATAAGGGTTTATTAATCAGAGCCATGCACTATGAACTATGAGGGTAATCTACCTATTCCTCGCAGGTGCACATTCCCATTACACAAATTACTTCCCAAGCAACATATTCATGTTCCATAACAATGTATGAACTCATTTATTACGCATAACAATAACCTGCTGAAAGAAAGTAAAGAGATGCATACATTCATCACATTACACAGTTATTACCATGGTTCACCCCCTCTTGGGCTACATCCACAAATATTTGGCTCTTGGCTCTTTTATTATGGGAGTTCTGCATTTTCGGCGCTACGTGCTTACAATTCCCCTCTTATGGGTAAGATCTATATGAGGGGAACTAGATAGCACCAGGATCTACAGCCTGCGAACTAATCCTTAGATCTAACTTCTCTCCTCCTTTCTATCTCAACAACTTACAATAATGGTGCATAAAAGTCAACATCATATATTGCATCCGCTCATGCGTAACTACAGTAAAAGATGGGATAACAATACTAACACCCCAAGCCAATACAAATGCTAGTCTCTTTTTGTTAAAGTTAAGGAAGGTTTGAAGGTATGTGATCATATACACTAGGTCTATTACAGAGTTACAAATCATATTTGGATAATGAAATTGATCAACAATTTTGGTTGAGGTATGTTACAGATAGAGGTTGTATAACAGTGAGGTTGTGGCACATGGTTTGATGTAATGGTTTATGGCATTTGGTTATGGATAGTGTGATGTATTACTAGATAACTTTTGATGGTTATATTGGTATATGTATTTCGTATATGGTTGAGGTACATGTTGGGTACATGGTTGAGACAAGTAGTTGATGAGTTGGCACACACATGAGGTGTATAGTTGATGATGTTGATACATCTTGATGAGTCATAGTTTATGTGTATTTGATGCATGATTGGTACATATTTGGTGCATGGTTGATGAACTCGTTGATGGTATAGGTTGAGTTACAGGTTGGTGCATCATTGATGCACTTATTTATGGTACAGGATGATTAGAGGTTGTTTGGTATAGGTTGGTGCATGGTTGATTCACTTGTTTATGGTACATGTTGATTACATCTTGATTGGTACAGGTTTACAATAGTATATCTCACAGTGATAGTGTGACAGTGGTTCCATCATTCTACTTCTAAATCAGAGCAGTTGGATGGGGCAAGGACAGGTGGTTGTAGCCACTTTCTGGTTGTAGCCAGAGAATATAGGGGTTTGGAGCCTCCTTTTGGTTGTATCTAGAGAATTGGGGAGTTGGAGCTTCCTTCCGTTTGTAGCCCGAGAACATAGGGGGTTGTAGCCTCCTTCTGGTTATAGCCATAGAATTGGGGAGTTGGATCTTCCCTCAGGTTGTAGCCTAAGAAACTAGGGGGTTGGAGCCTCCTTCCAGTTGCAGCTGGAAAATAAAGGAAGTTGGTGCTTCCAATGAATGTAATTCTTAAAGACATATAAGAAAGAGCATTATGTGGTTTTATACCTCTTTGGGTTTCCACGTAAAAACATTGGTGTACTGTGTATGTGAATGATTTCTCATTTGTTAATTGTTTATTTACTCTCCAACTATTGGATGATAATGCTACATTGATATAACACTTGCATTTTGTAGTTAAAAGGATTAAATTTATCTATTACTGATTCAACCCCCCTCTGAGTAATCCAACAAAGAAGAACCTACAAGAGAAGAAGAAGGAGGATGGACATGAGGTTGATGATCCTGGGGTTGAGTGTTTACATATGAATTACTAGGAGCATTGACATTCACCATAGTGGAAAACAACCAAACCGGTAATCCAATCCTGAGACTAGGAAGAGTCAAAGTTGCTATGTAAGGTGGACCAACGTGTACCACATAAGGAGAAAAAAAAAATCCCTGGAAAAGGGATTTCTTCATTGGGATTCCTAGGAACTGATGCCATAGATACATACTCAACCCTAAGGTCCACTAAGAAAACAAATAACATGCACTAGAAAATCCAAGAAAAAAACCAAAAAAACCAATAACTTCTCACAATGAATGTACTAGTTCATGATGAAATCCAACAAGAACACGTGAGGAGGGGATGGGATGAGTGGGTGGATTAGTTATGTTGGAAACCTGCTTAATGAACTTACACCCTGGTGCAATTCCACTTATGACGTGAGTTGCAGGTGACCATCCAAGGAACTTGAGTGATTTTGACCAACGTTTGACCCAGGTACAGTGAAGACTTCCCTTCATTGCCACCTTGTGTATAGACTCTAAGGATTATTGCCACTAAGGTTACCAACTCATATTCATCCTTCGGGTGGGTATAGTTGACAGTCAGGTCTAAAAGTATGGGTAGGATATCAAGTCCAAAGTTCTCCAAGAGGACTGAGAACAAGAGGACCGGAAAAATCTCTAGAGGATCCTGAACGGATTTGGGATTCACGAAGTTTAGAGACCAAATGAAAATAGTTTATTCTCAAGAAGAAACCACAATACACTAATGTTCCTCTACATTTGGTTATGCCTCGGTGGGGTAATCTCCGCTGCTCTCCTACATGCGACTTCATGTTTATCCCCTGTGTGAGAGGGGGGTCTTGGCTATGCTTATACGAAAACTGGATTTTCTCTCCCTATCGCAAGATTCTAAGTTTATTTTGGTTTCTTTGTAGATTTCACCTCACAGACTATTCCAAATCTCTATCCTGATCTATTGTTTATGTACATGCCCTAAAAAGAAAAGTTTCTAGATAAATTTTATTAAGCGCTTGGTTTTATGGTTGTTGGTTTACTCAAGGGTGCAGTGGTGAAACAAATGCTGTGTAAAGGACTCTATTGATATTATGGTAGTTGTGGGAGGTATTAACCTCCACATGTAACCTTTAATAAGACTAGAATATTCCAGGAAGCAAGAGAAACCCTAAAATGTTGGATAATAACCCTAGAAGACAAGTCGACTCCAAAGAATATTTAATATTGAGTTATTAGCCTCTTGAAAGAGAAGTCGGCCCAGTCAACTAGATAGATAAGTATAAATATAGGGAGCTAGAGCTCATTTTACACTCACGCACTCACAACTACATAAGAGTAGTGGTGTGGAAGTTTGGAGAGGGAGTGCAGCTGCAGTTGTTGCAACTGGTATTTTGGCTTTTGGTTGGACTTTCTCTTGGTTATTGTTTGGAATTTCTGCTTGGTCTTTGATTATTCTTTCTTGGTGCGCTACCCTTGGAGAAAGGTGCACTACCTTGGTTCGCTATTGTTCTGGTTCCAGAATTATTCTGTCTATCAAGGGTAAGGTGCTCGAGGGTGGCCTTTGTGCCTATGGTTGGGTGACAATATTGCTATATTGTATATGGGAAAATGATCACATCTCTTTATTTCTAATAGGTTATGGGCCCACACTATCTTCAGATAGTCTAACCACTAAAAGATATATTAGGAAATTATTTTTTAATCTCGTTAAGGCACCATTTATATCTACAACTAGGTTTTCTGATGATGCAGCTGCAACAAACCCTAACCATTTTGTTCAGACACTTCTAGTGAAGCATTTGAACTAATTCTTTAACATCCTAGTGCACCCTAGCCTAGCTCACCTCTTAGTACTCTCATCTAGCAAAATCGTTAGGTTTGAATTTTTGGTCAAAGTCAAAGTCAAATTTTGATTGGTCAAATTCAAAGTTTGATTGGTCAAAGTCAAATTCAAAGTCAAAGGTTGACTTGTAGCCAAATTGATTTTGTGATCAAAGTTTAAATTTTTAAAGTTTCTAGCTTTTTATAATCATTAAATCTTTTGATTGAGTTTCTAATCTCCTCTTGTCAAGATGGTATCTAGTTTTAGATTGGAAGACAAGTTGGACGATGCTACAAGGTTTCAAAGGTATGCACTTGTATATCCTACCCGAGTTATACCATCTAGAAAAACATGAGTGTGTTTGTAGGGAAAGTACTAGAGATCTTTTCCAAGTTGTAATCTTGGATTCAGTGCATTCAAAAGAACAAGTGCACCCTCCATAGCGGTTAAGGCTTCAGGTTCCAGGCTTGATTAAATTGTTAAGATTCAAATTTGTTTATATCAAAAGTGATAGTTGCTACATTAAAAATTGTGAAAGCAGTCTATGAAATATTCTATTATTTCTAGGTGCAATGAATACTCCACTACATATGAATACTATTGATATATATGCTTATTTTACTTGTTCTCAAGTTGAACTAACATATCCTCTAGATAGATATTCCTGTTTGTTCTTGTTGCTCTTGTTCCGGGCAGGTACCCTTGTGAAATATGTTTGATGAAAAATCCTTGCGGAAGATGTCATAGAAGAAGCTTATGAGGATAACACAACTTCTAGATGGGAAACAATCAGAACAAATAGAAACAAACTTAAAGATACTAATAGGAGTCAGAATCGAAGGAAGTCAGAAATCAAAAGGAAACCATAACTGTCTTGTGACACTTTGTAGAAAGAAAAGAGAGATGCAACAAACATAATCATAGAGTCTTTCAGATTGAGGGAGATGATCACAGAATTCAAAAATAAGAGAATTAATATTTCTCATTCAAGCATGAAGCTGAGATTAGGAGGGAGCTAATCCCCAATGATATGATCCATTGAAGAATAATCCATAAAAAATATGAAGTATTTATCAATGTTCTCCATTGGAAGTAACATCCATGATAAACAACATGTGTTCAATTTGAATCTAGAAGAAGTCTTCTTCTAAAAGAAGCCTTGAATATCCTTGGTTTTCCATATAAATTTATGTTCCTATGGTGGAAGGTTGGAGCATTCAGGAAAGAAGGGCATGCAATCTATAGAAGATTCCATGGACTCCAACATTGAAGAAAAACATGAGGAAGAACATGAAGATTAAAGGAAAGAAAGAAAACTCAAAACAATCAATTGAACCAGTTTGAACCTGTTAACACTGAGAGTCACCCTCATATTGCAAGAGGATAATCCCAGGACCCATCAAATAGGTTTGTAAATGTAGATTAAGGATAGAAGGTCAAATGGAAAAAACTCAACATAGTAATGTTTCAACATAGAAAATCTAGGCTAGTATGACTAAGAAAATGAGGTTTTGGTTAACTTCAATCAATGGTTTAAGGAAAAATGTGATTAGATGGAAGACTTGGTGATGAATGTGGATAGGTTTTCTATAAGCACCAGGCCTTCTAGCAACTAGGTGAAGAAAAAATCAGTCACAAGAACTTCTTGATCTAAATTTAAAACACTAAAAAACATTTACAACAACATTATAATCAAACATACATTATAACACAACTATAACATCTCTTAAGGATCATCCGATAATGATAATTCGGAGTAAGAAGAAGAAAGATAATGAAAATAGGTTTTCTTCTATTAATAAAAATATCTCATATCTCATACATAAACCAGAGTACAACTTTGTTTAGTCAAAATATTACAAAATAGGGAGCTCTTCTCAACCATTCGAACCTCCAAATAACATTATCCTAATGTATTTATAAAAAAAACAGTAAACAACAACTTGAGATGTGAGCTGACCTTTCTATCCTAGGATTCTCCACTAAAAGATATTAATCTAACATCTGTACAAGTAGAACTAACAGTCTGCTAGAAACATGGAGCATGTTGGCAACAACTCTAACAAGATATAAATGACATGATTTGTTGTTGCTTGGGCGCATATCCTCTAGTGACATGTGTCCTCCAAGACTTTATGCTAAGCTCGATTTTCCACTTGTTGATCATTGGTTCCCTCCAAATCATCAAATATAATAAGAGGCAGAGAATTCAAAACTGTTGACTGTAACAATCCTTTCGTAGCATCCTTTCGTAGTAGAATTGGTATCAGATTCCGTAGCGCTTGCCTCTGTAAAACTATTCTGCAGCTGATTCTATAGTTCATTTGGTAGCATAATTCGCAGTGCCCACCTATAAAACTTTTCCACAACAAATTTTCATAGTGAACTGCCAGTTTATGTCTGGCTAGGTGATTCTGTGGCGCTTTATGTAGAAAATTTGTAGAACAGTCTGTGTGGATGATTCTGTAGCGCCATGCACTACAAAATGCTCTATGTTTTTCTGTTTCAAGAAATGAGCCTCAAAAAACCCAAAAACTCTTAGAAAAAGGATAATGAGATTATATATGCCTTCAGTAGGTGAAATTATAATACTTCCCTCAAAACTTCAAGCTGTAAAAATGGGTGTGTCATCCTTTCCATTTCATCTTCTCAATATGGCACTTCTCCTTGTTGCAGGAGCACTTCCCTCTGTTTCAAAAACATTTCTTTCTATTGCAGGGGCACTTATCTCTATTGTAGGGACATTTGTCTCTATTGCATCTTGGGCTAGAACATTTAGATTCCTCTAGGCTAGATCATCCTTGAAGGGCTGTAATTCTTCTTTAAGATTACTGTTTTGGCACTGTATGCTTTTGTTTTTCCTGTAAAAAGTCTGAAGTTTCCTATGGAGAGGAAAGAATATTCTTTCTGTAAACCTAGCCAGATCAAGGGTTTCATTATACATGTCCATGAGTTCACTCATCTTCCTCCTCTCAGTCAATTTTTCTCCCTTCAAACGAGCAACTTCCTTCCTTGCATCCTTGAGTTGTCTAATCAATCTCTTGAAGGTGGGATTATCAGGGGGAGTGGTGATGTTTATGACTTCAACAGGCATCTCAGTAGTTTCACCCTTACCTTTTTCTTTCTTCTAAACATAAGCTTTGGTCATGACCTTAATAGAATTACCAATAGTGTCACATTTAACCCTATCTTTCTTTGGGAAAAAATCTTTGGTTATGACTTCTATTTCAACATCTTCCTTATGGGATGATGATCTAGTGAAAGGCCTCCTAACTCTTGTCTCAACTACTGCAGTAGGTGAAGGGAAATGCAATTTTATTCCCTTTTTGGATGTAGTTTTGGCTGATGAGGGAACTTCCTCTAGTTCAAATGCAGGCTGAGGTGAAAGTTCCCTTTGTGGTGAGTGATTGACTTCCCTCTCTTATTCTTCAATTTCCTTAGGAACTTCTTTGTCTTGGGAAATAGTTTTTCTCTTTCTCCTTTTTCTTTTTTCTGCTTGTGAAACACTACTAGCTGGCAAAGGGCTCTGTGCCCTGGATTGAGAGGCGAAGGCTACATCTAGTTGTAGATTAGCAGAGACAATGAATTGTACCCAAGTGAGGTTTATTTCTTCAATTCTTCCATTACAAGCATCCTGATCAACCATGAGTGGAAAACACTAGTGTCCATAGCCATGGACTGGGATTGGACCCTATCAACCATTTTTCCTATACTTCTAAATAGATAGAAAGGGATATTCATCAAATAATTTCCTGTGAAGTGTAGAAAAAGCCTAATGTGATACTCGTATATCATGTTGAATCTTCCCTCACATGTAAAATACCTCTGGATAACTTTCAACATTTTTTCAAAACCCTCAACCAAGTGGCTCCTAGGTGCTCCCCTGGACAAATTGTCTTTCTTATGATCTGGCTTGAGGAAATACTTAGAGAAGGATGAATTGAGAGTCAGAGATTTGAACCACCTTTCACCAGTGTTGGGTATCTTAGTGGTTCCTGCAATGGTGGCCTCAGATACCTCCAACTCAAGGGTTCCTACCATGGTATTAGTGCCATCAAAGTTTAAAGAAAATTCTTTGGCTACTTTAGGGTGTCCCCTCTGCATGTTTTGACATAAAGATAGGAAACCAACCCTTTGGAAGACCTCCCTAATCAGAGGCTAAGCATAAATACGTGCATGTCTGTTATAAACCTAATTTACACCCAGCTTGCATACCTAGCCTCTGGCCCTACTAGTTTCCATTTTCTTGAGCCAAGCTCTTCTAAAAAACCCTTTTTTTGAGCCATACGCACCCTTTCCTTCTACAGCTCGTGTGTGCACTCATGCATATGCATGCAGGCCTTCTACATCCTGCATATACTGACAAAATCACGAAAAATGGTAATTTGCAGACGCGAAACAAAGTTTCGGGAAATTGCTAAAATCGTTTGACTGCCTATGGCCAGTCATTCAACCAGATAACTACCTATAAAAGAAGGGGTAGGGGTCCCATTTGAAGAGAAGAAGAAGAGCATAGAAACTATGCCCAAATTTATCCTCCCTTTGCTCCAATTTCCTACAATTATATTGTGAGGTTGATTAGTTGGTGCATTGTGAAGAGGAGCCCAGGACCAGGTTTGAGGAGTAGTGCCGACCACATATTGTAAGCTTACTCTTGTGAAGATTAATACAAAAAGGAATACTTTTTTCATCCCACCATATCATGTGTTCAAATTGTGTATTTATTTTATGATATTGTCACATATAACCCAGAAATTAGTATATTAAATGCATGTTTGTAGCTCTCTGTTTGTCCATGTGTGAATGCAGGTCAGCTTTGGGAGGAGGCTTGCAGTCAAGGAGCGAGTGAAAGTGAAGGGATCGACATGAAACGAAGTATTTAAGGTAGAGTTACCTAATCTTGTTTTCACCTTTGTATTGCATGAATGTAGGGTTTTGTGTAGGGAGAATAGGAAAAAGTAGAGGCCTTTAAATGGTCATTTTCTGCATGCATGATTAGAGACCTTACATGCTAAGTCCATAAGAGGGATTTCCCACTCACTTCAAAATTGGCGACCGTACTGGGGAGTCTCTAGGGTTCTTTGGGGTTTTTTTATTGGGTATTTTGAAATAGGCTTTATTGCCTTTTTGGAGCTTCTGTAAGAAGTCTAAGTGTTCAGGGGTTCTGGTTCTCAATACCAGTCTTCCCTGCTTTGCTTACCATACTATTTCTTTTCTTTTTTTGAGAGTATTAAGAGGCATATGCAACCTGTAGTGGGACAACACGCATATGCACGTGCCTTGCCTTTAGTCAGCCCACGTATGTACACCTACTGATGAAGTGCTAGTTGTGTGTCTGAGAACCTAGGAAATCCTTCTCAGGAAGAGGCAGTCATCCTCTCCCCTACATAAGTGATCCTTCTCAGGGATATTCTGGGTCCTTCTAGGTCTCTATTTGAATAGTCCATAGTCAGGTAAAAACCTCAGGATTAGCTTTGTTTTGCTATATTTTTCTTGCCTCTTTGCGTCAAAGTAATTTTTTTTTTACCTTTAAGGGGTGTTGGTGTTCAATACTAGTATCCTCTGCTGAGGCTTAGCTTCTTCTTTTATTCTCTTTTTTGAATGTTTTCAGAGGCACCCGTGGTCTGCAGTGGGCCTACCCACGTGCACACGCGCCCTACCTTTCTACAGCCCGCGTATGCACACTAGTTGTTGAAGAGATAGTCGCGTACCTATCTAGAAAAGTTTTTGGAGGTAGTCATCCTCCTCCCTATCAATTTTTTAGTTCCCAGGGTCTTTCTTGTTTGAATGTGGTCTCTGTTATAGTAGATTAGCCTAGGTTTGGACTCTATTATGGCTTGCTTTTTCATTCAAAGTCTTCTTATGTTTCTTTGTTATGTTTTTTGATGAGATAGTGAGTCAGTCTGATATGCCTTCTTGGTTGTGAGTATCTCCCCACGGTCAATGGTTGGCCAAAAAATTTTCTTGGCCTTGTCTTGTCTTGGATTTTTTACCATTTTTTCTTCAGAAAAGGAGAAAGCTTCCAACTTTAGTTTTTCTTGTTTTTTGAGGCACAATAAAAAAAAAATAGATTTTTTCTTTGTTTGGTTGAGTAGTCAAGTGTTTGCATAAATTATCAGAAAAAAGTTCATTTTCATAAGTTCTTGGCTGATTGACTTAGGAAAATAAGTATATTGTAGTCGAGTGAAAGCTTGTTTTCAGTTTTCTGTCAAAAGATCTTAGAAAGAAATTTTGAAAAGTTGGTTAAAGTAAATTATTTTTGAAGAAGTAATTTTGTTTTAATCACTTTGCATGTTCTTCTTTTCATCGTTATAAAACATCATTGGTTTCATTATCATCTCCTATGACTTTTAAAACAACCACTAAAATAAACGTTTAAATAAAATCTTTTAGACTTTATGTTTTGTAGGGTACACCAACAAGTCTAGGACTAAATCCTTGATTTAGGTTGGAGAGGAAACTCTTCAAGGCTACCAAACACAAACATAAGAGTTTGAGCTAGGGATTTTTCAAAGTCCAGTTAACGTGAAAGTTGTCTAGGACCCCCCTCTAACACAGGGGATAAACATGAGGTCGCGTGCGGAAAGGTGGCGGAGATAACCCCTCCAAAACCAGACCAAGCGTAGTGGGGAATGCATATAGAGGTCTTATCCTGGGATTCTGTCGTTAGCACTTGCCACAGAGCTTCGTGGGTCTCGAATCCATTCGAGTTCCTCATTTGTCTTCCAGAACACTTTCTTTCTATACCCTGGATATTTTTCGGGCTTGATACCCTACTCATTGTAGTCCACCCAACTGTCGACTGTATCCGCCTGACAACTGTTTGTGAGATAGCAACCTAGTTTCCTATCATTGTAGTGACTTACACATGTAACTTCCAGGGTATACTGTGGTACCTAGGATAGACATCGGGCCACACTTTTCAGAGTATACCCAAAGGGTGCTTCTGTATTCGAGTTGCACTTGCACCGATAAGTTTCTCTAGTGTTGGTTTTTGTAATTGTTCTTCCAACTAGGTAGTGACTGCCTGCTTTATCTTGTAGGAATTTTTTGATAGAGTGTGTTTGTTTCTCAATCAATTAGAAAGGCCTTAGTGTGTCTCTGATATTCTCACATAGTGGAGGATCAAGAGCTCCACTGGTCGAGAAGGCGTCTTGGCCTATCACCGGTCGATCTGGAGCCACCCCCACTGCCGCTAAGGCAAAAGCTAGACCAATAAGGGCCGTTTGAAGAAACTGGGACACAGGTAACTGTGTCCAACCCACCTTCGAGAGAAGAACATATCATTCCCGAGGAACCAACCATCACTAACCTTGGAGCACAAGCTCTTGGTCCTAACAACCCTCCGATTACGGATATTTCGGTGCCTATTGTCATACAGGTCTATCCTTATGAGCGTTTGGAAGTATCCCAAGCAGAGATGGAACCAAATCCCGCAACTTCTTCAGGGAATTCTCATATTCCCTCTACGGATGTCACAACTGGGGGTGTTCCACCTCCTAACCAACCATCACCAGTCTAGGCTACTATGGTCTCGACTGTCTCTACTTCGGGCAATGGTCCGCTCCCATCTTTGGCAACGATCACTGCTCCATTGTCTTAGAGTACGACAGGCCCTTCGTTGACATACATAATGCCTGGCTTCGATCCAAATGTTGTCCTTTTTCACTCCACTCAACCAAATTTAAGTCTAGGTCAGACATCGGGCCACACTTTGTAGAGTATACCCAGAGGGTGCTTCTGTATTCAATTTGCACTTGCATCGGTAAGTTGCTCTAGTGTTGGTTGGTGTAACTGTTCTTCCAACTAGTTAGTCGTTTGCTTGATTTGCCTTTAGGAGTTTTTCTAGTGTGTGCTCTGTGCTCCCTAGTTTTCCATAGTGAGTTAGTCAGTCATGGATTTGGGTCTTTGATCTAGGGTGGTAGACCACCCACTCCGTCGGTCATGAGGACTTTTTTGGTCTTCCACTTAGAAACATGGAGCCACCTCTTTATAGGCGTTGTTTTGATAACTCTGATTTTCCAGAGTCAGTGTGTGAGACTTTTACGGACTTGAACAATCCCACAAGGGGAGAACCTGTGCATAAGATATTCATGGATAAATTTCTCGGTGATACCAACCAAGGAGCCCCTTCACAAGGGGATTCTTGTGCTTTTCCCTTCTTCGAAAACGATGGTGTCCCTTTGATGGCCACTTTGTACATTCCCGGGTTGAATGTGGGATTACCGGTTTGGTTGGGTACCATTCCAAATATCGTGAATGCTCTTGATGCTTCTAAGTTAAGCACCTTAAGTCATGGGCACCCTATTGATGTTTCTTCATCAGCAAAGTCTTCTCCTCCTCCTTTTCCCGCCTCTTGTGAAAGTACAGTTACTAGTAACTGAAAGTCTAAAAAAAATAGAAAGAGGAAGAATAGGAAGAAGAAATCACTAACCTTTGTGAGTCATGTTGGAGATAGGTCGAAAACCTCTGCAAGTCACATTGAAGACTAGCACCCAACCTCTGCAAGTTATGCTGGGGGAAAGCACCCACCCTCTGCAATTTATGCTAGGGGAAAGCACCCACCCTCTGCAAGTCATGGTGGGGGAAAAAGTCCAGTCCCTGCTAGTCATACTAGCAATAGGTCTGTAGCCTATGCGAGTCATGTTATCGGCCCATTACCAACCTCTGCAAGTATTGTTCGAGATGTGCAACCAGCCACTGCTAGTCATGCTAGGGGCATTGATTTTTTTGAAAAACATAGACGGATAGGTTGTAAGCCTAAGTTCCCTTGTAAGCTTTGCAAGGGTGATCACCTTACTCATATGTGCCCTGGCATTCCAAAGGTACAAAAATTGTGGTCCTTGTCTACAAGCTCTTATGATTCTAAGTCTTCTGAGGTTTCTTCTCAGCCTATTCAGCCATTGGTTGAGAAAGTGGTCATGCTGATGTAGTCATCGGTTGATCCCACTCCTTTTTGGGGGGGGTGAGGTGCCTTTAGACCATGTAGTCTCTCAGCCCATTCAACCATTGGTTGAGAAAGTGGTCACGCCGATGCATTCATCGACTAATACCACTCATCTTTTGAGGGGTGAGGTTCCTTTAGACCATGTAGTATTGCAGCCTATGCAGTCATTGGTTGCGAAAGTGGTCACATCGTCACGATATTCGGTTGATCCCACTCTTCTCTTGGAGAGTGTCGAGTCTACCAAAGTGATCACGCTGATGCAGTCTTCGGTTGATCCTAATCTTCTCTTGGGGAGTGATGTGTCTACCGACTATGTTATTAGCGTTTCCAGTTCAATACGTTCAGAACAAGGGGGCATTCCGCTCGGTCCGAGCACACCCCCTCCAAGACCTAGGACGATTTCCTTTGATTGGAATGATCTTGTTGAGCCTTGTCTTCCTTCATCTACACCTTTTCAAATAAGGGTTGAAGTTAATTCAACAAACATTTATCGATGTATTGTGGATGAAGGAGCCTCAGCAAGTATTTTATCCTCCTTGGTTTGGAAAGTCTTAGGATCTCCCGAGATTGTATCTGCTTTGCATGAGCTATTGGATTTTGACAGACATCCTAGTGAATATTTGGGGGTTCTTCCTCAGTTACCTATCTCGTTAGGTGGGAAGACTGTCCTTGTTGATGTTATAGTGGTGAAAGGCCCGTTAGATTTCAATATGCTTCTCGGGCGTGATTATGTATATGCTATGAAAGTTATGGTGTCTACGCTCTTCCAGGTTATGCATTTCCCTCACAATGGAAGCATTTTCACTATTGACCAGCTAGAATTCGATAATCACTATCCTAATTTGGATTTGTTTCAGGCTACCCCTTTACATGTTCCTAGTGTTCATGTAGACTCTACCTCGCCACGGGTTAATTATGTGGCGTCTTATCCTCGATGTTCAATTGCTTCTGAGCAGGAACCTATGAAGTAATGTTTTCCCTCTTAAGACTTGGTTTGAGCAATTGATCCATTGGTTTATTCAATGGGGGAATGGAATCCCTTGTTTCCCCTTCTTGGTCCCAGTGATCTTGAGTATCCTTCTGAGTATGATATCGTTGTTTGTAGATCCTCATGCCCTCATGCTCGTAATTCTTCACTGATAGACTTTGCGAGTCCTAGCCAGAACCTCCATCGTCATATGGAGTATGGTCAGTTTACTTCACCCTTTGGGGTTGTCGACCCTCGTTTGCGTGATTTCTCAGATTTTGAATTGCCTTCAGATGAGGCTATCCTTGAAGCCATGACTACGGTTTCTATACCACGGGATGACTTACACCGTGGTTTTTGTTTTCTTCCCTTTTGGGAGACTTTCCAAGTTGACTATTAAAGAGACTCTTGGTCTAAGCCTAGCAGGGGGCTCTACCTGAACTAGTTTCATACATGAGGTGTAGCCACAATGGGTCTTCTTTTAAGCCCTTTTCAGACCCTCTAAACATGAAAATATTTTCGAGGGATCTTGTTGTCTTTCATGCTCGTTAAACTGAAATTTGAAGGCACATCTGTACGAGAGTAGTTTACCCCTTTTTCAGTCTGGATGGTCAACTATATGAACAAAGGTATACTCTAGGAACTTCAGTTCTCTATAAGAGTATCCTTAGGTATAATTTTACCCCTTTTTTCGGGCCTGAGGGACTAAATTTACAAAAAATGCACCCCCATGGAGTCCATAGTTAAGCTCTTTTCAGACTCCCTAAAATTGAAAAGATCGCCAAGTGACCTTGTTTCTTCACACTCATTAAATGGCCAAGAAGAACATCCTTTATGGAGTCAATAGTTAAGATCTTTTCAGAATCCCTAAAATTGAAAAGATTTCTGAGTGACCTTGTTTCTTCACACTCGTTAAATGGCCAAGAAGAATATCCTTTACAGAGTCCATAATTAAGCTCTTTTCGGAATCCTTAAAAATGAAAATATTTCTGAGTGATCTTGTCTTTTTCACACTCATTAAAATGATTTTGAATAGTCATCTTTTCAGGTCTAATTTACCCCCTTTTCGAACCGACTAGACTATTTTCGAAAAAGGTACCCCAGTGGAGTCTCCTTTTACGCTTTTTCAGACTCCCTAAATATGAAAAACCGCCGAGCCTACCTTCTCTGGGATCGTTAAAATTACATCGAAGGATGTTACCATTGTGTTTCTTATTAATCACATTTTCATACCTACGTCTTTGGCCTAATGCCGGCTCCATGTTGCTCTCAACTGAACCATCTGAAGCATGCCTTATATGCAAGTCTTGTAGCACTTTGCCTCTGCGTCTTGACACCTTTGGCCCATGGAGTTTTTTTTCCGAGTGTCCCTTTTCCTTGAGCATCAGTGTGTTCCTTGCACCTGGAACTAGTATGATTGCGACACTTGTTCCTCCTTTGTAATGTAAAATTCTTTTATTCTGTTTTCAAAGTTTTTCAAAAAGGGCAAAAGAATCAAATATACCCCAAAAAGAGGAAGGGAAAAGTATTTTCATTTTGTTGGCAGCACAATGAGTCACCCTTGGACAAATCACATCTTTCCATTTGTTCATCAAAGATATGGGATATAGTATGACCTTAGGAAGTTGTTCTCTTAGAGCCGTGTCCTCCTCCGTTTGGTGATTCTTCCAAACATATGGAGATTTGGCGTTGCCTCTTGCATCATCAAATTATGTGAATATCATGATGCCTGAGTCTCATCATTTATTGTGCTACTGTCCAAGGGAAGTTTTTACCAAAATTGTGTCGGCCTTTCTACAGTGCGTATCTTTTCCTCATGCCCGACCATCCTAAAACACCAATCAAAATCCTTGTTCAAAATCAATGAAGTTCTCTGCCTGATCACCGAGATCCTCTTGTCTATTCACGACGAGTTGTCAAAGACCTTTGGGTGATGAATTCATACACTCACATTACACTCTTACCCGAGTTTTGAATATCTTGAAGTTGTTGCTCAAGCTCTGAAAGCATCATCTCCAGCCATCATACGACACTTAGATTCATGAAGTTGGATACTATACATGTATACATTTTGATTTTGAAATGTATATCCACTGTGTATTGCTCGCGACTACACTTTATATAGTTATATGACATGTATCTGTAGTGTATTTGATTGGTAGCCATGATTTTAGTTTTTATCTCGAGCATGGGTATGCCCACCTCAGTGAGACAAATTGTTATTTTGCAGATGGCAGCTCCTGAAAACTGGTCTCGGGGCTCACTCACTTGGCACATTGACAAAGATTGGTAAAGTATTTTGGCCATCATATGCTCTTCTAACCTCACACTTTAGGGGGCATCTATTATAAACCTAATTTTCACCCAGCCTACATACCTGGCCTCTGGCCCTACTAGTTTCCATTTTCTTGAGACAAGCTCTTCTAAAATTCCCTCTTTTTGAGACATACGTTCCCTAGCCTTCTACAACCCGTGTGTGCACTCATGCATATGCATGCAAGCCTTCTACAAACCGTGTATACTGACAAAAGCATGAAAAATGGAAAGTTGCAGATGAGAAACAAAGTTTCAGGAAATTGCTAAAACTGTTTGACTGCCTATGGCCAGTCATTCAACCGAATAACTACCTACAAAATAAGGGGTAGGGGCCCCATTTGAAGAGAAGAAGAAGAGCATAGAAACTCTGCCCAAATTTATCCCCCCTTTGCTCCAATTTCCTGCAATGATATTGTGAGGTTGATTAGTTGGTGCATTGTGAAGAGGAGCCTAGGACTAGGTTCAAGGAGCAGTGTCGGCCACATATTGTAAGTTTACTCTTGTGAAGATTAATAAAAAAAGGAATACTTTTTTCGTCCCACCATATCATGTGTTCAAATTGTGTATTTATTTTATGATATTGTCACATCTAACCCATCAATTAGTATATGAAATGCATGTTTGTAGCTCTCTATTTGTCCATGTGTGAATGCAGGTCATCTTTGGGAGGAGGCTTGCAGTCAGGGAGCGAGTGAAAGTGAAGGGATCGACATCAAATGAAGGATTTAAGGTAGAGTTACCTAATCTTGTTTGCACCTTTGTATTTCATGAATGTGGGGTTTTGTGTAGGGAGAATAGGAAAAAGTAGAGGCCTTTAAATGGTCATTTTCTGCATGCATGATTAGAGCCCTTAAATGCTAAGTCCGTAAGTGGGATTTCCCACTCACATCAATGTCAGAAGGCTCAGTCCTAACTACACTCCCACCCTTGTGATATTTCTTCTATTGAGGTGTATCCATTGATTGAATCAAGAGGTCAAAACAATGCAATGTTATGAGAGGTATAGGAAACCAAACAAAGACAAAAGTTTTTAAGTTTTGAAAGGTGGTCCTTATTTGGTATTTTAGGCTTTCCTCCAATTTAGTTATGAACAAGTAAGAGAATGGTTTGATGGATTAAAAAGGGGGAAATAAGCTCCTCTGAGAAATGATATGCAAAGGGGCTGCATTTTTCAAGTTTTAGGATGACATCAAGCCACCATATAGGTTCATCATCATTCTAAGGCAAAGGATCCTAAAATTTCACTGCAAAGAAAATTTGAGATAAAACTATAGGATGATATTGTGAAGGAAAAGAGACAACTTTGGAGATGTGAGCATAATTGATGACACTGTGTTGACACAGAATTTGTAGCGCTAGAACAGAGGATCCGTAACACATTTTTGTAGTGGTTTTTGTAGTGTAGTGTGGACAACAAGGGACAAGGGATAAATAGGAAAAATAGCTCTAATAACCAATGATTCAATTTCAATGGAGGAAGTTTGACAGTATGCAGATGGATAAGAGGTCTATGAAAGCAGAGGTAGAGGGGCTGTTAGGTGGAAGAAATCACAGTTGGCAGTGCCAGGTGCTACGAAAAGATAAACAAAACCTCAATTGATGTTCAACAGATCTTGGATGGCTCAAGAAGTACCTAGACACTGAAACTTGATTATTGATGATATTCAGAAATCATGAAGTTGTTTGCAACCACCTCAATCTTCAATTCACCTCGGTCAGCTAGTCTGTATCATAATCTGCAGTGTTTCCTAGACTAGTAGTTTCTGCAAAGCCGAGCTAGGAGCAAGATTTCAAATTTTGTTAAACAGTTAGAACTCATAAATGACCAAATCACAATTATTCATTTTGAAGACAAAGGATGTGCTACGAAAAAAACTAGTGAGTTGGAAACGTACTTGAAAAGGTTTGATTTGACTCCCTAATGGGTAAAGGGATAGAGTGGAGAGGTTCCAACATATGAATGGATGGAGTGACCTGTCAGGTTTGTGGAGTCATGGGGTTGATAGTGCTATCTGTCAAATCAAGTGATGAGTCAAGAGTGTAAACCATAAAATGAACCAAGGGTATAAACCATAGGTGTGGGTCAAATATGTGAGCCAAGTTCCAACCTTTCATTTATTAAAGTTATCCTAAGAAAACCATATGGAGAAAACCAAAGAACAAACTTTAAAAAGACTAATGGGTAAAAATTAAAAACCTAAGGAGAAATTTGACCCATGACAACTTCATGTGATAACATTGGCTCCACAGGGGATGGAATTCTCCCTGTGATCTGCCAAGAACAAGCAACTTCAGTGTCTTATCCTAGGGATATGGGGTCATTTATTCAAAAAAAAATGAAAGAAAAAATGTGATATTTAGAATGAATGGAAATACACTCATGGCTTAAGAAAAATACTTCTTCAGAAAGTGCCCATTGACAGGGCCACCAAAAACTTCAGAATCCTCCAAGTTCTGCAATTTATAAGTGTTATTTGAAAATACCTCAGAAATATTGAAAGGGCCAATCCACAAGGCTTCGAATTTACCATGTTTTCCTTTGTCTTTCTTGGGTGCATCCCACTTGAGCACTAGATCTCCCAGTTGGAAATTGTCTTTGCTTACCTTCTTGTCAAAGGATTGCTTGATCTTCTGTTGATGGTTCTGTTCTTTTTCAAGAAGCTTCTCCCTAGTATGTTGTACTTCTACCAACCGTTGTATCCTCCTGACCATATCATTAGGTTCTCCTTGGTAGTTCCTGGAGGAAATTTTCCACAAGCAAGGCAAGATGAGTAGGAAAGATAGCTTCAATCCCATATACAATATGAAAAGGGGAAATACCAAGTGACCTCTTTGTTGTAAATATATCAACCCATAAGGAAAATTTCATCTTTGAGTCTCATTCTTTCTTGTTGTCTTCTAACAATTTATTGATGATCTTTATGAGGCTCTTTTTAGAGGACTCTGTCAAACTATTTCCTTGGGGGTAATAAGGAGTAGAATGGACTAATGTAATCCCATAATGTTCACAAAACTTGATCAATGGTTTAGATTTAAATAGGAAGCATTGTCAGTAACAATCTTGCTTAGACAACCAAATCTTGACATGATATCCTCAAGAAAACTAATGATTACGTTGTGGGAGGCACTCCTTATAGGAATGGCTTCTATCCACTTTGTGAAATAATCAATGGAAGTCAAAATCCGCCTATTTTGACCACTTGAAGCAGGATGGATTTCCCTAATGAAGTCAAGACCCCACTATTGGAAAGGTCCATAAACCACCACAGGATTTAAAGACAAAGATTTGTGTTGCTACTTTACAGAAAACTTTTGGCATTTGACACAAGCTCTAATATTTGCACAAACATCAGTTAAAATACTAGGCCAAAAATACCCATATCTGAGGATCTTATAGGCTGTGGTTCTCCAAAAGTGATGCCCCCACACAAGCTGTCATGAAAATCAGTCATGGTCTTTTGGGCCTCCTGTGGATTTAAACATCTCAAAAGAACCCCTAGAGGATCTTTTCAATACAATATGTGATCAATGAGGCAATATCTGATTTCTTTCAGCTTCAAATCTCTTACCTTGTTCTTCTCTAAACTATCAAGAGGATGCAAATTCTGCAGAAAATATATGATGTCTTTATACCAAGTACATTATACCAAGTTAGGGCTGATATGAGAGATTTTGTCAGAAAAATCATCTTGATGATTTTCTGAGTTTATGTTCATGAAATTAACCCCTAGTGCTTTGCAATTTTATTCAGCCAACAACCTAACTAAAATTTGGCTTTTCACTAGTTTAGTGGGATTCATTTCAAGGTCAAATTCAAATTCCAGAATTTTGGCAATCCAGTTTCTCCTCTTTCCATCTATGTCATGCTGGATAAGTATATTTTTCACAAAGGCTGAGGGAACATAGGAAACAATATTGGAATGCAGAATGTATACTATGAATGCCTTGAGGGATTTTACCAAAGCATAAGCCCGATTTTCCATGATATCATACCTCATTTCTACATCCCTCAATGCTCTGTTAAAAAAGGAAATAGGCTTCTCTAACCCCTTTGTATTTTTTTGAAGCAAGACAACAACCAATGTGTCAAATGAAGCAAAGGAAAATATCAGAAATTCCTTGGAATAATCAGGGGTGATGAGAACAAGTTCTTCAATCAAGGCATTTTTTATTTGGTCAAAAGAGTCTTGGGCCTCAACAGTCCATTTCACGTCATTTCCTTTCCTAAGCATGGAGGTAATGTACTTAACAAATTCAACAATGTTAGAGATGAATCTTCTCAGAAAATTGATTTTACCCAAGAAAGACTGAACTTCTTTCTTGGATCTAGGAAGAGATAAATTCTGGATGGCCTCTACTCTGCTTGGATCAATTCTTACCCCTTATGTTGATACAATGTGCCCCAATAACTTACCTTCCTTCATAGCAAACAAAGGCTTATTAGGATTGAGAGAGAGACCAAACTTTCTGCACTTTAGGAAGACCCTTTTCAAATGATGATAATGTTCTTTATTAGTTTATGAGAACACTATAATTTCATCTCAATAGATAACCACAAAATTTTCCTTCTCCCCAATAAAGGCAATATCCATTGCTCGATGAAAGATTGCTCCTGCATTCATTAATCCAAAGGGAATTTTAGCATACATGAATGTGCCCCAAGGAGTAGTGAAGGTTGTATTCTCTCTATCTTCAGGTAAGACAGAGATCTGATTATAGACTGAGAAGCCATCAATCATAGAAATCCTAGATGAGCCAGTCACTCTCTGCAAAATTTGATCCATCTTTGGAAAGGGGTAATTATCATTCTTGGAGATTCTATTCAAATTCCTGAAGTAAATACATAGTCTAATTTACCCATTATTATTTCTAACAGGGAGAAAGTTAGCCACCCACTCAGAGTATCTCAAAGTAATGATGATCTTGGCTTCCAACAACTTCTTCACTTCTTTTTCCATAATAGGAAACAACAAGGGATTTATCTGTCTGAATTTCTTCCTAAAAGGCTTGGTTTCCTCTTTCAAAGGGATCTTATGTTCAATGATGTTTGTGTCATATGTTTGTAAATATTCATATTTCTAGGAAAACATATCAACAAACTCCTTTAAAAGCTTAACATACTCATCCCTTTGTTCTTTTGACAAGTTGCTAGACAATTTCACATACTTAGGATCCTCCTCTGTACGCAAATTGAATTCAGTCACATCAACATTTTAGTTGAACCTTTAACCTTCACAACAACACCATTTCTGTCAAACAATCTCTCCAAGGGGACTAGTCCTTTTGGAATATGGTTACCGGGAAATTGAACAATATGATGGTCAACAATCTTATTCAAAAAAATATTAGCATAAGGGATTTTTTCATAATCATGATCTTGATCAATATGTAGGGCAAAAAACTCATCAAAAGTATCAAGAAATCCTTTTATCTCAATATCATCCTCAAATACCTTGTAATGTTTGAAATTGTTAGGTATAGAGAGTCTATACTTCACTTCCACATCATATTTGAGCTTAGGGGGAAAAGGAAATCTGAAATTACTTGCACAAACAACCAAGGAATATGCCATATAATTTTCTTCTTTTGGAACAAAAGAGATACTAAAAGATAAGAAGAAATTATCAACAAGATCCAAAACTTCACTTATGTAAGTCCTTAAACTGGGATGTTTAGCTTGATACAAATTTTTTGCTTGATGTACAATTAATTCAGCATCTCCAAACATTGTTAACTCTTCAATATTCATATATTTAGCAGCCCTCAAACCCAAAACAAGATCCTCATATTCTACCACATTATTTGTAGTTTCAAATACAAGCTTGTAAGACAAATATATGATGTCTTGGGTAGGGGAAATAAAGACTATCCCAACAACAACACCTTCCTTAGAAGAGGATCCATCAAAAAACATATTGCAAATAGAGGTATGATGAGGAGGAATTTCACAAGAGGTAATGGGATGTTTTCTGATTTCAATAGGTGATTGAGGAGCATCGGTGAGTTGTAAAATACTAGATCCTAAATCAATATCAACTGAAAAAATAGGGTGGTTGGTAGGATTGGCTTCATCACTGATGATGTAAGCTAGTTGTGCTTCCCTATAAAGCCTTTTATATTCTCCCCCAAATACAAGAATGGTGGAATATGAAAGGTCCATCTACAAAGTTACCCGTAGTATTTTGATCCAATATCTTGACAAGAGCATCCCAAACTTAGGGGGGACATCAACCACCACAATATCCATGACCACACTTTTCATGGGAAATTGGAACAAGGTAACAACCAGGTCTTTTATTACCCCAAGACACTTCACTTTCCTAGAATAAAATGAGTATAGGTCATGGTAATGTTTTGTAATTTCCATCCCAAGATCATCCATGCCAGTTTTAGGCATGAGGTTATGAGATGCACCTGATTCCATGTTATGTTCCAAATACATGAATACAAAATATCACAATAGATCCAAATATATCTGAATACAATCACCACACAAGATATATGGAACAATATAGAAAACCACCACTTTATTATATCAAAACCCTTGGGGTATGGCAACACCATACAATTAGGGATGATTTTAAGGATGTAAATTTATTTTAAAATGTAGAAACCTTGACGAATCTTACTAATCCTTCATATGCCAACTATAAATGTTTGACGATATTTTTGTAGAAATATTCAAATTTATAAGGATTTTATATAGTTTTTATAAAAATTTGGCGATTTTTAAGGTAAAATAATTTTATCCTATAGAATTTGGGCGAATCATTTTTAAAATAGTGAATCTCATTTTTGGAAAAACCATGGAAAATTAGCCCATGAGTAAAATTTATCCCCTAAAATCATCCATGCATACAATGGATCCTATTATGGAAGGGATCATCTCCTATTCACTTGCCTCTTCGAGGGGGCATCCTCCTATTGAGCTTTAACTCACATTAAAATAATTCTCTTCATATCCCATTACATTGCTTGAACCCCTTTATATAGTTCTACCATCACCTAAGAACATTCTAGATGAGAAATCTTCTAGAAGTAGAACCTTCTAAGAAGTCCTCTTACATTTATTATATCTAAATACCCATTTATTATATCTAACTATCATAGTGGGTCTTATTTAATAATATAGTGGACCTAGTCCACCTTACATTGAATGGCCTCCACTATTATCATTATGGGCCCTCTGGCCCCCCACTACCTCTCTAACTACATAACATTCCATCCCCCTTATGAAAGCGTTGTCCTCAACTCTTGATGTACAACCATATACCAGGGTCTCGTGGATAAGTGTGGACCATAGTGCTGAAGAAGACTAGAGAACTAAGTTCCCATGGATAAGTGTGGACCATAGTGTTGAAGTATAATAAATAACCAGTGTCTCATTAAGAAATGGAAGCCATCATACTGAATTATTCCAACCACCATTGTAAACCAGGGTCCCATGTCCAATTTCTCATGTGATCTCCACATGAAAGATATCGGTACCCAATAACCAGCTGAAAATGATGCTCCCAATACTGACACCTATCATGTGGATCCAAATAAGAATATCCATCCACATAGTGGGAAAGTGTCAAAGATGAATCTGGAAGGAACAATGCAAGATAAACACTGGTAATCATAATTAGCTCTTGATGTGTCACATTGATTTTCTATGCAAAAGGTGGAGTAGAGTCATCAAATAAAAGATGGAAGTGGTTGTCATCCCATAAATGACAACTATCCATATACCAATCATCGCAATCAGCCTCAAAAGCATACCAAGCATATATTTCTTGATGATATTCATCTGTGATGTATGCCATAAGAAATATCTCCTGCATGCTATCCAATGAATCTTGAATACTACAAAAACTATCATTGAGGCCATTTGCAAGGTCATGCAATCTGTCATGCAATGTGCCACACCATGTGGCATACAATTGAGATTTGAATGCTTAAGTTATTTGTAGAATTTCTTTGAGGGTTTGAGAGGAAATAGTTATCTGAGAACCCTATGAAAATTTATGAACTTTGCAGTCCCTCCGCTGTCACAAAAAAACCAAAAAAATAGAACAATAAATTACGACAAAAAAACGCGGCTTTTTTCGGAAAAACCCTGAAAAACTACTGAATTTAAAATGCTCATAACTTCACTTCCCAAACTTCGTTTCAAATGATGTTTTTTTTGAAATTGGGTATGTTTTCAAGAGGAATTCAAATAACCAATTTTTTTTGCCAAATTAAGATATTAAAGATTCATATATTAACATGAAGTGCGCCACCTTGTTTTCCTTCCCTAAAACATTTCTGCAAAAAGAGAAAAAAATCTTCCCTTCTTTGGCCAAGGAAAGTGCTCTGATACCAATTGTTATGTTCCAAATATATGAATACAAAATATCACAATATATCCAAATATATATGAATACAATCACCACACATGATATATGGAACAATATAGAAAACCCCCACTTTATTATATCAAAATCCTTGGGGTAGGGAAACACCATACAACAGATCTTATTATTGAAGGGATCCTCTCCTGTTCACTTGCCTTTTCGAGGGGGAATCCTCCTAATTGAGCTACAACTCACAATAAAATAATTCTATTAATATCCCATTACATTGCTTGAAACTCTTTATATAGTGCTTCCATCACCTAAGAACATTCTAGAAGAGCAATCTTCTAGAAGTAGAACCTTCTAAGAAGTCATCTTACATTTATCATATCTAACTATCATAGTGGGTCTTATTTAATAATATAGTGGAGCTAGTCCACCTTAAATTGAATGGCCTCCACTATTATCATTTTGCGCCCTCTGCCCCCCCCCACTATCTCTCTAGCTACCTAACATTTCATTGAGGCCATCTACAAGGTCATGCAATCTGTCATGCAATGTGCCACAGAATGTGTCATACAATCGGGATTTGAATGCTTCAGTTATTTGTAGAATTGATTCGAGAGTTTGAGAGGAAATAGCCATCTGAGCACCCTATGAAAATTTATGAACTCTACAGTCTCGCTGTCGTCATGAAAAAACCCAAAAAATAGAACAACAAATTACGACAAAAAATCACAGCTTTTTCTAGAAAAGACGTAAAAAACCGTTGAATGTAAAATGCTCATAATTTCACTTCCCAGACTCCATTTCAGTTGGTTATTTTTTTTTAAATGGGTATTTTTCCGAGAGTAATTCAAATACCCAATTTGTTTTTCCAAATTCATATTGTAAATCTTCATATCTAAACCTGAAGTGTGCCACCCTCTTTTTCTTCACTAGAAAAATTCTACAAAAAGAGCAAAAATGTATTCCCTTCTTTGGCCAAGGAAAGTTCTTTGATACCAATTATTAAGAACCAATTACTTGCATACAGAAACACCAAAAATATTCATATAATAATATATAAAACCACCACTTTATTATAATAAAACCCTTGAATTAGGGAAACACCATACAATGGATCCTATTATGGAATGGATCCTCTTCTATTCACTTTCCTCTTTGAGGGGACATCCTCCTATTGAGCTACCACTCAAAATACAATACTTCTCTTCATATCCCATTACATTTCTTGAACTGCGCCCCCCCACTACCTCTCCAGCTACCTTACATTCCATCAAGCAGTTGTGCAACACTTTATCATGAATGTTTAATGATGTGTAGAAAGGAGGAGAAGAGTCATCCCTATCCTCTACCAAAGGTCTCAATATGACTGCTGGATTTTCATCTTGAAGGTTTATTGAGTCTGTGGAATTAGAAGAAGGTTTGGGCTGGAGCATCTTGGAAAGATATTTTTTAAATTCCTCATTCTTAATCAACTCTAAAAAAGGTACAGGGATTTTGATCTTTTTAATCTCACTTTCAAAGCTAAAAGAGGAGGGAGATTTCAAAATTTCCTTAATTTCTAGGACATGGATCTTAACCAATGTTTCAGGGCTTTGTGCCTTTTTTCTTTGTTGCTAGATGCCACAGCCTTAGCATAATTTTTTGTTTTAGTGGGACGATGAGAAGTGTTAGGTTTTCCCTCTTTCTTTTTTGACCTTAGGTTTTATTTATTTGGATTGTCATTGGTTTTTTCACCTTTACTCAATTCATTCAATTGGATTTCCATGAGATACTCCTCATATGTATATTGGGTTAAATGAGGGTATGGAGAGGTGTCACCAAGACAATGGATTTCTGGATCAATTTCTTCTTCTTCTCCTTTTTCATCAATACCAAGGTTATTTTGTAGAGGGGATTGGACTTTTTGATCATCCTTATCCCTATTTATTTGGTCTCTTTGGAGGACCTGAGGGGCATTGTTTGGTATTCTAAAATTTCCTCTATTATCAACATTTTGTGTGTTCCTATAGTTTTTCTTTCCTTGAAGTTTCAACTTTTCCATTTCAGCAGAAAGTGATTTTACTAATTTTGTTAGTTCATCAACTTGTGGGTGGATAGTAGGGGAATCAGAGGTTGAAGCTTCAACCCTACCTTTTCTTCTGTCTCTATCAGATTTTCCCCTAATATTGTCAACTTCCAGTATGTTATAATCTACTTCCAAGGTTTTATCTTGCATATGATCTAGAGAGTTAGATCTTCTTTCTCTCAACATGAGGAAAAACTCAGGGTCAAAAGCACTAGAATATGTGATCTTGGTAGAAGTTTATGTAGGATTTATTTTAGTGGGAATTTTGTTGTACGCTTTATTAAATCTCTTTGAGAAGTCTGAAACAGATTCCCCCTCTTTCCTCTTAAGCGACCCAAATTATGTAATGTAATAAAGGAAATCATTTTTATCCCCCTAATGCCTAAAAAAAGCATCATCCAAAGCTTCAATTCCAACAATAGATCCAGGAGTCAAACCCCTAAACCATTTTCTAGCCTCACCATCAAGGCTTTGTACAAAGACCCTCATCCATACATCTTCATTCTTAATGTTAAGATTGTCTGCATAACTATGAAATGATGCAAGGTGTTCTTCTGCAGTTATGTCTTCCTCCTTTGTGAACTTGGGAATGTACTTAAGGTAGTCTCCAACTAGGAGAGCATTCATAGGCTGAGGTAAAATAAGAGGGTCATACCTAGCAACCACTATGGAATTCATCCTGTTTCTAGGAATATTAGCACCTTCCATTAGATTGTGAACTCTAGGAGAACAAGGGGGGGATTGAATCTTGACAGGTACAACTGCAACTTTGATTTTAGGAGAAAGAGGGAGGTTGGATGGAGAGATTTCAATTTTGATAGAAAGAGGATGAGTATTGGAAGAAGATGGTATAGGGTCCAAGGGAAATGAGGTTTCCTCCTCTTTAGTCACAACAATTTTATAGGAGGAGGAGTAGGAAGACCCAAGGTAGGAAAGTCTTCTAATTTCTCAAGTCTAAACCAACTTACAATATAAGGGGAGGCAAGGGTTTCAAAACTTTCTTCTTTCAATTTGGGAATAAAAGAAGATTATTCAATAGGAAAATTTTCAAAATCCAAATTTCTTGAAACTTTAACAGAGGGTAGAAGAGGAGAACTCGATATAGAAACTGGAGTATTAAAGGTAGAATCATGAAAATGACCAGAAGTACTTGGTACAACCACTGAAAAGCCTTCTTGAGAAGATTTTCCTTTCTTCATAATCTTCTCTGGTTCAGATTCAGGTGTTGTTAGAGGTAGATGTGGAGTAGACCTCGTGTGTCTACCTTTGGGTGCCACAATTGAAACAGTGGAGTTGCCAGGTGCAAAATGCAATATTCAATGTACTGATTTCTAATGCACCTTTAGAATCAATATTGCTTTGTCATTCAATCCCAAGGAATTGTTTTCAATCCGTTCCCCGACAACGGTGCCAAGAATGTTATCACTGAAATTCACCCTCATATTGCAAGAGGATAAGACGAACACCCATCAAATAGGTTTGTAAATGTAGATTAATGATAGAAGGTCAAATGGACAAAAAACAACATAGCAATGTCTCAACACAAAAAATCTAGGCTAGTATGCATAAGCAAATGAGGTTTTGGTTAACTTTAGTCAGTGGTTTAGGGATAAATGTGAGTAGATGGAATAATTGGTGAGGAAGATGGATAGGTCTACTATAATCATCATTCCTTCTAGCAGCTAGGTGAAGAAAAAAACAATCACAAGAACTTCTTGAACTAAATTTAGAACACTGAAAAACATTTACAACAACATCATAATCAAACATCCATTATAACACAGCAATAAAATCTCATAAGGATCATCCAATACTAAGCATTCAAAGTAAGAAGAAGAAAAATAATTAAAATAGGATGACTTATATTAATCAAAATATTTCATATCTCGTACATAAACCATAGTACAACTCTGTTTAGTCAAAATATTACAAAATAGGCAGATCTGCTCAACCATTCGAACCTCCAGATAACATTCCCCTGATGTATTTATAAAAAAAAAAACAATAAACAACAGCTTGAGATGTGAGCTAGCCTTTCTATCCTAGGATTATCCACAAAAATATATTGATCTAACATCTGTACAAGTGGAACTAACAAACTGCTAGAAACATGAAGCATGCTGGTAACAACTCTAACAAGATATAAATGACATGATTTGTTGTTTTTTGGGCGCATCTCCTCCAGTGCCATGTGTCCTCCAAGCCTTTGTGTTGAGATCCATTTTCCACCTGTTGATCATTGGTTCCCTCCAAATCATCAAAGATAAGAAGAGGCATTAGATTCAAAACTGTTGAGTGTAACAGTCAATTCGTAGCATCTTTTCGTAGCGCAACTGGTAGCAGATTTCGTAGTGCCTGCCTCTGTAAAAAAAATTGCACCTGATTTCATAGTGCATTCGGTAGAATAATTCGTAGTGACCACCTATAAAATTGTTCTAGAATTTTTTTTTGTAGCGAACTTCCACTTTATGTTTGTCTAGGTGATTCCACAACGCTTTTAGTAGTGAATTTGCAGAACAGTCTGTGTGGATGATTTTGTAGCGCTAGGCTCTATGAAATGTTTCGTGTTTTTCTATTTCAAGCAGTGAACCTTAAAAAACCCAAACAATCTTAGTAGAAGGATAATGAGCCTATAGATGCCTTCAATAGGTGAAATTATAATACTTCCCTCAAAACTTCAAGCTGCAAAAGTTGATTATCATAAAAAATGGGTGTGTCATCCTTTCCATTTCATCTTCTCAATCTGACACTTCTCCTTGTTGCAGGAGCACTTCCCTCTGTTTCAACAACATTTCTTTCTATTGCAGGGGAATTTCTCTCTATTGCAGCTTGGGCTAGAACATTTAGATTCCTTTGGGCTAGATCATCCTCGAAGGGATTCAAGTTTTCTTTAAGTTTTCTGTTTTGGGACTGTATGCTTATGTTTTTCCTGTACAAAGTCTGAAGTTGCCTATGGATAGGAGAGAATCTTCTTGCTGTAAACCTAGCTAGATCAAGGGTTTCATTATACATGTCCATGAGTTCACTCATCTTCCTCCTCTTAGTCAATATTTCTCCCTTCAAATGGACAACCTCCTTCCTTGCATCCCTGAGTTGTCTGATCAATCTCTTGAAGGTGGGATTATTAGGGGGAGTGGTGATGTTTATGACTTCAACAAGATTCTCGGTAGTTTAACCCTTCCCTTTGTATTTATTCTAAACATAAGATTTTGTCATGACCTTAATAGACTTCCCAACAATGTCAACCTTTACCCCTATCTTTATTTGGGACATAAGCTTTGGTTATGAATTTTGTTTCAACATCTTCCTTATGGGCTGGTGATCTAGTGAAGGGCCTCCTAAATCTTGTCTCAGATACTATAGTATGTGAATGCAAATGCAATTTTATTCCTTTTTTGGTTGTAGTTTTGGTCGATGAGGGAACTTCCTTTAGTTCAGCTACAGGCTGAGGTGAAAGTTCCCTCTCTGGGGAGTGATGGAATCCCCTCTCTTCTTCTTCAATTTCCTTAGGAACTTCTTTGTCTTGGGACATAAGTTTGATCTTTCTTTTTTTGCTTGTTTCTTATTGGGAAACACTACTAGATGGAAAATGGATCTCTACCTTGGATTGAGGGGTGAAGGCTACATCTAGCTGCATATTAGCAGAGACAATGAATTGTTCCCAAGTGAGGTTTCTTTTCTTCAATTATTCCATTATAAGCATCATGATCAAACCTAAGTGGAAAACACTAGTGTCCACATCCTTGGACTTGACTTGGATCCTATCAACCATTTTTCCCATACTTCTAAACAGATAGAAAGGGATATTCATCAAATCCTTTCCTATGAAGTCTAGAAAAAGCCTAATGTGATACTGGTATATCATGTTGAATCTTCCCTCACATGTAAAATACCTCTGTATAAATTTTAACATTTTGTCAAAACCCTCAACCAAGTGGCTCCGAGGAACTCCCTTGGAAAAATTGTCTTTCTGATGATCTGGCTTGAGAAAATCCTTAGAAAAGGCTGCATTGAGAGTCATAGATTTGAACCACCTTTCACAAATGTTGGGTATCTCAATGGTTGCTTCAATTGTGGCCTGAGATACCTCCAACTCAAGGGTTCCTACCTTGGTCTTAGTGCCATCAAAATTTAAAGAAAATTCCTTGGCTACTTCAGGGTGTCCCCTCTGCATGTTTTGACAGAAAGATAGGAAACCAACCCTTTGGAAGGCCGCTCTGATCAGAGGCTCAACATCAAATAGGTGCATTTCAGAAGGCTCAGTTATGAATACACTCCCACCCTTGTGATATTTCTTATGTTGAGGTGTATCCATTGATAGAATTAGGAGTTCAAAACACTATAATTTTATGAGCGGTATATGAAACCAAACAAGGACAAAAGTCTTTAAGTTTTGAAAGGTGGAACTTATTTGGTCTTTCAAGATTTCCTCCAGTTTAGTTATGAACAAATAAGAGAACGGTTTAATGGATTAAAAAAGGGGAAATAATCTCCTCTGATAAATGATATGCAAGGAGGTTGCACTGTTCAAGTTTTAGGCTGACATCAAGCCACCATACATGGTCATCATCATTCTAAGGCAAAGGCTCCTAAAATTTCAATGCAAATAGAATTTGAGATAAAACTATAGGATGACACCATGAAGGAAAAGAGCCAACTTTGGAGATGTGAGCATAATTGATGACACTACATTGACACAGAATTTGTAGCACTGGAACAGGGGATCCGTAGCACAGTTTTGCAGTGGTGTCTGTAGGGTATTGTGGATAGCAAGAGCCAAGGGATAAATAGGCACAATAGATATGATAGCCAATGATTCAATTTCAGTGGAGGAAGTAGTGGAGGAAGTTTGGCAGTATGAATATGGATAAGAGGTTTGTGACAACATAGATAAAGGGGATGGTAGGTGGAAGAAATCACAAATGGCAGTGCTAAGTGCTACGAAAAGATAAACAAAACCTCAATTGATCTTCAACAAAGATTGGATGGCTCAAGAAGTACCTGGACACCAAAACTTGATTATTGATGATATTCATAAAGCCTGAAGTAATTTGCAACCACCTCAGTCTCCAGTTCACCTCGGTTAGCTGGTTTGTAGCATAATCCGCAGCGCTGTCTGGACTAGTAATTTTTGCAGCATCGAGCTAGGAGTAGGATTTCAAGTTTTGATAAACAATTAGAACTCATAAATGACCAAATAAAAATTATTCATTTTGAAGAAAAGGAAGCTGAAAACAATGAAAAGGCATGACATAAACTTCATAATCGCAAATGATGGTAAATAGGGAGAATGTACAAACGATGCACTACGGAAACAACTAGTGAGTTGGCAGCATACTTGAAAATGTTGATTTGACTCCCTAACGGGTAAAGGGACAAAGTGGAGAGGTTCAAGCATATGAATGGATGGAGTGACCTGTCAGGTTTGTGGAGTCATGGGGTTGATAGTGCTAGCTGTCAAATCAAGTGATGATTCAAGAGTGTAAACCATAAAATGAACCAAGGGTATAAACCATAGGTGTGGGTCAAATATGAGAGACAAGTTCCAACCTTTAATTTATTTAAGTTATCCTAAGAAAACCGTAAGGAGAAAATCAAAGAACAAACCTAAAAACGACTAATGGGTAAAAATTAAAAAACTAAGGAGAAATTTGACCCATGACAACTTAATGTGATAATAGAACCCACTAGAAGAAGTCAAGCAGAAGGAATGGAAGGAAGCTATGATGAAGAACAATGTATGTGATAAATTGTGAAAATGACTTAAGCATTGATAGATACAAGGTGAGACTTTGGGATAGAGGGTTCTCCAGTACGAGGGATAAGACTACGATGACAACTTGTTCTAGTAATCAGATATACCTCTACCTGAGCCATTATATCTCATGTAGTAGCCATGGGTTGGAGTTTACATTAGATGAATGTAAAGACTGTTCTTCTCAACAGAGTAATTGAAGAAGAAGTGTATGTAGAGAAACCTCAAGGTTTTTGAGGTATACCAGAAAGAGACCCTTGTATGAAGATGGAAGAAGAACTTGTATGGATTCAAGAAAACTTAGTGCGGAGCCTCTCATGTACATTAGAAGTGTGATGAAAACTTCCTATGATAGACAAAGTATATTGAAATGGTTCTTCAGAAGTCCAGGATGATGGATTGCAAATCCATAGAAATCTCCCATGATGACAGATATGAAGAATTTGAGAGAATCTAATCCAATAGACCTGTCTCTGTATAGAAAATTGTTTGGTTCATTAATGTATTTGGAGAATACTCAGCCGGATAATTTTTTTGTGGGACGTTTAAGTTATGATATACAACTGCATGGATTTATCGATTTAGATTGGGAAGGGAGTGCAAATGATAGAAGAAGTGTTACCTGGATATGTTTCAGTTTGAGCTTTTCCATGATGTCATGGGATAGCAAGAAACAAAAGTATGTTGAACTCAACACTACAAAAGAAGAGTATATTGCAACTTGTGATGCTTGTATGAAAGTATTGTGGCTCCGTAAGTTGGTTTTTGGACTGTCTGATCAGGTGCTAAATTTGACCGTGATATATTGTGATGATCAGATCTATGTGAATATTTCAGAGAACCCGTTGTTCCATGAAAGGTCAAAGCACATTGAGATAAATAATTATATTCTCCATGATAATGTCCATAGGGAAGAAGTGGTTCTCCAATATATCTCCAGAGATGAGCATATAAGAGATATTTTGGTAAAGCCTCTGTCCAAGATGAAAAGTTTGCATAATTAAGGGACAAGCCAAGGCTCATGGAGATGACTTAATTATTGAAAAAGGAAGTGATTACTCCTAGGTTGGGAGGGAGAACTGATATGTTATTTATTTATTGACAGTCATTTTCCAGATCAGAAAATGTTCTAGGTTGGGCAATTCCTTTCTAGTCCAGAAAATGGTTCGAGATTTTTGACGGATAGTCATTTTCCAGTTCGGAAAATGGTCCATATTGGACAATCATTTTCATAATGAAAATGGTCTAATAGATTGATAATGTACCATAGACAAAAATTCCCCTTGTGGTTAGTGTGGGGGAATGGTATAGGATAGTCATTCTTCTTGGAAGTCACTTTGAGTAGTGGTCAAGTAGAATGGTTCGCCTCGTTGAGAATTCATTCTTTTGAAGTTCACTGTTGTGAGCAGTTTCGAATAATGATCTATTTTGGAGGTTAGTGTAGGATAGTCATTTCCATAGGAAATGGTCTAGACAATCATTCCCTGGGGAAGTCTTTCTTTCTCTAGGTTTCACTGTGATTAGTGCCGGAGGAATGGCCATGTTAGGCGAATGTTCTAGGTTCAACAATCAAGGATAAGAATTACCTAGGGTAGACACATTCTCTCCAGGTTGTACTGTGATTAGTTTTGGAGGAATGGCCCAATTAGGTGAATGATCTAGACTTAGAAATCAGGGACAATTATTCTTCTATGCTTGGGAAGAATAGTACAGATAGCCCATGGATGATGTTTTACTTTTTGAGGGAATATGCTCTTCCAAATATCAAATATGTGAGTGGAAGAATGACCAATTAGGTGAATGATCCAGACTTAGAAATCAGGGACAATTATTCTTCTATGCTTGGGAAGAATAGTACAGATATCCCATGGATGATGTTTTACTTTCTGAGGGAAGATGCTCTTCCAAATATCAAAGATGTGAGTGGAAGAATGGCCAAGATGACTCAATTTTTATCATGATATTGTTTATGTAGGTTGATATCAGATGATATGATTGTTGTGGATACTGTATGTCTCTGGACATTAGTTGTATGCTACTGTGGTTGTGTACCACTGGATAGTAGTTGTATACTACTATGGATAGAAACAATTGTGCTTTATTGGATGGCATTATAGTAGCAATATGCTACTATATAAGTGCCATGGAGACTACCAATAGTGTTGGAGTTGATTTCTAGCTAGATGGATAATTAGTGTGTTGCTGGATAGACATTCTCCAAGGTGAAGAATGGTCTAGACATAACATATTCTTGGTGAATAGACATTCTCTCTATGGAGAATGGTCTAGGTTGACAATTTGTTGACGTATCATGGATTGGTACTTTCCTAAGGCACATATTGTGGCCCGATTAGGAAAATGGTTTAGGACCGATATTTTCTAAGGAATATAGGTAGAGATGGATCTCTATGGCACATATGGCCTGATTAGAAGATAGTTCGTGAGTGACATTCCTATAGGAATGGTCTCTGTAGCCCATGGCGTAGATTTCAACATTTGTTGGGACAATGATTATTATAGGATGTATGTCCATATTAGAAGAATGGTCCTTGTATCACTCTATGGAGTGAGGGAATTATTTAGCATCATGCCTTATTACTCAGATGGAGTATGGCTTCGAGAGATTATGCAGTTGATGCTATCAATTGATATTGATAGTGATGATGTTGCTCGTGAGTTTATCTACGTGATCATAAGATAACATGTGTGGCTATGACGATGCTATCGGTTGAATGGTTTGTTTGTGCTCAATACCATTACCTTTAATACCTCCCTATATAGGAGGAAGTGTTGATATTATGGTAGTTGTAGGAGGTATTAACCTCCACTTGTAACCTTTGAAAAGACTAGAATATTCCAGGAAGTAAGAGAAACCCTAAAATGTTGCATAATATAGCCTCCAGAAAGAGAAGTCGGCCCAATAAAGTAAGATAGAGAAATATAAATAGAGGGAACTAGAGCTCATTTGACACTCACTCACTCACAACTGAATAAGACTAGTGGTGTGCAAGTTTGGAGAGGGAGTGCAACTGCAACTACTGCAATTGGGTTTTTGGCTTTTTGTTGGAATTTCTCTTAGTTATGGTTTGGAATTTATTCTTGGTATTTGGTTATTCTTTCTTGGTGTGCTACCCTTGGAGAGTTAGAAATAAATAGACCTGATTGATTATTTTGAAGGATAACTCTTCAAAAATGTGCCTCAAGATAATGGTCGCTCCTTGAAAATGGAGACAGAGTGGCTAGTCTCTCCCTGTGAAGGGAGAAAGGATGACCAGAAGCTATGGTCACTCTTGGTTAACCTAATATGATATTTGGTCACTCCCTTATAGAGAAAAACCTGGGAAATGAAAAAAGGGTGGATCTGGGCGAGATCTGAAAGATATGGGATATAGGTTTCTTCAACTAGTCTTAGAAAAGATTGGGGCAATGATTGGGATGGAAAAATAACACTTAAAAGGGTAGAGATCTCTAGAAAGAATATTAAAAAAATTCAATAATCTAAGGGGATTAATACATGGATAAACAATTTCCTAGTATGGTATCCAATATGTTGTAGGGATTTTGTACCATACAGGAGATGATCTCCCTTAGGTTCTACTAGCATCTAAGACATGAATATAGAAATAAAATAAGGATGTTTCTAGATATTATTCATACATGAACCTCCCAAATATCAAAGAAAACATGTATGGATTGGAAACCGATCTAATAGTATATCATAACACATAATCATACTAATTCTCTTCCAATGAATACATAAATTTATATGAACAATTGGATAGAGGGAAACATCGCGTATGTTTTCTATTAATCAAAGAAGAAAAATTACAACTTACAAATGAGAATTTGATGCAATGTTCTCCTTCCAATATTTTTTCACAAGTCTTGCAACCAAATCACCAAAGTAACCTTGTTATCTCTTTCCTCCTCCTCTTCCATGGAAAATGGCTTGGTTCTTATAGGGATTTAGGGATAATTCCATATAACTATTAGGATAATATTATTGGGATCATTATGGAAGCCTTCTCAAGGATAAACCCAGAGAAATCAGTGGAAAGTCTCATCCATAGAAACCAAATCCAAAAATAGGAGCTTCTAGACTTGGTTGCTCCCTAGACACATAGACAAAGCGATCGGTCTCTCCTTGGCAAGCCAAAAGGAATGACCATCCCTTTTGGTTTCCTCCTAAATGAAGGAAAAAGGTGACAAAACCTTTTGGTCACTGCCTCAATGAAGGAAAAAGGTGACCAAACCTTTTGGTCACCCCCTAAATTAAGGAAAAATGTGTCCAAACCTTTTTGGTTACTCTTTTAATGAAGGCAAGGGCTGACTGAAAAGAAACTCAACTGAAAACCCAAGGAAAAATTGGTTGGTTTTAAGGGTTAAAATGAGGGTTTTTAGGGGATAATGACCTAGATATTAGGTGATCTTTAGGTGATAATAACCTAATGATTAGGTGTAAAATAAATCTATAACAACTGTTCTCACACAAACGTTTCTTTACCAACACGTTTGGTCACTTGGATGAGGGACCATGTGATATGGGAGAATCCCAACATGAACCTGTGATATAAATTGGCAAGTCCCAAGAAAATATGAAGATTGGTTAGTGTGGTTGGGGCTAGCCATTTACAAATGACCTGGATCTTGGTTGGATCCACATGCACACCATGCTCATCAACAATGTAGCCTAGGTATTGGACCTTGTTCATTCTGAAGGATCATTTTTCCAAGTTAGAATATAGTGTGTGTTGTCACAGAGTGTGAAGGACCTACTGAATATGCTACACATGTTTCTCCCAACTCTTGATGAAGATGAGGATATCATCCAGATATACCACCACAAAAGAATTCATGAAAGGCCATAAGATATCATCCATCAACCTCATGAAATTGGTTGGGAATTCATCAAACTAAAGGGCATGACCAACCATTCAAAAATAACTTATTTTGACTTGAAAGTAGACTTCCATACAATAGTATATCTTATTCAAACCTGGTGGTAGCTAGACTTCAAGTCAGTCTTAATAAAGTACTTGGCTCCCTTGAGCTAGTCAAGGAGGTCGTCAATTCAGGGAATTGGGTATCGGTTCCTAACTGTGATTTTGTTTAGGGACCTGTAATCAATGTAGAGTCACCAGGTCCCATATTTCTTCTGTATGAGTACAATTGGTCTTCTGTAGGGTGAGGAGCTTGGTCATATGTTCCCCTTTTCTAGTATCTCTCAGATATATCACTTGATTTCCTCATTTTCCATAAGAGAGAGATGATAGACTGACCCATTGGGTATAGGTGCATCTGTGGTCAGATCAATTGAATTCTTGACCTTAAAATGATGAGTTACCCAGTGGGTGAGGATAATATATCTTTTTATTTCTCCAAAACCTTTTCCACCTGCTTGTGCTGCATGGAGAGGCCCTATGTGGAGGCCATGGATGTGGCTGCGACCTTCTATTCACTTTGAGAGAGAATTATAAAGAAGAAAAATTTCTCAGTCTGGGAGATGACCTTCCTGCATTTCTTAGCGTATATCAAAGAAATGGCGTTAGATGGAGATACCTCTAGTATCTTGTACAACTGTTTTCCTAAAGTAATAATAACATTGCAAGGTCTAGAATCATATACAACATGAAATTTCCACAAGTAAGGTTTGCATAAAAGAAAATATAAAACATCAAGGGGGAAAATATCACACAATACATCATCCTTGAAGGGCTTGCTATCGTAGGCCAAGCGAAACTATTGGATGACACGAGGATCTCTCCCTTGGTGAATCCACCCAATGGTATAAGGATGTAGATGTGGTGTTGTCTCCAGGTCAAACCACTTGGAAACCTCTACTGAGATGAGGTTCTTTTGACTTCCTCTATCGACAATGAAGTGCATAGGAGCACCCTTCTGTTGGTCACTATAATTGCTTAATTAATTTAAACAATCAAGTGCTACATAAATTGTCAACCGAAGGAAGTCTATTTATTTCAAAGGTAACCACGCACTATATATGCTCAATTCCAAAAGAAACTTAGAGTTGTAGTAAAGGAAACTATATTAATCACACTTGCCTTGAATGAACTGAAGTTCTAGCTCACATTACAGAAAAGCAACCTACTTATTGCAGAGCTTAAAGAGATGATTACTCTAAAGAATCCTGGATTACATTAAAATAACAACTACAACAGGAAAGGACAACTATTATGTAGCCAGAGAACAAGACCCTATTCCCAAGCAGGAACTTCAGCACTTTGTTTCTGATTAACACACTTTCATGAATTCATTAATGCATTGAAGGCTAACTATTCTAACAGAGAATAGGACCCTAATTCCTTCCCTTAAGCAGGAACCTTCAGCACCAGTCTCTGATTAGCACACTCATGAAAATAATTGAAAGCTGACTACTTCTAACAGAGAACAGGA
>ML791261.1:117581-181605 GCA_009831015.1 Picea engelmannii | reverse complement strand
GGTTTTTAGACCCCCCTTGATGTTCTGCTTTTAACCAAAGGGGGGGGGTCCAGAATTGTTATTCTCCTCTGGCGGGGCCCTGATCATACGTGGCGTCTATCTATTGATCCCGAAGTCCCATCTACCATATGCTATCTGACAGCCCTCGTCACTCATGGATGTCATTTTCCACTGATGCCACTTGTCCCGCATGTTCCCGAGTTATGTCCCATCCCATAACTGTTGTCAGTCCCTGCTGTCAGACCCCTACCCCTTTCACTCATGACCAACCCCTTCTCACGACTTTTACGTCCAATCCCTAGCCTCCACGTCACTCGCCCGTATGTTTCGGCCACCGTCATCTGCCATCTCACCCCCAAGTGGCCCGTTGTTCATTTATTACGGGATAACACACCCGTTATCCTGATGACCTGTCTCCCGCACTCAACCGACCCCAGTTTTGAATAAAACTACCGTTATCCTCCCTACATTCGCTATTCACCCATCGCACCAGAAAATTTACCTCATACTCCTCCATTTCATTCCCGTCGCCTCCATCCAAAATCAGTCGAGCCTACTAACGTCATGTTTATTGCAAGTACTGTAGCAGAGATGGCGCCAAATCCAAGACAAGCAGAAGGAGAGGAGAATCCTTTTCTCCCGCCTCCTGTCGACCAGGACAAAATACCATTGGTCGAAAAAGACAGATTGATCGTAGACACCATATGCGATTTCGATTTCTCAGACCTCCAGTCATGGCTCAGGGAGGTTTTCCTGGACCAGAGCGATGAAATTGGACTCTGGGAGTCAAATTTGCCTCTGTACCTTTTTCCCCAGATCCACCACTTCCCCGAATTCACCCTCAAATGCCAAGCCCATTATATTCCCGACCAGAGGGCCGTCGTTTCCTCATCCGGAGAAGTCCTGTTCTTCATCACTCCCGAAGACATTGACCAAATGATGCAAATTCCCCATACCGATTCCGCTTCTCCTTTCAACCTAGAGATCCTTACAGAGTTGTATCAAAAGATGACCTTTCCCCAGAGAGCTCAAATATTCGATTTGTTCCTTCCCACCTCCACTCAATTCCCTTCCACCAATCCACCTTACCCGTCATCCATGTTCTCCACCAAGGGAAACCAGGTCATTTCCTCCCTTTGTGCTCTGTTAGGGTATTATTCCGACCAATGGGTAGATGAGCCCATTCTGGGTTTTCTATCCATTTTCTCGACTGATGAAAAACCCACCACACAGTTTGATTTCAGTACCTTCTTGGCCGACAATATTCATGAACAGTTCGTGAATTTTGGCACGGAAGGCATGTTCAGATATTTGTCTATATTGGCCTACATGTTTGTTTTCTATCAAGCAGATAAATTCAGTTTTTCTATGCAGAAAATGGACGCAGATGGAAGGCCTTAGCCAGTCACAGCGTGGACATATTTGTTGAAGCACAACTCCAGAGAGTATAACTTCAAGGCATTTATTGATCTTTTCTACCACCCTGTGGTAAGAATGTTGAGTGGCAGGCCCGAGCAACGAATAAACGACGAGGTCCAGAGAATTCTACATCTCTCAGACAATCCAAAGACAGGGGACTGGTACCTATATCAAAACCACACTGAGATCAGAGTTTTCGGGTGTGAATTGGCACCCTATAAGCTGCCAAAGTATGTGCCAGTAATAATCTTTGCGTTAGAGTATATAAGGCAGATCATGAATTCAGATGACATTCATTTTGTTTCCCTGAAGAAAAAGCAGCAACTGAGAATCAAAGGGCAGATTGGCTCTTTCATATGCAACAGTTGTGGCGCCGGAGAAGAAGCGGACCGGATGCTGAGAGAAATGAAGTTTTTGTTAAGTTTTCCATGGAACTATGATCCATGCGGGATCATTTTAGAAATGTGGGTTAAAAAAAAAAACATCCCGTATGTTCATGAGCCCAAGCCCGAGATCAAAAAATTTGCCAATCAGACAGTGTGGGTGCCTGACACCTTGATCGAAGTGGAACAGCAGGTTCCCCCGGCCACTGTACCACCAACTACTACACCACAGGTCCCTAAAGAAAAAAGGCCTCGACAGGATTCATCTCCGCCTGTCACGGAGGTATCATCCGAGGAGTTCCAGTTGCACACAAAGAGGCCCAAGACAGTCTCAGTTCCTGGTCCAATAGGAGAAAAAGAGGTTCCACCTACCAGAGGGGTCAAACCGGTCATTCCACCTTTCGGTTCAAGCTTGTATAAGGAGATCACCACAGCAGTGCCAAAGAAATCCACAGACCCTCCATTAGACACTCAACTAGGCAAGACTGGGCCCAAGTTGGGCATTTTCGAGAAGTACGAGTTGATTAAGAAAAGGGACCAGACCCTCACCAGCAGTACTTACGCCAAATTTCGGAAGCAATCGTCCACCGCACAGCATAGGCTGCTATCTAAATTCGACACAGAAAGAGGAAGGATGCACATGGCCTTCCTACAGGCATAGGTACCAGATCCCAAGGTAATCACAGACTACAAGAGATCCACCTTCGAGTTCCAGACGAAGGACGTGCATCCAGCAGATCAGATGGATTTGCATAAATAGATAGGGGAGATGGTTTTTCACACATTGGCACATTCTTCTGCCTCTGCAGCAAAATTACAGGTGTCTCTCAACAATGCTCAAACGCATCTCAAGCTGGAGAATATATCTTCTTTCATGAAGGACAACAGAATCAAAACTTTGGAGGAGTTGGTCCTCAAGATCGGCTATGATCCTTCGAATGTCAAAGCTGCAGAGGATATGATAAAGAAAAAGAATGCAGACATCGCTTCCTTGAGGAAACAGTTGAAACTCCCGCCTACAAAGGACTCACAGGCGAAGGAGATAGCAGAGAAAGAAGGTGAGAAGGATGAAATGATCAAGCTTCTCATGGAGGAGAACGCCCAACTCAAAGAAATGGAAGCAGAAATGGAGAAACTGCTAAAGGAGAAAGAGCAACTGAAGTCTATGGAAGCCATTCCAATGACTGCCATCCCAATCTCAGGGACAAGCACATCAACAGTAATAGCAATCCCATGTGCAACACCAGTGACACCACAAGAGGGGACAACCGATCTCGCCAAATCCATGGAAAAGATGAACCTGCAGGAGACAGAAATTAGTAGGTTTAAGAAGGAAGTTGAGAACCTCCAAGAACTCAAAACTTCCTTCCAAACCAGTCTCTCTAAAGAAAAGCAGGTAACTGAACAACTCAAGAAGGAACTGCAACAGCTCCAAAAGCAAACACTGGCAGGGAAGACTTTGGCTGAGGTCAAAGAGAATGTATGGACAGACATCACAAAGTCCATAAATGAGATCTGGCCCATGATCCAAATCATTTTCGAGCAGAACGAGTTTTTCCAGAGGAGTAAACAGGCTATTGAGAAGATCAGAGTAGAATTGGGAGATAGACCAATTCAGGCAAATGATATCATCAAATTCCTCAATTCTAAGACCAGAGAAGAGCTAGAAGAGCTAAAGATAGAAGACAAAACAAAGACCATTCTTGAGGTCAAGAGAGTCTTGACCAAGAGAAGTCTAATGCTTCAGATGGAAGAAAAGGTTCAGATCATGGACCAGGGGATACAAAAGTTCTTGAATAAGATTGATGCTCTCCAAAAGAAAGGCCTACCTAGTCTGAAGGTCATTAATGATAAACTAATGACACTCCCGGATTACAAGAAGAGATTGGATGAGGTGTCCAAGGACAGTTCAAAGTTTGCAGGTGTACAAAGAAACATCATCGACAAAGCTTTCCTGGATGCCCTTCAGTTGGACATCAGCATCCAACACGAGATTCGATACATATTCCTCACTAAGCCCACATTCGCTAAGTATACGGAAATGGACAAAGTGTATCGGAGACTGCTCAAAGTCATTGTGCCGAGTCATATCAGATGGGAGGAACTCTGCGATCTACTCGATTAGCAGATGATCTTTCCAGGTCCAGTCACCTGTCCAGTCAGATGAGGTTATGCGAAGGCTTCATCAACGGTCTACCCAGAATTTCCCCATGCAATTGCACCAAGTCATCAAGCAGTTTTGATCAGTTAAATTAGTTAGTCTAAAAATAGAATGAGCACGTCCTGATCAGTTATGAAAGGAACGGTTGTAATTTGAATTATAAATACTTCACCTTTCGAATTATTGAGGGTTGTTGATCTTTACACCCTAAAGCTATCAAAATGTAACAATTTTTTAAGAGATTTGCCATTAATGAAAAGGAGGCACTTTTACAGGATTCTTGCGTGTATTCACTGGTGATGTTATTCTCTAAGTTAAATGTTATTCTTTCTTTGTGATCATTTTGTTTTCTGATACTAATCTTTAAGAGTAACATATGTTGCAGGATTTATCTTGGATACCCTATTTCCGACTTTAAAGATTTTAATGTTTATCTTCTGATGTTTTCAATTAAGAAATTCTTAACTGCTTCTTAGTTGAATTTATCTTTCTCATCTTTTCTTCTGTCCATCATTTAATCTATTAAAGATCCAGTGAGTATATTATCTCGCCCTGTGGAAGTATTATTTTCTCGTTTCTGGTGGTATTTCATATTTAATTAAATACAGACCCCATAGCCCAATGGAAGTGTAGACTGTCTCAACCAATTTAAAAACATTTTGACAACATAACCTACAGATTTCTTTACCTAGCCTAATATCTAAAATTGAAACATAGCTAAATCATATAGAGAGATCCCTCTCTGAAGCTGGAAGGGCTAGATCCCAGCTTTAAAAGTGGTTGGATAAAGTTACCTTTGTGGATTTCTTCTCTTTCAACCTCTAGGAAATTTACCAAGTGCTAACATAGTGGCGACTCCACTTGGGAAGAACTAAAAATTAATGATTTCATGTTTTCTTTCCCCCTAAAAAGAAAGTTTGAATTTGAGAAGAAAGTAATGTTTAGAGGTTGATTAACTCTGTACATATTATTTTGAGATTTTCAAAACTAAAAAATATATATCTAAAAAACCAAAAAGAGTTCTGGCTCCCAAGAAAGTTCATACTCGATCTCACCCAAACCCAGAACCTGCGTTAGTGGTAGATAAACCTGAACAGTTGCTCAGACGAAAGACCTTAGCTCCCGGTTCAGTGAGTCATATTCCCCTTCATAAGTCTCCTTCTTTTTCCGAGAAGTCGGCTACTTCCCAAAACTTTGACCTCGATACCTTTCCACAACGAAGTCTGGTTAGAACATGGTCTGATAGCTTTGTGACTGAAATCATTTTCGACCCAACTATTCTGCAACCCCGAACTCCCAAAGTTCTGTCTCCCACGACTAAATCACAGATCACTCTCTCAGTACCATCCAGTCCCTCTTCGTCCTCATCTTCATTCGCTACCTCGCCGACCATCCAAGTCGTCGTCCCACCTCCTCCACCCATCATGGCAGCTCAATATGCTCCTCTGGTGTTGGCTGCGCTGCTACATGCAATGCCCAAGACTATCAACCTAGACTTCCACAGTTCAATGCAATAGGAACCTTAAACACCCAACAACACGTTGACAAAATGAATGACTATTTTGACCTGCAAGAGGTTGACGAGGCTGACGTTCAAATGCGACTGTTTGCCCATAGTTTGACAGGTGACGTCAAGAAATGGTACAAATCTTTACCTGCCGCCTCAATCCCTGACCTTGTCACTTTTCAAAGGAGTTTTCTTGATAGATGGGAGGTAAAGAAAAACCCTCTCCAGATATTGTCAGAATACGAGAGTATAAAAATAAATCAAGGTGAGACGGTACAAGATTACTGCACCCGTTTTAATAACCTGTACAATGCAATTCCAGTCGAAATCAAACCTCCACAGGGCCTGGCGTTGATACAATTCCCTGATGGTTTTGATGCCGATATGTCATACCAATTAAGAGAAAGAAATTCTACCACCTTAGCTGACATGCAGAGAAGTGCTATAAGTGTGGAGGCCAATCTATTGGAAAAAAGGGCACGACAGAGGTCCGAAAGGAGGGTCACAATCAAAGAAGAACCTTCCACGTCAAACACAGATTCCAAATTGGATTCTTTGGCCTGAACAATGGAACTAATGCTGGAAAGGATGACCTTGTCAGACATAAATCCTCCAAGGGACAACACACCTACTCCTCAGGTTCGAAACCCCAATTTCAGGAGAAACCCTCCTCAAATCATACAGAGAGATCCTAGGGATCAAAGAGAGCAGAGGGGCCCAGATCAGCAGATTAGACCTCCCCTGCAAGAAAACTATGCTGATGAAGGGGGGGAAGTAATTGAGGAATTGGAGGACACTCACATCAACCTCATGGGCGTTCAAGACAACGAAGCTATCTTTCTTACCCAAGAAGAGTAGGAACTATTTCTTCTAAATCAAACGAAAGTATGTGAAGAAGATGAAGACGCAGAACAACAGGCCTTTGAAAATGCTATTTTGGAGGTACACCATCAATACAATCTGCGGAGTAAGAAGACAGAAGGGAATTCCCCAAAAAAGATGATCGAAACACAGAAGGTAGCCGAGACCAAGAATACCCCTGAGCCACCTACTGAGAAGAGTAAAGCCGACGCTCCCATGAAGAAAAACCTCACCATTCTGAAAAGGCCATCACAGCTCGAGGTTTCACCTATTAATCCACCGAGTACTTCTGAGAAAAAGAACTTGAGGGACAAACCAGAAATGATGAGCCAAGGCAGAGCTCCTACACCTTTTAGCCTGGAAGGGGAGATGGCCAAAATAAAAATTCCTATCCCACTTATAGAGTTGATGAACAGAGGCGGCTATCGTTCACAGGTAATTAAAGCGCTGGCCATTGAACCTAACATAGGCACGAAGGCCCTAACCATTGGATCAGCAAGCCATTCAGACACTGTGAACCTTATTGATGATAGACCCGAGCTTCTTTTCGGACCTAAAGTAGATGGTCGAGATGATACTGGTGAGGTCGCTCCTTTTTATATCAGTCTGAACATACATGAATTGATCTTGCATAACGTTATGCTGGATTCAGGTGCCTCCCACAATCTGATGCCTAAAGAAGTAATGGAAAAGCTAGGACTGGAGGTAACCAGACCATACAAGGATTTACACTCATTCGACTCCAACAAAGTTAAATGTATTGGTTTGATCAAGGACTTATGCATCACTTTGGTTCAGATTCATGCGAAGAGCATGGTAATGGATGTGGTGGTTGCAGACATCCCGCCGAAGTATGGAATGTTGCTATCACGGTCTTGGGGGGCTAAGTTGAAAGGAACCTTGCAGCTAGATATGTCTTATGCCACTATCCCAGTGTTTGGGCAACAGAGGAGGCTGTACAGAGAAACGTTGATGAAGTACATGGTCAGTATTCAAGAAAAGTCTCACAATTATCCCCTTTACTCTGCACATTCCGATTTAGATTCGTTTATCTTGTACAATGATGGTGACACGGGAGAGCAAGATACTCAACTGATGGAAGACACATCTAGTCAAGATGAAAGTCAAGAAATCATTGAGGTAGCAAATATGAAGAACGTGATAAATGAAGAGTTACCCGTTGATTTATGGAGCATGGATTTTGATGGGGCTGTGAGTAAATAAGGAGCAGGAGCTAGCGTCTGGCTGCATAATCACAGAAACAGGTATTCAAAGAATCATTCTTACAAACTAAATTTCCAATGTACTAACAATATTGCTGAGTATGAAGCTTTGATGCTCGGTCTGAAGCTTTTGAAAAAATTTGGTGCCAAACAGATAATGGTAAGAGGTGATTCTGAATTGATAATCAAACAAATCAAAGGTGAGTATGTTGCTAAACACCCACGTCTTAGAGCTTATAGGAATGTTGTTCTTGATGCTTTAAGGTGTTTTTTTGAAGTTGATTTGCAGGTAATGCCGAGAGGACAAAATATTCTGGCAAACGGATTGGCCACCTCAGCAGCCACCTGTAAGATTCCTTTCCACCCAACTCGTCCATATAATGTTGAGGTGAGATGTAGGCCAACAGTTCCCGACAATATCAGGTACTGGCAAGTGTTCGGTAATGATGACCAAATTGAAGACTTTCTGCAATGCAAAAACGATTTTGAATGTACAAATATAGATTTAGAGAATGAGTATGAAAATGTAAATAATTCTGATTTTGAAATTGATAGTGTAAATACCATATATTCAGGAGAATTAGGCAAAGACGAAATAGATGCTGACGTTTTACAGTTGAAAAGCAATGTTTTACCTAGAGGCCTAGTTCCTTTAGAAGACTTGTTTGATTCTAACGATGTGGCCAAGAAACCAAAAATAGAAGCCCATGGACAAGATGTAGAAGACTGTAATATAGGGACTGAAGAGAAACCTAGGATGGTCAAACTGTCTAAGTCATTAACCCCAGAGAAAAAACTCAAATACATTGAGCTGTTTCAAGAATTTTCGGATGTATTTGCCTGGAGCTATGAAGATTTGAAAGCCTATGATACTAGTATCATACAGCACAGGATTCCAATAAAAGAGGAACAAAAACCTTTAGGAAGAAACTTAGGAGGATTAATCCCAAATTTCTCCCTCTAGTCGAAAAAGAAATCAAGCAAATGTACGATGCCAAGATCATAGTTCCGCTACGTTTTTCCAAGTGGGTTTCAAATCTGGTTCCTACATGTAAGAAAACCGGGGAAATCAGACTCTGCATAGACTTCTGAAATCTGAATAAAGTCTCCCTGAAGGATAATTACCCCTTACCGAAAATGGACCACATCCTGCAAAGAGTGGTCGGGTCCATTTCTCTGCTGGACGGTTTCTCGGGATACAATCAGGTCTTAGTTCACCCAGACGACCAAGAAAAAACCGCTTTCACCACACCATGGGGCACTTTCATGTATGTGAAAATGCCTTTTGGTTTGATGAACGCAGGAGATACATTCCAGAGGGCAATGGATATCGCCTTTGTGGAAGAATCAGGTAAGTTTATTGTCGTCTATTTAGATGATGTGACTGTGTTTTCCCAATCTGATGATGAACACCTAAGGCACCTCAGACGAGTCTTCGAGAAGTGTAGGAGGTTTGGGATTTCTTTAAATCCTAAGAAGTGCCTTTTTGGGTTAGAAGAAGGCAAACTGCTAGGACATATCATCTCAAAGGAAGGAATCAAAATAGACCCTAGCAGGATCGAGGCTATACTAAATTTGGAACACCCAAGAAGCCTCAAAGAACTACATTCTTTTATCGGAAGAATTAACTTTTTGCGAAGATTCATTCCCAATTTGGCAGAACTCCTCAGGAACATTACAAACATGCTTAAAAAGGACATAAAAATAAAATGGGACTCTGAGTCCAGACAATCTTTCGAACAAGTCAAACGAGCACTTACAGAAGCCCCTATCTTGATCAGTCCGAATTTTACTAAGGATTTCTATCTCTTTTCTTTCGCATCTGAACATACTATAGCAGCGGTGTTACTGCAGAAGAACAACGAAGGGTATGAACAACCCATAGCTTTATTTAGCAAAGCATTAAGGGACGCTGCTCTGAATTACAAGATCATGGAGAAGCAATCTTTTTCTTTGGTAAAGGCCATAAAGGACTTTAGGGTCTACATTCTCCATTCCCACACCATAGCTTATGTTCCAAACGCGGTAGTAAAGGATATTTTGACACAGGACAACCCTGATGGAAGAAGGGGAAAATGGATTTCTGTCATTTTAGAATACGATATAGAGATTAAGCCCACAAAACTAGTCAAAGGCCAAGGCCTTGCTAAATTAATGGCTGAATCTAACTTCCAGGCTCTTGACATTAATTTTCTAGATGTGGAAGATGAACAGGGCGAGATGGCGACTCCAAACATTAGAGAGGTATTTATAAACTCTCCATGGTATGCAGACCTTATATTCGTTTTATAAAATTTACAAGCTCCCCCTGGTTTAACTAAGACTAAAGCTAGATTTTTAAAGTTGAAAGCTTTGAAATACTGTATTCTAGAAGGAAATTTGTATTGGAAAGATCCTGCAGGTATTCTGTTAAATTGTTTACTGAAAGATGAAGCTGATAAAGTTTTACAAGAGTTTCATGCAGGAGAATGTGGTGGCCATTTGAACTGGAAGGTCACAGCCAACAAAATACTCAGAGATGGATTCTATTGGCCCACCCTGTTCGCTGATGTGCATCAGAAGGTAATAGCACGTCACCAGTGTCAAGTGTTTGAAGGTAAAAGGAAACTCCTTCGTCTACCTCTGAAGCCAATCTCAGTTGAGGCCCCTTTCCAACAATGGGGGCTTGACTTCATTGGAGAAATACACCCACCTTCTTCAGGCCAACACAGGTGGATTCTTACTGCCACCGATTATTTTACCAAATGGATCGAGGCAGTACCAAGCAGGCAAGCCACTGACTCTATTATTATCAAATTCCTTGAAAATAATATTTTGTCTTGTTTTGGTTGTCCTAGAAATATTATAACTGACAATGCAGCTGCCTTTCGGTCAAAGAAACTCATAGATTTTTGCAACCAGTATCACATTGGTTTGGGGCATTCCACAGCCTAATACCCGCAAGGGAATGGGTTGGCAGAATATTCAAACAAAACTTTGGTGAATATCATCAAGAAAACATTGCAGGAAAACAAGAAATCATGGCACAATAAGTTGGTGTTTGCTTTATGGGCTGACAGGCTGACCACCAAAAGGTCAATTGGTATGTCACCATACCAGCTGGTCTGCGGTACAGAGGCAGTTTTCCCCACTTCTTTGGGAGTCCCTGTCATGAAGTTGCTTCAAGAGGTACAGGCTGAGCCAAATGACTCACAGAGAAGGATCAACCAGATGATCCAGTTGCAGCAGTCTAGGGAGGATGTTTTCAACAAAACACAGGTCATCCAAGAAAACATCAAAAAGATCTTTGACAAATGAACCAAAGAGGATGATTTTGAGCTAGGAGATTTTGTGTTAAGATGGGATGCCAGGAATGAGGACAAGGGAAAGCATGGGAAATTTGATAATCTGTGGACAGGGCCATACATGATTCAAGCCTTCAGGGGAAACAATGCTTTCTTGTTAAACAACGCCGATGGGTCAGATCTGCCAGGAGCACCTGTGAATGGCAGAATGCTGAAACATTATGTCCCACCTCAGTAGAAGATTTGAGTTCTCACTTTCCATTGTACATACCGTTTTAATTTTCATTTTTACTTGCATTTTCTGAGTGAGGGACATTAGTCAGTTGGTTGAAGCCCGAAGAGAAGGCCCTAAGCTGTTGACCATTGTTTTTCCAATTTTTGAGAATAAAACCAATGAAGGCTGCTAAGCAGGAACTTTCAGGATTACAGGAACCAAGATTCTTGGCACTTCACAGGGAAGTACCATCCCCGGGTGGAGCCGCTGTTATCACCCCATAAATTATGGGAATCAACTGGTGACTGGGATATTATCTGTATCTAGTGTTTTTGTTGACAAATGATTTTTCATTCTGCAAATAATTTGAAAAGAAAAGAAAAAATGAAAAAGAAAAAAGAAAAAAGGAAAAAGAAAAAGAAAAAGAAAAAGAAGAAAAAGAAAAAGAAGAAAAAGAAAAAGAGGGCATAAAAGAATTGAAATGAAAGCCCCATGCAATAATAGTAACTTGGCCATACCTTTCAATCATGGCCAAGTTATTTTTAAATTTAATGCTGATAGGTTAGTGAATAAATCTGACCAAACTGTCTAATCCTGGTCAGATAGCCCTTAGGTTAGATTAGTGAATAAATCTGACCAGACTGTCTAATCCTGGTTAGATAGCCCTTAGATTAGAGTAGTGAATAAATCTGACCAGACTGTCTAATCCTAGTCAGATAGCCCTTAGGTTAGAGTAACTTCTTAACCCAACAGTTTAATCTGGGTTAATTGTCCTAGGAAGATAGGTTAGCATGTAGGTTAGTTGCTTCATTTGTTTCACCCCAATAAAACCAACTTGATGAGAGATGTTACACCATGTCTCAAATGCCTAAGAATAGTTTGTTTAAAACCCCATGGTGGTGTCTTTTTGAAATTTGGGGGAAAAAACCCATAAAATGCACTTATCCTAAGTTTTTTTCCAGCGCATGTGTTCTCCGTTCCCAGTTTATGCTCCCTGCACATTTGGACAGTCTAGATCGCGGCGCTCAGATCTACGGATCACAAAGTTTTCCGGATCCCCCCTACCATTCTGCTTTTAACCGGGGGGGGGTCCGGAATCGGAAATAAGATTGGTGCACATCTGGACGGCCCAGGGACGGGCGCTTAAATCAACGGTCCAAATTGGATTCCAGACCCCCCCGTATGTTCTGCCTTTAACCGAGGGGGGGGGTCCGGAATGAGTATTAAAGAGCACACTAAGATATGCGGCCTGGAAAAGGGCGCGCAGATCAACGGTCTAAAAAGGTTTTCGGACCCCCCCTGAGGTTCTGCTTTTAACCAAACGGGGGGGGTACGGAATTGTTATTCTCCTCTAGCGGGGCCCTGGTCATACGTGGCATCTGTCTATTGATCCTGAAGTCCCATCCACCATATGCTATCTGACAGCCCCCGTCACTCATGGATGTCATTTTCCATTGATGCCACTTGTCCCGCTTGTTCCCGAGTTATGTCCCATCCCATAACTATTGTCAGTCCCTGCTTTCAGAACCCTACCCCTTTCACTCATGACCAGTCCCTTATCACAACTTTTACGTCCAATCCCTAGCCTCCACGTCACTCGCCCGTATGTTTCGGCCACCGTCATCTACCATCTCACCCCCAAGTGGCCCATTGTTCATTTATTACGGGATAACACACCCGTTATCCTGCTGACCTATCTCCCGTGCTCAACCGACCCCAGTTTTGAATAAAACTACCGTTATCCTCTCTACATTCGCTATTCACCCATCGCACCATAAAATTTACCTCATACTCCTCCATTGCATTCCCGTTGCCTCCATCCAAAATCAGTCAAGCCTACTAACGTCGTGTTTATTGCAGGTACTGTAGCAGAGATGGCGCCAAAGCCAAGACAAACAGAAGGAGAGGAGAATCCTTTTCTCCCGCCTCCTGTCGACCTGGACAAAATACCATTGGTCGACAGAGACAGATTGATCCCAGACACCATATGCGATTTCGATTTCTCAGACCTCCAGTCATGGCTCAGGGAGGTTTTCCTGGACCAGAGCGATGAAATTGGACTCTGGGAGTCAAATTTGCCTCTGTACCTTTTTCCCCAGATCCACCACTTCCCCGAATTCACCCTCAAATGCCAAGCCCATTATATTCCTGACCAGAGGGTCGTCGTCTCCTCATCCGGAGACGTCCTGTTCTTCATCACATCCGAAGACATCGACCAAATGATGCAAATTCCCCGTGCCGATTCTGCTTCTCCTTTCAACCTAGAGATCCTTACAGAGTTGTATCAAAATATGACCTTTCCCCAGAGAGCTCAAATATTTGAGCTATTCCTTCCCACCTCCACTCAATTCCCTTCCACCAATCCACCTAACCCGTCATCCATGTTCTCCACAAAGGGAAACCAGGTCATTTCCTCCCTTTGTGCTCTGTTAGGGTATTATTCCGACCAGTGGGTAGATGAGCCCATTCTGGGTTTTCTATCCATTTTCTCGATTGATGAAAAACCCACCACGCAGTTTGATTTCAGTACCTTCTTAGCCGACAATATTCATGAACAGTTCGTGAATTTTGGCATGGAAGGCATGTTCAGATATTCGTCTATATTGGCCTACATGTTTGTTTTCTATCAAGCAGATAAATTCAGTTTTTCTATGCAGAAAATGGACACAGATGGAAGGCCTCAGGCAGTCATAGCGTGGACATCTTTGTTGAAGCACAACTCCACAGAGTATAACTTCAAGGCATTTATTGATCTTTTCTACCACCCTGTGGTAAGCATGTTGAGTGGCAGGCCCGAGCCATGAATAAATGACGAGGTCCAGAGAATTCTACATCTCTCAGACAATGCAAAGACAGGGGACTGGTACCTGTATCAAAACCACACCGAGATCAGAGTTTTTGGGTGCGAATTGGCACCCTATAAGCTTCCAAAGTATGTGTCGGTAAGAATATTTGTGTTAGAGTATATAAGGCAGATCATGAATTCAGATGACATTCATTTTGTTTCCTTGAAGAAAAAGCAGCAACTGAGAATCAAGGGGCAGATTGGCTCTTTCATCTGCAACAGTCATGGCACCGGAGAAGAAGTGGACCAGATGCTGAGAGAAATGAAGTTTTTGTTAAGTTTTCCATGGCACTATGATCCATGCGGGATCATTTCAGAAATGCGGGTTAAAAACAAAAACATCCCATATGTTCAAGAGCCCAAGCCCGAGATCAAATTTTTTTACCAATCAGATAGTGTGGGTGCCTGGCACCTTGATCGAAGTGGAACAACAGGTTCCCCCGGCCACTGTACCACCAACTACTACACCACAGGTCCCTAAAGAAAAGAGGCCTCGACAAGATTCATCTCCGCCTTTCACGGAGGTATCATCCGAGGAGTTCCAGTTGCACACAAAGAGGCCTAAGACAGTCTCAGTTCCTGGTCCAACTGGAGAAAAAGAGGTTCCACCTACCACAGGGGTCAAATCGATCATTCCACCTTTCGGTTCAAGCCTGTATAAGGAGATCACCACAACAGTGCCAAAGAAATCCACAGACCCTCCATTAGACACACAACCAGGCAAGACTGGGCCCAAGTTGGGCATTTTCGAGAAGTACGAGCTGATCAAGAAAAGGAACCAGACCCTCACCAACAGTACTTACGCCCAATTTCGGAAGCAATCTTCCACCGCACAACATAGGCTGCTATATGCATTCGACACAGAAAGAGGCAGGATGCACATGGCCTTCCTACAGGCACAGGTACCATATCCAAAGGTAATCACAGACTACAAGAGAGCCACCTTCGAGTTCTAGACGAAGGACGTGCATCTAACAGATCAGATGGATTTGCATAAACAGACAGGGGAGATGGTTTTTCACACATTGGCACATGCTTCTGCCTCTGCAGCAAAATTACAGGTGTCGCTCAACAATGCTCAAATGTAGCTCAAGCTAGAGAATATATCTTCTTTCGCGAAGGGCAACAGAATCAAAACTTTGGAGGAGTTGGTCCTCAAGATTGGCTACGATCCTTCGAATGTCAAAGCTGCAGAGGAGATGATAAAGAAAAAGAATGCAGACATCGCTTCTTTGAGGAAACAGTTGAAACTCCCGCATACAGAGGAATCACAGGTGAAGGAGATAGCATAGAAAGAAGGTGAGAAGGACGAAATGCTCAAGCTTCTCATGGAGCAGAACGCCCAGCTCAAAGAAATGGAAGCAGAAATGGAGAAACTGCTAAATGAGAAAGAGAAGCTAAAGTCTATGGAAGCCATTCCAATGACTGCCATCCCAATCTCAGGGACAAGCACATCAACAGTAACAACAATCCCATCTACAACACCAGTGACACCACAAGAGGGGACAACCGATCTCGCCAAATCCATGGAAAAGATGAACCTACAAGAGATAGAAATCAACAGGCTTAAGAAGGAAGTTGAGAACCTCCAAGAACTCAAAAATTCCTTCCAAACTAGTCTCTCTAAAGAAAAGCAGGTAACTGAACAACTCAAGAAGGAACTGTAGCAGCTCCAAAAGAAAACAATGGCAGGGAAGACTTTGGCTGAGGTCAAAGAGAATGTATGGACAGACATCACAAAGTCCATAAATGAGATCTGGCCCATGATCCAAATCATGTTCGAGCAGAACGAGTTGGTCCAGAGGAGTAAAAAGGCTATTGAGAATATCAGAGTAGAATTGGGAGATAGACCAACTCAGGCAAATGATATCATCAAATTCCTCAACTCTAAGACCAGAGAAGAGCTAGAAGAGTTGAAGATAGAAGACAGAACATAGACCATTCTTGAGGTCAAGAGAGTCTTGACCAAGAGAAGTCTAATGCTTCAGTTGGAAGAAAAGGTTCAGATCATGAACCAGGGGGTACAAAAGTTCTTCAATAAGATTGATGCTCTCCAAAAGAAAGGCCTACCTGGTCTGAAGGTCATTAATGATAAACTAATGACACTCCTAGATTACAAGAAGAGATTGGATGAGGTGTCCAAGGCCAGTTCAAAGTTTGCAGGCATACAAGGAAGCATCACCGGCAAATCTTTCCTGGATGCCCTTCAGTTGGACATCAACATCCAACACGAGATTCGATACATATTCCTCACTAAGCCCACATTCGCTAAGTATACGGAAATGGACGAAGTGTATCAGAGACTGCTCAAAGTCACTGTTCCGAGTCATATCAGATGGGAGGAACTCTGCGATCTGCTCGATTAGCAGATGAGTTGTCCAGGTCCATTCACCTATCCAGTCATATGAGGTTATGCGAAGGCTTCAACAACGGTCTACCCAGAATTTCCGTGTGCAATTGCACCAAGTCATCAAGCAGTTTTGATCAGTTAAATTAGTTAGTCTAAAAATAGAATGAGCACGTCCTGATCATTTATGATAGGAACGGTTGTAATTTGAATTATAAATACTTCACCTTTCAAAGTATTGAGGGTTGTTGATCTTTACACCCTAAAGCTATCAAACTATAACAATTTTTGAAGAGATCTGCCATTAACGAAAATGAGGCACTTTTACAGGATTCTTGCGTGTATTCACTGGTGATGTTATTCTCTAAGTTAAATGTTATTCTTTCTTTGTGATCATTTTGTTTTCTGAAACTAATCTTTAAGAGTAACGTATGTTGCAGGATTTATCTTGGATACCCTGTTTCCGACTTTAAAGATTTTAATGTTTATCTTCTGATGTTTTCAATTAAGAAATTCTTAACTTCTTCTTAGTTGAATTTATCTTTCTCATCTTTTCTTCTGTCCATCATTTAAGCTATTAAAGATCTAGTGAGTATATTATCTCGCCCTGTGGAAGTATTATTTTCTCGTTTCTGGTGGTATTTCATATTTAATTAAATACAGACCCCATAGCCCAATGGAAGTGTAGACTGTCTCAACCAATTTAAATTTTTTTTGACAACATAACCTACAGATTTCTTTACCTAGCCTAATATCTAAAATTGAAACACAGCTAAATCATATAGAGAGATCCCTCTCTGAAGCTGGAAGGGCTAGATCCCAGCTTTAAAAGTGGTTGGATAAAGTTACCTTTGTGGATTTCTTCTCTTTCAACCTCTAGGAAATTTACCAAGTGCTAACAGCCTCCATAGTGATACTCTTCTTGCAGGATGTTAGAATGGCCATCTAATTAGAAAATCGACCAACCACCATAAAAATATAGTAATTTCCCTACTTGGTCGAAGGAACGATACACATGTATTCCATTGATATGGATTCCTAGGGCCTGTCAGGAGTAGGGAAAGGGGTGTACATGATTTTCTTCATAATGGATGGTTTGGAAATAGTGCAGGAAGTGCAAGACTAAATGTACTTGCCAAATTCTTGTCGAAGTTTTGGCCAATATAAATACCTCTGTAGCACTGCCATTGTCTTTTCCACACCAAAGTGTCCTCCAATTTGACTGTAGTGATATTCCCAAATTAGCTTCACCCGCTCACTTGAAGGAACAAAGAGATGGCCTAGATGGCATAATAGTCCATCCTAAACATGAAATTTAGTGACCAGAATTCTTGCACCCAAAATCTAGTAAGTGGTAGAGAAGTTAGGATTGCTCTCGTAGAGTTGGGGCCACCTCAATGACTCATGTCTGTAGGAGTGGAGCACCATGGTTAATGATGAAAAAGGGGGTCGATTGAGGCAGTCATCAATGTTATTGGTGGTCCTTGCCTTATATTTGATGTTGAGATGAAACTACTGCAAGTATCTATACCACTTTTCATGGCGCTCATTCTAAAATTTTCCTTGTGTCTGTATTAATTGCAAATGCTTGTGATTAGTGTGGATGACTATCTCCTTCCTGAGAATGTGAATATTCCATTGGTGGCAGGCTTGTACAATGGAATACATTTCTTTTTCATAAGTGGGATACTTATAGACTGCATATGATAGTTTCTCACTATGATAGGCCATTAGATGCCCATGTTGAGTGAGAAATGTTCCCACAACATAATCAAAAGTATTTGTCTCAATCTCAAAAGGTTTTTGCATATTTGGTAATGAGAGCATCGGGGTTGAGCACAATAACTATTTTAGATCATCATAGTATTTCTATTGCAACTTTCCCTACATGAAATTTTCTTTACTACCACCCTTGGTCACTTGGCTGAGGGCCCATGCAATATGGGAGAATCCCAATACGAACCTACGATAGGAATTGGCAAGTCCCAAGAAACTCCAAAGCTTAGTTAGTGTGTTCAAGGCTAGTCAGTCACGGATAACCTATATCTTTGTTGGATCCACATGCAAACCATGCTCATCAACAATGTAGCCTAGGTATTGGACCATTTTCATGCCAACAGATAATTTTTCCAAGCTATCATATATATTTGGTTGTCACATAGCATGAAGGACATGCTAAATTTGATTCACATGTTATGCATGACTCTTTCTAAGCATGATGATATCATCTAGATATACCACCACAAAATAATTCATGAAAGGCCAGAAGATATCATACATCAAGCTCATAAAAGTGGTTAGAGTGATATTCAAACTAAAGTGCATGACTACCCATTCAAAAAGACCCTCTTTGGACTTGAAAGCAGTCTTCCATACATCGATCTATTCTATTGGGACCTAGTGCTAGACAGACTTAAGGTCAATCTTACTGAAGTACTTGGCTCCCTTTAGTAGGTAAATAAGGTTATCAATTTGGGGAATTGGGTATTGTTTCCCGATTATGATTTTTTTTAGAGCCCTTTAATCAATGCAAGATCGCCCAGTTTGGAAGATGACCTTCATGCATTGATTAGCATATATCAAAGAAATGGTGGTAGTTGGAGTTACCAATGGTATCTTGTAAAATTGTCTTCCCAAAATAATAATAACATTGGGAGGTTGGAATTACCACAAGTAAGGTTGGCCTAAAACAACATCACAAATTCAAGGCGGACAATATCACACAATAAATCATCCTTGAAGAGATTGATGTCATAGGCCAGGCGACATTTTTTACTAACACAAAGATCTCTCCCTTGGAAAATCCACCCGATGGTGTAAGGATGTGGATTTGGTGTTGTTCATAAGTCCAACCACTTAGCGACATCTACTAAGATATGGTTCTTTTGACCTTATCTATCGAAAATGAAGTGCAACAAAGAACCCTTCACCCACATCTATGAGTAGAAAAGGAACTCACCTTCCTCTTATTATTCGGGTTCACTTGGCTAGACCTTGGTGGTAGCGACGATGGCACTAGGTTCCAATTCAATGATCCACTTCCCCTTGTCTAGTTATGATTATAAATTAGAACCTGCATCTAAATCTAAGGATTTCATCTCGACCACCGACGAATGCTTTTAGTGACAATGATCGGTGTTATGCTAGGGACTTTTATGGAATTTTCACCACTTTCCAATTTCTTTCTTCATCTTCCCACTACCCTCTCTTTGTTAGAGCCTTGGACTCATTTTCATATGGTAGTCTATCCTTTCTCTTTCCTTTGTTCTTTGATTTGGGGCTTCCATTTCCATACTTATATTTTGATAAATTTAGAGATCCAAAATACCGCTTATTATTTTTTAATTTATTCTTCATTTTGAAGGATATCGATAAGCTGTGTCCAATGATGAGATGTCCAAAAAATCCATTTTTGTCTGGATGTATCGATGCTGAAAATCACAGTACTTGAGCACCAGGTGTTATTGATATTATTAGATACCCAACTTGGTGCATAAGGTATGGAAGACATTTGTGAACTCTAGCACTATTTGGTCCCTTTCACGCTGCAACGTGGTCCATTTTGTATACTGGTCATTGTAGATTCCAATAAGGTAATATTATTCCTTAATAACATCCCTTAAAGAAACCAAAGTGGGTACGATTGCAAATAATGTGGATTCCTCTGTGGTATTTTTCTCACAGTAAGTATCCCACCAATACTTAACATGGGGGACAATGTTAAGGAACACAAAGGTGAACTTTCTCTATCATAAAAATCATGGACAAAAAAATACCTTCAAGAATAATCAACATTTTATCTATGGCATATGAATTTATCTGACCTTCAAATACAAGGATATCAAAACTAACTTGTACCTTGAAGTGGGCGGTGGCTCCAAAGTGGTCACTTGACAAAGATACATCGATTGTTGGAAGTCGTCGAAGGATATGGAAAAAATTATCCATCATCTCATTCTTTTGTTGCGTGAGGGCTTCCTTGAGAAAAAATTTAATAGGATCTACTTCTCCATAATCTCTTGTTTCTTCTTCCATGGGAGGTCATCGAGGTTAGAGAGGACGGTCCTGCAAAGGCCCAAATAGTTTGATTCCCAACTCCTTATACCTCGACCTTGTTGGGGACATGCACATAGAAACATATAAATAGAGAACCTCTATGATACCATTGATATGGATTTATAAATGGAAAGAAATAAAATACAAATTTATAAAAAAATAGAGATATACAATGAAACTTAACTTCTATCAATAAATGAAATGTTTTGAATTGTAAAAATACAGAATGAAGCAAACTGCCTCGAATGGCAGTAGAATATCTATTAGAAGAGATATGATGGCTACGTGCATTCTCGTGGGCACATTAAAATGAGGAAAAAAGGAGTTTTTATCATAAAGAGGCAATGAGGAAACCTTAAACATCCAAAAACATAACCCAATGGGATAAAATGGCAAAAGGATTGTGGGCCCAATGGGGTTAGTTGGTATACCAACTTCTCGAGGTCGTACCTTTTTCATATGATCTCCATTTGGTGTGCTCGATATCCCATTGGAAAGGAATAGTCGAAAAGTACAAATTATGATCATTCCAGATGTTTGGTCATTTCTATGCCTAGAAAACACTTTTTAAAGCCTCAAAATGACCCTAGAAGTTTAGGACCCGAAAATGTGTAGGAATACTACCAAAATGGAAAAATATGTTTATAGCTAGTGGAATAGGTGGTAGCCACTGATATAAACCTAGATCAATCCTCCCCTCTTAGGAATTAATGGTATCCATTACGTTGAGTTCCACCATCATATGGGGAAAATTCTGCTAAAATTGGCCCTAGGTGAACCACTTTCATTGGTGTAGGAACTTCCCTGCTTGTTCGATTAACTTGTGTGTCCACAATCTAAAGAATAGTTTCATGTTCCATGCATTCAGGGTTCATATCTGTCAATTTAAAATTCTCTACCATCTCTGATGTATCCAATAATGGTGGAAAGTATGGCTGAAGGAGGTCCATATTGAGCACTAGGTGCAGTCCAAGGAAGGGGGGAATACTTAGCTCAAATTCATTGTCACCCATAGAGTTGGTGATGGTTTAAGGACCATAACAAAGTGGATGAAGCTTCCAATGGGGTCCTGTAAGGAACTCCTTCTAAAAATGAAACCAAACCTTGTCTCCCACATGAAACTTGTGTGGCACTCGGTGTTGATTATTTCTCTACTTGTACTTAGCATTGGCATTCTGCAAATTATCATGGACCTGTTGGAATATGTGATGAATCCATTCAATAAAATTGGTGGCTTTGCTAACCAGATTTAACATGGGAATATTCCACCTGTGTGGTCGCAAGGGGTAGTGCTACATCAATGAGACCCAATGGTTGAAATCCTAGCCCCACTGAAAGGGGTTGTGTTCGATCGAGCTATGGAGAGCTATGCTATAGCTATGTTGAACATAGAGGATATTGTCCTCCCATGTGAGTGCATTCTTGGATTTGTACATGTGTAATATATACACGATCATCATGTTGATGACCTTTGTCTAGACATCCATTTGGGGGTGAAAGGAAGTGTATTTGGTGATCTTGGTGTCCAACAATGACCAAAGGATTGACCAAAATGTGTTGAGGAACCTAATTTCCTGATATGATATGATGGTATAACGTATCCAAAAATGTACCCACACCTATTCAAAGAATATATTGGTAGTGGCCTCCACTATGATACTATGCTTGCAGGATGTCAAAATGGCCATCTTAAAAATTGATCAACCACCACAAAAACATATTTGTTTCCTTGCTTCGTTGAAAGAAGGCTAGACATGTAGTCCATTGAGATGGATTCACAAGGCCTTTTAGGAGTAGGGAGAGGGGTGTATAGGCGTTGCTTATTAATGGATGGTTTGGACAAAGTGTAGGAAGTGCAAGACCATATTTACTTGCCGAATTCCTCTCAAACTTTCAGCCAATAGAAACAATTTTGTATCACTAACACTTTCTTTTCCACATCAAAGTGTCCTGCCTTCCGAATGTAGTGAGCTTCCCAAATCATCTTTGCCTACTTGATTGAAGGAACATAGAGATGGCCAAGATGGAATAATAGTTTTTCCTGAAGATGAAAGTCATTGATGGGAATTCCTATGCCCATCATCTGGTAAGTGGTATAGAAGTCAAGATCATTCTTGTAGAGTTGGGGTGACCTCAAGGCATCATGTCCATAGGAGTGGAGCACCATGGTTAATGATGCAACTAGGGGTCGACAAAAGAAATCAATAATGTGATTGGTTCTCCATGTCTTATATTTTATGTTGAGATGAAATTGCTACAATTATTTGGACCACTTTTGATGGCCTTCATTCTGCAATTTTCCTTGTGTCTGTATTAATTACAGAGGCTTGTGATCAATGTAGATGACTATCTCCATCCCGAGAATGTAATGATTCCATTGGCATAAATCTTTTACAAAGGAATACAATTCTTTTCTATAAGTGGGGTACTTGCATATTCAATCCGATAGTGTATCACTATGATAGGCCATTGGATGACCATGTTAAGTGAGAACTGTGCGCACAACATAATCAGAAGTGTTTGTCTTAATTTCAAAATGTTGTTGCAGATTGGGTAATGAGAGCACCGGGGATAAGAAAAAGTGTTGTTTTAGATAATTGAAGTCTTTTTGTTGCAAATGTCCCCAGACAAAATTTTCTTTACCACCACCCTCGGTCACTTGACTAAGGGCCCATGTGATATGGGAGAATCCCAACACGAACCTGCGATAGAAATTGACAAGTCCCAAGAAACTATGAATCACAACTAGTGTGGTTGAGGCTGGTGTTGTAGGTATTTTATACCCTACAGGAGATGAGCTCCCTTAGGTTCTTACTATACCTAAGGCATGAAAAAATATATGAGAAAATGATGATTCTAAACTTGATAATATGTCATGATCTACAAATATATCAATTATGTACCAATGAACACACAAAATTACATGATCAATCATTTAGAGGGAAACATCCAACATATATTCTATTAATAAATTAAGCAATATTACAACTTATAGGTGTAAACTGAAGAGATATCTTTCTTCCAAGATTCTTGCCCATGCCTTTCCACCAAAATGCGAGAGTAAATTTTCTAGTTCTTTCTCCCCCTTTCCCATGGAAATGGATTGGTTCTTATAGGGCTTTAGAGATAAGGCCATATGGATAATAAGATAATATATTCAGGCTTGTATTGGAAGCCTTATCGATAATAAACCCCAAGAAATTAGAGTGAGGTCTCATCCATCATAACCAATTCCAAAAAAGGGATCTTCTAGGCTTAGTCGCTATCTAAGTACACAGACAGAGTGACCCGGTCGTGAATTGGCAATCCAAAAAGGGAGACCAACCCCTTCAGTCATAGGCCTGAGGAATGACAAGAGTGACAGAAGGGAGATTAGAATAGAAACTCAGTGGGAAGATGATGGAATATGAGTGAATTGGGTAGGTGACCTATAGGAGATGATTTCTCAGTGGTTAGGGGGTTAATAATTCTATAAAATATGCCCCCTAAAGTGTGAGATTAGAGGAGGTGTCTAATGGCCAAAATACGTTACCAATAAAAGGCGTAGTGCTGTGGTAAAGGATCTTGGAGAAGAGCATCACTAGTCCAACAAAACATATCCCCAATATGAGCATTCCCATGCTCGGTAAGATAGATGATATCATAGCCACCATAAATACATTACGAATATATGCATGACGCAACTGATGGCCACAAAAAAGTACACTGTGGATCCATCAAGAAACAAACATGACTCAATTCATGGCCATGAAATTCTACACTATGGATCCATGAAATATGTAAGTGAAATCATAGCCATGACCAAGTACAAATGTGGATCTATGCGACGTCACAAAAATCTGTGAGAAACAGGTGAAGTGCTCAGAAATAATCTCCATCCTAGCTTGGGAAAGAGTAGCATGGGACATGAGAGTAATCTTCCCCAAGTTCTTCATCCGTAATCCAAATGGTATGATTCTACGACATGCGAATAAAGGATTTGAGGTCGAGCATGGTAGAAATCATCGAATTACCAGTCATTGATGTATACCATTATTAGACGCTACAGATTCCACTGATGATTATGATGGAACCCAAGATACCAAGTACAATCTATGAAGTGTGAATAATGGAGTTGAAGTCGAACACTCGTAGAGTCATTTGACATGAGTCAATAATGTAAACCCACTGTCAAAATGAAATGAGACCTTCTACTGATGTCTACAAGTCCCAGGGTACTGGTGAGTTTCTATATTTCAATCCTAGATAATGAGATAAATTTGACAAGATGGAATCTGTCAAAGGAGGGGCTTGATGTATCCCCCATCAATCGACGCAAAACAAGAAAATATGGATGGTATGAAAATTATAATAGTGGAGCATGAATGACACAGGGATGGTGGTGATAAACACTCATAAAGGGATGATAGGCGATTGATGTATATAGGAATTCCCTTGAACAAGTATGCACAACAAATGGCTTAACTCGACAGGATTAACTCGAGTGAAGACCATAATAATTTTTTATGGACCGGTGAGGGGAACGTGATACAATGATGGGAATTGTGGTCAAATCATAGAAAATGGATAACCCAATTGTTGTATGAGGTGATGAAATAGGTGCGTTGTTCAAGGGAAACAAAAAGTAATGACAACTGCTAGTTAATGAAGACAACAATATGGAAAAACCCTCTAGAAATTCCTCACCATGATAGGTGAGTACCTCTTTCTAGTTTTATGAGTTGGAGGAGGACAAAATATGCTCATTATAGCTCATCTAGGGATGATTCCCTCGAAATATTATTAACAAAACTGAGGAAGGAATGGTTCAGTCCCATGAATCAGTCCTTCGATGTAAATTTTAATGAGTCCAAAGAAGGAAATATTGATGGATTTTTCCTATTTAGAGAGTTTGAAAAGGTCATAAAGAAAACTCTATATACTTACCTATGGATTTTTCTTAAGCCCAAGTAGGTTTGTGCTCGCCGGTGTTTTCGGTTTTAGGGAGTCTAAAAAACTTAAAGAAGACTCCATGAGGGTACTTTTATCGTAAATTTTAGTCTCTTGAGCTCGAAATTTTTTAAAACAATGCGAAGGAGAACTCTCCTAACCACAAGGGATAGGGTGTTCCTTTTCTTTAATTAGTCTGTATGGACTGAAAAAGGGGTAAACATATACCAGGTGGACGTCTTTTCATATCCATGATATGAGCGTGAAAAGACAAGCATACTCGACAATATTTTCTTTATTTTTTAAGGAGTTGAAAAAGAGCTTAGAAAAGACTCCATAGAATGGTTCCATAGCTTATTTCGATAGTGTTCCTGATGAAAATAAGGTTAGTATATGTTCATGACAAAAAAAAGGATGAATAGCCAAAAATGAAGAAAAAGAGTTATTTTATAGTATGAACAGGGTTAAGAAGAAGCTATATGTGGTTAAAAAGTAATGTTTTTATCTCATTTTACCCATTTACCTTGGTGAAACTTTGGATATCCCTTTTCTGTTCAAATTTGGAGTGGTGATTACAGAGCGTGGACCCATATATCCTTTACCTTTCAACCAACAAACAATAGCTTGGACCTCATATAAAAAAGCCCACACTAGTACATTTGGGTCAAATTCTGACGATGCGTTCGACACAATTGCCACTTTATATTGTCAGGAGAACAATAAACAACAGACCCCCTCAAACGTCATTTCACATGATGTCACTTTTCTGATGGCATAACTATTGTCTCTATTGCGATGTTTCATGCAGACACATGTCACCTCATATTTGACTGTCCAAACCCCATATAGTCATCGCTATAACAATGTCATAGGCATCGGAATTCCAATGTCCCATTTCATCTGTTTCCACTATGTGTGTGCTATGGGAGCGATGTTACCATATGTCATAATACCAACATAGGGTAATGTCGCTCAACCGAAGATAATTTATTCATCTCCGATGTGTTTTCTATGGGAGCGACGTTCCCAGACGTTGTAAGACCGAAGTAGGGTTACTTCTCTCAATCGATGGTAATTTATCATCTTTGACGTGTTTTCTATAGGAGCTACGTTCCAAGACGTCATAAGACTGACGTAGGGTCACTTTTCTTAACTTACGGTAAGTTCTCGAAGGCGTTGCAATAGCAACGACATGTAGGTATTTAAAAACAAAATGTCAATTCCATTTATACAAGACCATTTCCCATGATAACATTACATTCAAATCCATTTTTTACTCCATAACCATCGATTTAAAGGATCTTCGTTGATAACATTCATAAAATTATTCACTTGTCAAAAGGATAACCTTTGATAGCATTCATAACATTATGAACTAATGCTTATCCATGTTTTCTCTAAATGCTCATTCTGCTTGACAATTAGAAGTTGGATGTCACCTTGACTCTCCTCTATTCTAGAGTCATACATTTATTTTGTTGTATGTAAAGGGAATAACCATGGGCACAAGATGTTGCATGCATTATGTTTGATTATGGTTTTGGAATCATTTATTTGGTTCTTATCAAGGCTCATGTCATTGACAAGTTGAGGAACCTCACCAAGTCACCATGGAGTAAGTGCTTGCTACATTTAATTCCAAACAATGGTTTACTAATGTATCCAAACCAACAATAATTTCTTTACATTTCTACAATACCATTGCCGACAACAACATTAAATTCAAATACTATTTTGATTGGATAACCATGTATATAATTACCTTTCTCTAGAGCTAGTTAATCCATAAATGTGGGCATCACACTAACCACGGTGATTGAGTTGGGTTTTATTCCTAGCATAACCTACATTTCATTGAAGAATGTTGTGATTTCATGGGGATGGTGAGTCTGGGAATAACCAACAATGTTTTCATTCCATGGATATGCTTACCTTTTTCTAGAGGTAATAAATATGCACATGTAGACAGAACACCAACCATGGTGATTGAGTTGGATTTTATGCCTAGGAATTGTGTTTTGTTGAAGAATATCAAGGCTTCATGGGGACCTAATGATTGCATTCCAAAAAAATAATGATAAGGCTTCATGATGATGGAGAATATGTGAATAACCAATAATTATTACCACAACATCTTGTTTAGGAATTATTTTGAACAATTAGTGGGAAATGCTAAACTCCCACATGCACTTCTAACTTTTTTCTAGAGCCAAATTCCATAATAAATGCACTTCTTATTTCTTACCCATGGATGTAAGATTCCATGTCTATCAATTTAGATGATATATAGTATAATTTTTTTTATTCTCGTGTTGGAACCTTGTATTTGGTTTATAGAAAGGCTCATGTCATTGCCAAGTCTAGGAACCCTCGCCAAGTTACTGACTAAGTATTTTACGCATTTCATTTTTAACAAGTGTTTATTAATTCTATCCCAACCGACAATGATTGAATTACATTTCTACATTTCAATTTCCCACAATAATATTACATGCAAATCCAATTTGGATTACATAACCATATATCTACTTACCTTGGTCTAGAGCCAATAAATATGCACATGTAGACAAAACATTGACCACAATGTTTGAGTTGGGTTTTATGCCCATGAAAACTTACATTTTGTTGAATAATGTTAAGGCTTCATGGGGATGGTGACTTTGTGAATAACCAATAATGATTTCATTCCAAGGATCGACTTATTTGGTTCCAAGGACAATAAATATGCAATAGAACACTAACCATGATGGTTGAGTTGGGTTTTATTCGTAGGACATGTATTTCGTTGAAGAATGCCAAGGCTTTGGGACCCAATGATTCCATTGCAATTGAAGAATGTTAAGTCTTAACACATATTTTCAATCTGGGAATAACTTTCAATGATAGCAGTCCATGACCCAACATCCCATTTAGGCATCTTTTGAACAATTAGTGGGAAATGCTAATATCCCCACATGAACTTCTTACCTTGTTCCAAAGACAAATTCCATAACCAAATACAAATGTTATAGCATAACCACGGATGTAAGATTCCATCAATATTAATTCAGATCATATATAGTACTAGAACGAGTTTTGATTATGGTGTTAAATCTTACATTTGGTTCTTAGGATGAATCATGTCAAATATGAGTCGAGGAACCTCACCAAGTCAACATGGATTAAGTGCTTGCTACACATCAATCTTAATAATGGTTTACTAATTCTATAATAATTATTAATTATTGCATTTCATTTCTACAAGATAACTACCCACAAAAACATTACATTTAAATCCAATTGTTATTTCATAACCATGGATCAATTTACCTTATTCTAGACACAATAAATTTACACATGTAGGTAGAAAACTAGCGACAATTAAGTTGGGTTTATGCCTAGGACAACTTGCATTTAATTGAATAATATCAAAGCTTCATGGGTATTCCTAGAATGAGAATAACTAGAAGTGATTTAATTGCATCAACCTACTTACCTTATTCTAGAGCCAATAAATCTACACATGTCGGTAGAACACTGGCCAATATGATTACATTAGGTTTTCTGCCCAAGACTTGCATTTCGTTGAATAATGTCAAGATGTCGCAGGGACCCAATGATTGAATTCCAATTTAAGAATGTCAAGGCTTCATGGGAATGGTGAATCTAGTAATAACCAACTATGATTTCATTCCATGACCCAACATACCATTTATGCATTCCTTTGAACAATCAATGGGAAATTCTAAAATCCCCACATGAACTTCTTGTCTTGTTCCAAAGTGAAATTCCATAAAAACAAATGCACTTATTATTGCACAACCATGCATGCTATGTTCCATGAGTATTAGTTTAGATTGGATATAGTGAAGAGGATTTTGATTATGGTGTTGGAATCTTGGATTTTCTTCCCAACAAGGCTCATGCCATTAACAAGTTGAGGAACCTCTCCAAGTCACTGTGGACTAAGTCCTGGATGCATTTAATTCCCAACAAGGGTTTACTAAGTCTATTGTAAATAACAATGATTGTATTCTATTTCTAGAAGACATTGCCCATAATAACATTATTTTCAAATCCATTTTTTATTTCATAGCCATGGGTTTTCTTACCTTGTTCTAGAGTCAATAAATTTTCACATGTAGACATATCACCAACCACAGAGATTTAGGTGGGTTTTATTCCTAGACAATTTGGATTTCACTAAGAATTCCAACACTTCACTAGGATGGTGAATCTAGGAATAACCAACAATTATTAAATTCCATGGACCTACTTACCTCACTCAAGAGTTGACCTAAAAATAAACTAAATAACTTACCTAAAAAATATAAATTAATAAAATTCCAAATAACTAGTTATTAAATCATTTTTTTTCTAGGTTACAAAGCCCAAGGAATCATCATAGACATAATATTGTGATACCAATGTTTTTCTCTGCTTATTAGACTTGCAACTATTAGTGGTTCCTAACTCTGTGATTGAAATAACCTATTTCTACAACATAAGTACTCTAAAAGAAAATAAATAAATAACATTCAAGCAAAATTAAAATACAACTACAACATACACAAAACATATAGAATACCTCACCTCAGAGTGCCTCCCCTCAAATGTTCAACTTGTGCACTTGCTACAGAATTCCCACACACTCTTAAAAGGAAATCATGCACCCTAATGATGTTTGACATATATATTAAGTGAAAGAGTGTTAGAATACTAACAATATATGTACCCCCCCCCTAAAGATGAGAGTGACCAATTTATATAACACAACCAAAGTATCTTTGCGTTCAAAAATAGGGATGACGAAGCTCCTATATGCTTGGGGGTTCATTTTAATTACAAATTTATATTTGGAACACTGCGATCCATAAGTGATCATAGTCTCTTGAAACAAAATTAACATGATAAGAAAACTCAATTCATTTTCTTATCAAACCTTGAAGCATGCGGGCATCGTGGCTCTTTTTTCATAGTACAAGATTAGATCAGTTGAAGGTTGGCATACTCATCAATTCCTCTGGAGAATAATAGGCACAAATTGTTGCAACATCCTAGACTTGAATGCACAGATGTCACTAGACATGAATATTACTTTGTCCTCAATAACAACAAGTTGGCATATTCTTCATTGTTTCCATAACTGTTCGGTATCTTCCTCAACTTGTCATAACTGTGTGAAGACATTTGATACCCTGTGAAATAGATTGTGAAATTCCTACTACAAGTTGTGTTAGCAAGGTTTATTTAGACATATATATTATGGCAACATCCTTCATCGTTCACTGAAACACAAGTAATTTCACAACCTTCCCTAAATTTAATCATGCTAACAAGAAATAAACCTAAATTGCAATCCTCCTTACCTTGTGATATGTACACAATAAAGTGGTGATGATAACAAGGATTAAGGTTTAAACTAGGTTCTTGTGATAGAAAAAGAGATAGTTATAGGTGGAAAAAAGATGTCATTTCTTGAGCCAATAATCTCCCCTCAACCAAAAGTGTTTCATGTCCTCATGCAACCTACTATTCTTGTTCAAGAAAACCAAAGTAAATATCTTTCCAATTGAAGGCTAGATGCCCAAATTCATTTGCGCCATAAAATCCAAGTGGTCTATCTACTTGAGCCCATTACGTAACTTCTTCTCATTTTTCCTACTTGATGGGTGAATTATAAAACCTAATAGGACATCAAAGAAGGGGATAGTGAAATCCAAGGACAAGCCACCTAACATCATGTATTATTATAGATTTTATATAAAAGTTTTCTCTGTTGAGGGATCAAATGAAATATGGATAACCCACAAGTTTCCTATTCCGCAAGTAATTAGGGAATTGTTCCCATATGTCACGAGAAATCAACAATGCTTTCAAGAAATGTTTCTTGACAATTTCTTGGTAATTAGAGATATCGTATATTTGATGGTATCTAATGATTGCACAGTCTCCAAGGTATTGTAACAACCTATGGTAATAAACTATTATAACTGATGGTAGGGGATAGTGATACCAAATGATCAATCTTGAATTTACTTCAATCTTGATATAAAATTATGTATCTTTCTTCCATTAAACATGACTAAACATGAATGATGAAAATTCTTGGAGATGGATATCGCCAACATAAGGATTGGGGTTCCACTGAGAACTGTCTTGCAAGTGGAAGTTGAAATGATATAGTTCACACAATAAGTTTTGATCAAGAGAATCACAGGATATAAATATATTGACAAAATATTGAGGTTGGTTGATCTCATATGTTTTTTCTGCTACTAGGTATCAAAGCCTAAAGGTAGTCCATCTTTCATGTAAAAATATGGGGTAAACTTGATATTATGACCTACAAGTTAGGGCCTCTAATGCTAATTTATAGGTTTGTTGCCTTTGGTTATGTGCCTGCATCAACTATGCTTTACACTCTTTAAAATTTGGCTTCCACTTCTCCTCTCGAACTAAATACATTAAGAAGCATTTTTCCGTCAGTTTCTCAATCACTTGCTAATGTCTCTCCTTTATTATCCCAAGATAAAAATAGCTCATATTTATCTTTCCATCTAGGTAGGTCGGGTTTTAGTTGGATACATGCATATGTATTCACCATGATGTCATCCAATACAATATTGATTATTTGATGAACTAGCTTCATACATTCTTCTAAATAAGAATTTTCCTTGTCCATTTATGACTCTTTTGAGTCAATGACTTCTAATAAGGAATTTAGAGGGTTATTGCTTGGAACCCTAGACCCGTTTCTTTCCAATTTTATCTTTAGCTTTTGATTTTACAAACTCCATTTTATGTTATCCTTTAATAAATATTGGTAAATAGGGATATATAAATGAAGTTATTTAGAGGCCATTCAAGACTTGGACTTTCCTATCCTACCTTTGATTCTCCTTCTTTTTCTCAATCCAACATGCTTTAGGTGTGGATTAGGTTTAGGAGAATGAAAATATCCATCAATTTCATCATCAAATTGATCTTGTTATGGTGGAGAGAAAGGTCTAGAAGGATGTAAGCCTTCTAATTCATGATCATCAACTTGCACCTCTTGTTTCTCTGGAAACAAGGACTTTGGAGACTATAGGTCCCCTAATTTGTCATCAAATTGTCATTCCCGCTACTATGGAGATGAGGACCTTGGAAATTGTAACCCTACTATCTCATCATCGTATTGGTGTTCTTGTTGTTCTAGAGAGAACAACCCTTGAGCCTGTAAATCCTCTAATCTATCAGACTCAGATGAGGAGATGGAGATTGGAGATGGACCAATGACAAGTTCTATAGTAGGGTCCACTTGTAATTCCACAACCTCCTTTTCCTGTGACATTGGAATAGTAGGGGCCTTGGAGGCCCTTGTATCATAGTGATGATGTTATTCCATAGAAGTAGATGTACCGAGGGTTGAGGTGGAATATGCAGGGGTTTGTTTTCCATCGTGCCTAGGCCGATTGGTAGGCAATATAACCCTCACCCTGGGTTGTCTCCCTAGTCCTTTTAAAAACAATTCCCAAGTGATATGAAGCTTAACCAACTCATTCAAAATCAACATATTTATCATACCTTGGTGGTATTACCTTGTCTCAGGGTTTTCCCTCTTGCAAACCATGACAACCATTTTCGGTAGGCTTTTGAGCAAGAAGAATGTCATGTTTAATATTTCTTTATTCTTGAGGTGCATCATGAGTTTGAAAATGTATTGAAACACCATGTTTTACCTCCCCTCACAATTTATGAAATTTTTGATGATGAAATTGACCTCTTTCCAAGGTGAAATCAACAAGTCCCTTTGAATTCCTTTTCGTATATCGGGCATAGGAGAGGGATTTGTTAGAAACTGAGGCTAACTATCTACTGGTAGCTTCAAATTATTTAACCACCTTCTACCTTGCAAGGGGAGTCCTATGGATCAACTGATGAACTCTTTAATTACAATTAGGGTAAGTTTTTGCACTAATTCCCTCCTACTGTTGAAGGTTTTAGAAAATTCCAATCCAATTGTTAGTTCCTAGCCTTGTAACCTCTCGAAAAATGAAAACCAACATGATTTTGCAAATATTTTCATTACCTATGGGTTGGCTACAATTATCATCGTATCTTCAGGATCGTCCCCCTTCACCGATCCTTCGATGGTGCACTATATCTAGAGGTGCGTTTGCAGAGTTAAATGGTGCTCTGAGGTAAGCTATTTGGGGTTGAATTGTTGAATTGTAATTAAGTGCTATAAAATGTGGGTAATCATATGAATAAATGAGAGGATTATATAGAACTCAACAAGAGGATGGAAAGAAAAAAGTGGCGTGACATTGAAATTGATTGTTATGGATTGCAATCAATAACAATCAATTTCAATCTCTTTACACATGTTCTCGTCACATCTCATGAACTTAGCAATTTTCCTAAATTTTGTTGTACCAAATAATAAAGATGAAAAAATTAAAGATGCACTCATATGGCTAGATTCAAAGAAGCATTCATATGGATAGCTTCAAAACTTAAAGATCCATATTGATGCATGCATTGGGTTTTTTCATTTCTATATGAGGGATATGTTAGAATGTGTTTTAATGTTGTCTAGTGGATTGATGTAATATTGTAAATAGTGTCATAATGATGATCATTATAACATCATTTGTGGGGAACTTATACATGTAACTAAGCTTCCCTAGACTTTAGTAACATTGCGCATGTGCACACAGAGGTAGTTTTGGGGAGTTATTTTCCTAGTGACTAGCCCCTCATGTAATGGTGACCTGCAGTTCTAGGTCCTTTTTATCCACCACTTATCTCTAATCTCTTAATGAGATTATTGCTTACCTTTATGGTTTGGTGTTTCTTGTTAGAAAAAAGAGGATCACATAGCAATAATTTAAAATAGATGCAGAAATAAAACATATGCCCCTTTATTCCATATTCATTGAGCTCATTGGGTACATACATCACACAATAGGAGTAAATAAGGCTATACAGGTATTACTAGTCCATGCTATTAAATCATATGAGTATCAATTAAATGGAAATAATTCATGCAATGGTTGTATAACCTCAACTACCAAATTTCACTGGTTCCAGTAGTAGGTTTACCGTTGAATAGGCATGAATATGGGAAAGCAATATGACTGGTAACATGTAATGGTAGCTTATTAGAGAAACAAGGCAATCACCTTTCCCATATTCATTAATGTCATTGCCTCAATAAGATTTGTATAATATAGGTAATAAGTCAGTTAGTCTTAATATTCATACTGTATCTTCCTAAGAATGATACCACTCTAATCATACAAAAGCTTCATAGTGAGTTTGATAACCTATAGATATGAGTTATTCTTTGAGTGCCATATCACGTAGTTTCCATAACAAGAGGTTAGTAATAGAGAGCTTAGTATGATTCCAGTCATTTTTTTGTTTAGTGATGTTTGGTATAGGATAAGAATAGAAAGAAGAATGGTCATAAGAAGGTGTGAAAAGGCTTCCTAGAGTAGTGTGCCCTTGGTCAAAGTCATAGGAAAATTATAATTAGGGAAAAATAGAAACACATAATGCCTTTTTATTTTTCTGTTCACAAGATCAACATATATGATAAAAGAAATAAACATATCTAAATCAAATTATGAGTATAAACAAAATTTCTGAGTGAAAAGACAAACCTCAAGATTACCTCCTGATCTAAGAAAGATGCACATGTCACCTGTGTGGATGAAAACCTTTATAATATGCTCAGAAATAGTTTTATGTTCATGGATCAAACCTCTAGGGTTTGATCTCTATCATAAGGACATAGGATTTTTTTCCAAGGTATATACCATCACAAGACAACTACAACAAACAAAACTCATATTTGAAAAGATAGTCCAAAAAGGAGGCCGCACCATCATGAAGAGAGAACAACCGAGGTAGCCACAACAAATAGGAGAGTGATGAGTGAGTGAGTGTGAGTCTAATAGAATGATAGAGGGTAGGGTCTTATTGTTGTAAATACTAAAACAACTGAGAGGGGGGGGGTGAATCAGTTGTTTATGAGCTTAAAGAATCTTATACCTTTTAAATATTATTTATCTTCCTTCAAGTGATCATCAAAAATATACATCATATGGACAATAAAAGTAAAGACCATCAGTCACACATAAAGTACACACAAAGACAGATTTTCATGAGGAAATCCATAAAGGGAGAAAACCTCTTCTTCTTCGAAATGATAGGCAATCTTTTTCAGTTATGTACATCATTTACAATTGAGCACCAACTCAATGTGAGGCTGCTACCTCTATTTTACAAGCTGCAACTTGTTTGAGAGCACCGACTCTCTGGTTTCTCTAGCACCACTAGAAGGAAGCACCATCTCCCTGAATATTCCAGCACCAACTGGATGGAAGCACCAACTTCCTGAATGTTCCAGCACCAACTGGATGGAAGCACCAACTCCCAGTTACACAGGCTCCAACCTGCATAACAAAGAACACTTGTTCTCCCTAGCACCACCCTGCCACCCTGGTTTCTCTGTCTACAACCAGATGGAAGCTACAACTTCCTGTGTTCAAGCTCCCACTTGAACCTCTGAGGACAACAGTCCTCCCGAGCACCTCCCAACCTCCCTAAAATATAAATGATCAAATAAACATTCAACTTTATAGATAAGTCTGTTCTTACCAATCTTTCTTTGTTCTGTAAATCTGGTCTTCTGCACACTGTTCTACTACTCTTCTCTTCCTCTGTCTGTTCAGTAGGTATGCTCTGCATTAACTCGTTCTCTCATTCTGCTCTCCTTTTGCTCTTTCTGTCATTCTACTCTTATACTCAATCTCCTCCTGTGCATCCTCTCCTCTAGTTTCCTTACAGTTTCATTCTTTTTCACATACAGAACGACCAACCTGACACAGTCTATTTCATCTTCTTTTATACACACGAACACGATGGTTCAACTTCCCAACTCCTTAGGCAAAATGTCGACAACTGTCTAAGCAACCGAAATGCCAACTAAAACGCTAACTAATTTACAATCATGAGTCCATTTTGCTATGATCTTCATCGACCCTGATCGATGGTCCATGATCTCGATGAATCAATGGTCCAGATCTTTTCGAGATCTCGCATCTCGTTGTTCCTTAGTTGGAGGTTCTCGTCACTCCAAGTCGTGATAGCTGAAGCTCTGAGATGGAGCTGGATCAATGGTCCAGAACCTTGGTGTATTGACGGTCCAGATCTCTTCGTGAATTCGCATCTCACAGTTCCTGTGATGAATGGTCTCATCACTCCAAGTCATGATAGTTGAGACTCCGAGATGGAGTTACATCAACGACCCAGATCCAAACTTGATTTAACGGCTGTGATTGAATCGCCATATCGCATATCGCGATTTCGCATTTCTTGTTGCAGTGTTTTTGTCACTCCATGTCGTGATTCGCGAAACTCCGATAAGGAGTTACATCAATGGTCCAAATCTAATCTTGATCTGACGGTCGCAGTTACGTCGCGATTTCGCATATCGTGATATCATGATTTTTTATGTTAATAATCTTTGACATGTCCAACTTGCGATCCTCGAAACTCCGATATGGTGTCCATCTACTGACGTCACACGTGAATTGACACGTGTTGAATACTGACACGTGTCACTCTGATTCATGACTTACATGTTCCTGAAATGTTGAATCAGTCTGACACTTGTCATTACCTGATTGTGCCACATGTCCGTGGTCTGCTGTCGTGAGTTGGGTCGACGGTCTAGATCACATATTGATCTGACGGTTCAGGTTCAGTCGGGATTTCACACATCGTGATTTTGGGCTTCCTGATGTCAATAAACTTTGACATGTCCAACTCGCGATCCCCGAAACTCCGACAAGGACTGGGATCAACAGTCCAGATCATTTCTTGATCTGACGGTCCAGATTCAATCGCGATTTCGCATATCGCGAAATCGACATTCTTGATGCATTGAGTTCTTTGCCTCTTGAGTTCGCGATCCCCAAAACTCCGATAAGAAGTTAAATCAACGGTCCAGATCTGATCTTATCTTAACGGTTGTGATTAAATCACGAAATCACATATCGCGATTTCGGGGTTCTTGTTGTCAAGTGATTTTGACATTTCAAAGTCCCGATCCCCGATACTCCGATAGTGACTGGAATTAACGGTCCAGATCAAAGTTTGATCTGACGGCTCAGATTTCATCGCGAATTTGCATATTGTGATTACACCCGCTTCTCCTTGCAGTTTAAAGACCGTGCAGGTTCTCTTCGATCCAACGGTGGTCGGACCCTGCGCTCGGATCTGACGGCTGAGATCTGTCTCCCTCTTCAGCGATCAGAGATTCGTCTTCAACCTTTCGCTCATTCGCTGCCTTTGATCATTCACTGCTTTTGATCATTCACTTCTCTAAACTTGTCTTCTGTTTGCCTATCATCTTCACTGTTGCCATCAATGACAAGCATTGCATTCGCTGTCTATTAACTGAATTTGCCAATTCACTGCCTGTTAACTGAATTTGCCAACACTTATTTATAGTTAGGGAGAGGGGTTAGGGAAACTTAAAATTATAATTAAATATTGACATTTAATTAATATAAATATTAATTAAAATGTCAATTAATATTAATATTAATTATAAAAACCCTGAACACATATAAAACCTCAATCACATAAAACAACAAGGGGGTAGCTTTTAAGACAAAGTCAAGGGGGGTCCATAATGGAAAAACATGTCCACATGAGTCTCATAATGACCTATAAACTTTATCATCACTTCATAAGGGGTTCCATCAACAATGTGATCATGTCCATCTTCATAGGCACTCCTAGGTCTCATGGACCATCCTGGGAGAGAGGAAGAGGATCACACATCAACACATCTTGGTATTACACGAAGATCTACCTGGTCAAAGACCAGGTATCCCCAGAACACATCTGGGGGATCTAGAACACATATAGGGTCTTATCCACTAAGGTACAAGACCAAGGATCAACCCATGCATTAGGCAAGTGTTCCTTGGAACACATCTAGGGGACCTAGAACACATCTAGGGTATTATATCAACCACCAAGGAACTCATCCAAGGATCAGTCGAAGCACTGAGGAAGGATTCCCTGGAACACATCCAGGGGCCCTAGAAACATCTAGGGACTTATATCAATCACCAAGGAACATATCCAAGGATCAATCCAAGCACTGAGAAAGGATGATCCCTTAGGAACCCTACCATTTGGATGACATTTTCTTCCTAGAAGGAAGTGAGAAGATTCCTAAAGTTTCCAATGATAGATAGCCATACTACTTATATTCCATCTTGTACCAAAGGAGAAAAAATGTATCGTTGCATAAAGGAGGACTGTTTGGATTCAGAGAGATAGTGATATTACAATGAACCGTTTGGAGGCCTAGACATCATGAGATTGCAGTACACCCGAGTTGAAATGACCATTTGAGGTGGAAAAATGTCAGATTGCAATGCACCCTTTGGAGTGTACTGCAATCTCATGATGTCTGGGCCTCCAAATGGTTTATTGCAATCTCTCTATCTCTCAGCCTCCAAACAGTCCTTTCAATTTGGGTGCACTGTAATCTCATAATATCTAAGCCTCCAAATGGTGATAATGTTCATTTTAGTAGGTTCCATTCCTCTAAATATCTTGTCACCAGAAATAAACTACCATTTTTGGTGGCATGTTCAGAGCCATACATTCATGTTATAATTTATCCATAAATTCATGTTAGATTTATCCATTGGTTAACCATAAAACTAAACTGACAGATCTATAATATCTAGAGGACATAATAAAAATATTATACATACCTAAATGGTGATTTTTCAATTTAGCAATCGAACATAACAATTCATAAAACATTAAACATAACTAGAATTGATGGATATATAAACTTATATGATGAAAGGAGAAATCACACATGATTTGATGAACTGGTCGACAATACAGTTGAAATGGTTGGCCCCGCGTGTTTCTCTTTAGCTATATGGCCTTTTGTTAGTCTTGAGATTCCCTCAATCGACGAAGAAAGATCTTAAAGTACCTGCCAAAATCATTCAACCTCCATAAATATCTAAAAAATCAATACAAGTAATATTTGTAGCGCATTATTTACTCTAAGATGCATTTTTACAAGATTGTCAGAATGTACCTGAATGAGTTACTCTTGGTTTCGAGAATAATTTATTGGAGCCACACGTCTAATATTTGATCAAACTGCCTCCCTTGATTTGAAGTAGCAACAATGAAGTGAACATTGACTTTGTTGTTTCTCTATTGGATCGAGGGAGGTTTGCTCCAAGATTAAATGGCTCCAATAAATTATTCTCTACTAAATAGGGCCAACCACATGAAGGAGGAATCTCTTATGGCCCCTCCTCCCCCCTCACATCACTCTCAATTCCCCAATACCCATCATATAAATCTATTGAAATATTTACAGCAAAAACAAACATATATACATACCAATATTCACAACTGTTTACAATGAAATAAAATGTTTCCTTGATCCATTTGGAGTGAGCGAAATATGGTGAAAATAGATTTTATATTAAATAATTATTAAAATATTTATGTACATCATAATTTAGTAATTTTATCCAACCTCTTCTTCTTATCTCTATAGTTCCTAATCATTTCATCAATATCTACGTCTTCGTTCTCTGGGTGCTCTTCAAAATATGATTTTGATTGCATCCTATCACGCAGAGCACGCTTATTTGCGAGGTACTCATGGTGTAATGGAGGCCGCTGTGATGAGGCATCACCTACAAAAGAAAAAAATACAAAATTTAAATGGCCAGTTTTTAAATATTATTGAACTAGTTCAGTAATATTAAAAAAAGCACCTGCAATGTCATTATTTACCTAGTGCACTGGTCGGCACTGTTGGAATGGTTTCCCCTGCATGATCCTCTTCAACTGTACGAGCCTCAAGTACAAAATTCTTTGCAATTGAGACCACAAAATTTATAAGTACAATCATAAATGTATAAGTAAAAAAAATATAAGTACAAAATGTAAAACTACGAAATTATTAAGTATATGATTAAAATAGAACCATATTACCGTCATGTGCTAGCCAAGTCGTAGCACCATCGTGGGGCTGTGCCCCTATGGAAAATTGGGACTGAATGGGATCAGAACCATCTTCTGGTTGCAAACTTCTATCAACGCATTGCTCTCCAATACTAGTGCGTTTGTTCATAGTGTTGCTGATCTAGGAGGCTCCCCAGGTCCAGAAAAATGCTCAAAAATGAAATTTCTAGGAATTGAATGAAACCAATTACATTGTCACTAGCTCATCGTGATGATTTCGACCATATATTTACTTTCTCAAATGGACGTTGTATGTGAGATTTATTGCACTCTGACCGTTTTCCCAAATAGGTAAAAAGTCAACAAGTCAACAGGTGAAAAGTCAATGTTGACGTCATCATGCTGGCGTAGCATTGAGACACATGGAAGCACAAAAACAGTTTGAATGGGTAGATGACAGTTCCACTCAGATTTTGACAAGTGGCACTTTTAAGCAAATGAAGAGGTGCCATGTGGCCCAAACGTGGGCTACCACATGGCACCCTATCATTGGATGGTAGATTAAAAGTTTTGGGGATCATGGGATTCGAACCCATGACCTATTTGGTTGAGAAATTCTTTGGGAAAGGTCTAATGCCCAATGCACCAACATTAGAGCTTGGGTATTAAAACCCACTTTATAATATTTAAAATGCAATGTACTATGCATGGGGGCGGAAGGGGGCTGGGGCTAAGCCCCAGCCTGCGGTTTCTTTGTTACCTGTGACCATAGTGGATAGGGCGCGGGTACCACTACCTAAAACCCCAACATTCATATCATAAGCACCGGCCCTCCATATGCTCTGGGGCGGTGAACGTGGTTTGGGCATAGTCCTATGTTTAAACCACACATGACCACCGATTTTGGGCTAGGGGCCAGCGCGTAGCCCTTTGGGTTGGAGCTTGGCCACCTATTTTTCCATGTGACCCTAAATTGGAGCGTGCACCCAACCCTAGGGGATAAATTTGATTTTTATACACAGGTGGGTGTTTTTGCCTATAGTTTGGCCCAGATTAGGCATTTTTTAGGATTGTTTTGGCCATTTGGAGCGGGATTTGATCCCAAAAAGAGGCCAGATTTTTGTGGGAAGTTGGGATTCCTCATCTGAGGCTAAAAAATATACAAATCAGGCTTATTGATCTTGAGAGGGTACTTTTGTATGTAGGGAATGTGAAGAAGAGTTGGCGTTTTTGGCCCATTTCTCATGTTTTGAGGAGCATTTTGTCATGTTTTGAGAGGCTTTTATTGAGGCATGTGTGCATATGCACAAGGAGGTCTTGTACATTAGATCATAAGCCTGTTTGTAACAAAAAAGTGACATTGTAAAGAGAACTTGATCATTTGAATATCAATAAAGAGGTCCTCCACTTGGAAGCAAGCCCGGAGACGTAGCCACATATTGGCGAACTCCGTTATCAAGTTCTTGTTGTTTTTGTCTCATTCTTGTTGCTGTTCACTTATCTTATTTACATAATGGTTTTTAATGGATGAACTCTTTAATCATTCATGAGTATGTAATTAAGTCAATTTTGTTAATTATTCCTTCCATTTTTAGATCAAGTATTTTGATATCAGAGATTTTGGTTGTTTTGGAAGGTTTAACAAGTGCAGGATTGGATTCTCACAAGATCCAAATCTCGGAGAGGAGAAGGATCATTGGCTGAATTCATTCATGAGATAGAACGATTTTTGAGGAAGAAAATAATGGCTTTAGAAGGAGAACTTTTTCCACGAACCAAGAATCTTGAAGATGCACTTTTCTCCATGTCTGAAATGGTCAAAGTGTTATATGAGGATTTCTTGGAGAGAAAGAAACCAGCTTTGGGAGATATTTTAATGCAGGGTAAAAGTGAAGGAAAAGGACAATCTTCAAAGCCTCCTCCTACAAAACCTTCACCACCATCTTTTCCTTCGTCTTCAAGTTCTAATTCAAATGCTAGTTCTCATTCTACAACATCTACTATACAAAAACAAACACATAAGCATAAGTATAATATGCCTTTGTTAAAACTTGATGTTAATTTTGAGTTTCCTTTGTATGATGGAGAACTAAATGCAGAAAAGTTAGATAATTGGATAAGACAAATTGAAGTGTATTGCAGGATACAAAAAATCATAGATGAGGATACTATGATCCATCTTGCTAGTCTCAAGATTGGAGGAACTGTCCTTGTGTGGTGGGAAAGAAAGACAAAACAAGATCTTAAATTTTTTTGTAAGACTCTCTCTTCATGGGTTGATTTTACATCCGCTTTACAAAAGAAATTTTATCTTCTATCTTACATACAACAAGCTATTATGTCATGGCATAACTTTAGAGAGTTAAAAAGACAAACTGTTCAAAGTTATACATAGGATTTTCGAAAAAGAGCTTTATTGTTGGGAATACCATTGGATACTCAAGAGACATTGCTTAAGTATATAGGTTGTTTGCATAGTTATTTGCGACATACCATTCTTATGTTTAATCCAACTAGTTTAGATGAGGTGTGTGTGTGCAAGAAACTCATCTTGAATGTAGAGGAAAGAATGTAAATGTTGATTTTGTAGAACCATTTAAACCTACTTAAGTAAAGTTTAAAGGCAAGGGTAAAGAGAAGTTCAAAGGGAAGAAAACTAATACAGTGAAGAAGGAAAAACCTACATGTACTCATTGTAAGAAAGAAGGCCATAGTGAGGAACATTGTTGGATTCTTCACCCAGAGTTGAAGCCAAAAAAGTTTGGGAATAAAGGAAAACCAAAGACGACTGCAACAACTCAAATAGATTTGGGGTCAGATTCAGGAGATGAGACAAAGGTCACAGTCACGGGAATCAAAGGTAAAAATTCTGAAGCTAGTACAAGTTCTTCAATTCAGTCTTTAAAAGTTGATAATGAAGTTGATGAGGTCAAACAAACATAACGTTTTCATATAAGAGTAATTTCCAGACATACAAAAATTGATACTCTATTTGACAGTGGCTCAGAAGTAAATTTGATATCAGAGGCAACAGTTAAAAAGTTGGGATTAATCACAAAACTTCATAAGAAACCATATCCTTTAGGATGGATTCATAATGATAATCAATTGCAAGTGGATAGACAATGTGTCCTAAAGTTTTCTATTAATTCACAGTTTATAGATGAGGTTGAGTTGGATGTGGTTCCACTAGATATATGTGGTATTGTACTTGGGAATCCATATTTGTATGATAGAAAAGAAATATTCTATCGTGAAGACAATAAGTATCAATTAACTAAAGATGGAAAGAATATATTGCAAGGGCTCATCAAAAGAAATTGAATTTATCACTAATCAACTCAAGACAAATGAAGAGGATTGTAAATGTCAGTAAGAGATATCTCTTAATGGTTGTAAAATCTAAAGACACTATCAGAATTGATACTTCAAAGATTTTGATACAAAGTTAAAATATGATTTAGTTAGAATTTTTTCTGACTATGATGAGTTATTTCAAGTCCCGAAAGGATTACCTCCAAAGTGACAAGTTGAACATGAGATACAATTGCAGCAGGATGGTCCTCTTCCTAACATTGGCATGTACAGGTTATCAGTTTTGGAAAATTCATAGATAAAGAAATAGGTACAAGAGCTGGTTGAAAAGGGGGTCATCAGACCAAGTGCTTCTCAATGTGGGTCACCTATAATCCTGGTGCCAAAGAAATATGGCACATGGCACATGTGCGTGGATTTTCGAGCCTTGATCAAAATCACGGTAAAAAATCATTACCCTTTGCCTTGCATTGATGATTTATTAGATCAATTGAAACATGCAGTTTATTTTACTAAGTTAGACTTAAGAAGTGGTTACCACTAGATCAGGGTTGCTGAACAGGATATATGGAAAACTTCTTTTAAAACAAAACAAGGATTGTTTGAATGGTTAGTGATGGCATTTAGGCTTATTAACGCACCTGCTACTTTTATGCGGGCTATGAATGATGTATTTAGGCCATTCATTGATGAGTTTGTAATAGTCTACTTAGATGATATTCTTATTTTTAGTAGGACCAGGGAAGAGCATGTCCAACATGTTAGGAAGATACTTTCAGTGTTGCAAAGAGAGGAACTTTTTGTAAATTTGTCAAAATGTGAATTTGGCAAAACATCTCTTGTATCTTTGGGTTACATTGTAGGGGGTGGAGAGCTTAATATTGATCCCTCTAAAGTTGAGGTTATTGTAAATTGGCCAAAGCCTACAAATATAATTGAAGTAAGAAGCTTCATGGGGGCAATACAATATTGGAGGAAGTTTATCGCAAACTTCTCTCTGATTGCAACACCTTTACATGCTTTGACAAGTGTGAAAAGAGGATTTCAGTGGGGAGGAAGCCAACAGAAGGCTTTCGATACTTTGAAAGTAAATATTAGTACAACTCTTGTTTTGGCATTGTTAGATCTCCAACGGTCTTTTGAAATATAAACCGATGCAAGTCACTATGACATGGGGGCAGTGTTGATGCAACACAGAAAACCCATATGCTATCATTCTGAGACCTTCACTACAACAACAATTAACTATCCAACCTATGATAAAGAATTTTATGCTGTAGTACAAAGTGTTAAAAAGTGAAAATGTTACTTAATGGGAAAAGAAACAATAATACATACTGATCATCAGCCATTATAGTATCTACAATCACAAACTAAGCTACAACAATCAAGGAATTTTAGATGGATGGGGTTTTTACAACAATTTCATTTGGTCATCAGATATAAAAAGTGTTGGCATGTTTTCAGGTAGATGTGCTTGTCATTGATGGAAAGATCAGAGTATGCAGCGATAGAAAAATAGGGACAACGTAAGCTCATAAGAGATAGTGTAGAGGTGCACGAAGAGTGCAAGAGTGTGCTTGTTTATTTGATGGCAAACAGGAAGGTAAGGAAGATCAACAATGCAAGGATAATTGCATGGAAAGATCAGAAGCGTAAACTCCACTTCGTAGTTTTGGATACCGAGCATTGGAGGAGTCAAGGAAACAAATCATGACAAGAATGTTGAAACGGTGAAATGCGAAACGCCGGAATACGCTGATCCGACTCCATTTCGGATTTTCAGATACCGGGAGATTGAAAAGTCAAGAGTTGAGACTCTTCAACACAGGAGTCCCGGAGTTGCAGAATCCGAAATCCTGAAATCCCGAAAGAGACACATCAACAAGAGTTTTACAGATCAGGAAATAACTTCATTTCGGAGTCTCGGATACCGGGATTTGAAGTGTCAAAACACTTCACCATAGGAGTCCTAGTATCGCGAAATGCGAAACTCTAAAATCCTGAAAGCAGGAGACAGTTCCAGATACCGGGAGTTGAAGTGTCAAAACACTTCACCACAGGAGTCTCGAAATCGCGAAATGCAAAACGCCGAAATCCCAAAAGCAGGAGAAAGTTTCAGATACCGGGAGATGGAGGAGTCAAGTGTCGAGACTCCTCATCATAGGAGTCCCAAAGTTGCAAAGTGCGAAAAGCCGAAAAGATGATCTGACTTTATTTTGGAGTTTCGCAGACTGGGACTTGGAAGTGTCGAGAACATTCACATCAAGAATGCTAAAATCACGATATGCAAAATCCTGAAGTGATCTGGGCTGATAGATCCAGGAGGAGAATGTGGCAGACCACGTCAGAAAGGATAGGTGGAATACTATGACATGTGGCATGATCAGACAATGACAAGTGTCGAGTTGATTAGGAATTTCAGGCCACTGGAAATCATAATTCCGAGTGACACGTGACAGCCACTCCAGTCACGACATGTCATTGAGTGATGCAAGACTGACCTCACTCCGGGAGTTTTTGCTTCGAGAGTTTTAACTCCATTACTCCCCCAAAATCCTGAAGGTTGAAGTCCCAGGGCAAAGGATATCCATCCGATCACCACAGATCGAGGACCGTTGATTTGGAGATTGAAGCGCTTGTATGATTGGAGAGGGGTCATATTCCACTGGTCACATCGTCGAAGAACTGTAGAAGAGAACTCGAAGAGGCAAGCTCCATTTCGGAGTTTCGGGGATCGGGACATGGAGAGTAATGAAATCTTCACCATGGGGATCTCGAAATGCCGAAGTGTGAAATGGCGAAATGAACGCAAGATTCAATGAAGTCAATTCAACGATGCAAATGAATTTGAAAAAGATCGGAGGGCTACTGTCGCACCTCATAGTGTAACTGCTAGAAACAAATGATGGTTTTTGCCAGAGGAAGAGATCATCTATGACAGAGAAGATGAAGAGTCTCAACTTCCAGAGAAGTTGAGGAATCTCGAGATAACACCCAGTGATGATGGATGCGTGGGGAAACCGACAGAGAAGCTGAAGAGTTACCATGATGATCAGGCAGAGCACTCTGAATGAGCAGGAGATGCAGAACAGAGAGAGAGAGAATGTGGCACATAGGAGATGGGATAACTGTGGAAGAGTAAAGTAGAGAAAACACCCCGATGTAGAGCAGATTGGGGGTGGTAGAGGATGCAAGAGCAAGAAGGAGATTGCATGCAGAAGGTGCACATAGAGTATAAGAATGCTGAACAAAGAAGAAAGGGGCGTTGCTATTGAGTGTGTTTGAGGTGTGAAGAAGGAGGCAGAGCACAGCAACATAAATGCACAGAAGGGGAATGGTGCATTGAAGGGACATGTTGCAGAGAGCATAAAAGGCAAAAGAACAAAAAGCACAAGGAGTGTGCATAAGACACTGATGAAGATAGAGAAGTGTAGTGTAGCAGAATAATGATGAGATTGGTAAGACATTGAAGAACTTTATATCACTGTAATAAGTCTTAATAGAAAATATTTAGATTTCAGGGTGGTAGGGAGGTGCTAGGGAGGACTGTTGTCCTTAGAGGTTCAAGTGGGTGATTGAACAAAGGGAGTTGTAGCTTCCATCTGGTTGCAGCCAAAGAAACCAGGGTGGCAAGGTGGTGCAAGGGAGAACTGTTGTTATCTGTTATACAGGTTGGTGCCTGTGTGACTGGAAGTTGGTGCTTCCATCCAGATGGTGCTGGAACACTTAGGGAGTTGGTGCTTCCTTCTAGTGGGTGCTAGAGAAACCAGGGATTTGGTGCTTCCTTCTAGTAGGTGCTATAGAAAACAGAGAGTTGGTGCTCTCCGCAAGTTGCTTCTTGCAAAACATAGGTTGTAGCCTCATTATGAGTTGGTGCTCATATGTATGATAATGTAAGGAATGTAAAGATTACTTATCATATAAAGAAGAAGAGGTTTTTACCCTGTATGGGTTTCCTCAGGAAATGTCTGTCTCTGTGTATCTCATATGTGTGACTGATGTTGAATGTTCTATTGCTTACTTCCCTGCATTATTGTGACTGTCATTAAATGTTTTGTAAAGAGTTTAAAATAAGCATAATTGTTTAAGCACAGGTACAACTGATTCACCCCCCCTCTCAGTTTTTCAACAATTTTAGATGGATGGGGTTTTTACAACAATTTCATTTGGTCATCAGATATAAAAAGGGCATTCATAATAAAGTTGTTGATATGTTATCTAGGCCTCCTAGTACAATTGCTACAATCCTTAAGCACAATTCAATTACTGATGAAAGTTACATTGAACAATATGTTGAGGACAAATATTTTAAGGAAGTCTATGCAACTTTAAATCATGGTAAGAGATCAGAAGAATTGAATTATCATATTAAAGGGAAACTTTTTTATAATTTGGGAAAATTATGTATTCCATAAAGTGAAAGAGTCCATGTCATTAGGGAGGCACATAGTTGTCTTATAGTGGGACATTTTGGTGTATACAAAACAATTTCTCGATTACAAAGATTTTATTATTGTCCTCGAATGCATGAAAATGTGTCTAAGTATGTAAAGGGATGTACTATGTCTGAAATAACCAAACCAAGTAACATAAATGTATGATTGTACACTCCCCTTCCTATTCCTTATAGACCATGGGCAAGTGTATCTATGGATTTTGTGGGGGGATTGCCTATGTCTAGAAAAGGTCATGATTACCTGTATGTAGTTGTGGATAGGTTCAACAAGATGTGTGTTCTAATTCCTTGTAAAAAGCAATTCACATCTGAACAAACAACTAAAATATTCTTTGAAAATGTATGGGTTCATTTTGGGTTACCTACTTCTATTGTATCTGATCGAGACTCCATATTTCTAGGGAAATTTTGGTCAAGCTTGTGGGAACTTATGGATACCAGGTTAAAGAAGAGCACAACATTTCATCCACGGATGGATGAGCAGACATAGGTGGTGAACAAGACAATAGTGCATTTACTTCGAGCATATTGAAAAAAACATCCTAAGCTTTGGGATGAGCATTTGTGTTATGTACATCATGCATATAATCGAGCCAATCATTCTTCTACTCAAAGGACTCCATTTGAAACATGTTTGGGGTACTTTCCAAAGTCTCCTTTGGATTTTTTATTTGGAAAAGACATTGCAGCATAAGGACACAATGATGTGGATAGGGCTACAAATTTCATTGAATGGATCCAGTTGATTCATCAGGCAATACAGGAACAGTTGGAGAAAAGCCAAGCCAATCATAAGGCGAGGCATGATATGCATCGAGTTGATCATCAATTCAAAGCAGGAGATCAAGTCTGGTTATACATTAGAAAGGAAAGGATGCAAGGAGAAGGTAAAAATATTAAACCAATTCATTATGGTCCTTTCAAAAATTTAGACAAGATTGGTACTAATGCTTTCTGGTTAGAATTACCTCCATATATGCAAATTTATTTAGTTGTAAATGTGGAAAACTTGCGATTGTATGATCCTCCTATGATCGAGGATCAATGAGATAATGTTCATATTCCTACCATAGAATATTTTGCTCCTGAGTATATGAACGAGTTGCAGGAAGACACCATTTTGGACAAAAGAGTCCATACTTCTCGTAGGGGTGATGTGGAGTATCTTCGAGTGGGATTGAAGGGAACAAATCCAAGCCAGGATAAGTAGATGGAGAATGGAAAGGTGAGGACACAATATCCTCACTTATTTACCAACTGATACCATACTTTTGGTGGTCCAAAAGATTCCAAGTGGGGAGGAATGATCCAGGAGGCTCCCCAGGTCCAAAAAAATGCTCAAAAATGAAAGTTTTTGGAATTGAATGTAACCAATTTCATTGTGACCGAATCATCGCGCTTATTTTGACCATATATTTACTTTCACAAACGAACATTGTATGCAAGAGTTATCGCACTCTGACTGTTTTCCCAAACAGGTAAAAAGTCAACAAGTCAACAGGAAAAAAATCAATGCTGACGTCAACATGATGTCATCATGGTGACGTAGAATTGAAATGCAAGGCAACACAACATTATTTTGACTGGGAAGATGGAAAATCCACTCAGATGTTGACAAGTGGCACTTTTCAGGCAAATGAAGAGGTGCCATGTGGCCCAGACGTGGGTTTCCACATGGCACCCTATCATTGGATGGTAGCTTAAAAGTTTTGGGGCTCATGGGATTCGAACCCATGAGCTATTTGGTTGAGAAATTTTTTGGGAAAGGTCGAATGACCAACACGCCAACATTAGATCTTGGGTATTAAAACCCACTTTATAATATTTAAAATGCAATGTAATATGTATGGGGGCGGAAGGGGGATGAGGCTAAGCCGCAACCCACAGTTTCTTTGTTACCCATGACCACAGTGGATAGGGCATGGGCACCACTACCTAAACCTCCAACGTGCAGATTGTAAGCATTGTCCCTCCATATGCTCTGGGACAATGACCGTGGTTTGGGCATGAAATTTATGGGCATGGTCCTCTGTTTAAACCACACATGACCACCGATTTTGGGATAGGGGCCAATGCGCAGCCCTTTGGGATGGTGCTTGGCCACCTATGTTTCCATGTGACCCTAATTTGGAGTGTGCACCTAGTCCTAGGGGATAAATTTGATTTTTATACACAGGTGGGTGTTTTTGCCTATAGTTTGGCCCAGATTGGGTGTTTTTGATGATTTGTTTGGCCATTTGGAGGGGGATTTGATCCCAAAAAGAGCCCAAATCTTTGTGGGAAGTTGGGATTCCTCATATGAGACTAAAAACTATATAAACCAGGGTTATTGAGCTTGAGAGGGTACTTTTTTATGCAGGGAAAGTGAAGAAGAGTTGGAGGTTTTGGTCCATTTCTCATGTTTTGAGGGGCATTTTGTCATGTTTTGAGAGGAGTTTATTGAGGCATGTGTGCATATGCACATGGACTTCTTGTACAATAGATCATAAGCATGTTTGTAATAGAAAAGAGCCATTTTAAAGAGAACTTGAGCATTTGAAGAGCAATAAATAGGTCCTCCACTTGGAAACGGGCCCGAAGATGTAGCCACATATTGGTGAACTCTATTATCAAGTTCTTGTTGTCTTTGTCTCATTCTTGTTTCTGTTCACTTCTCTTATTTGTAGCATGGTTTTTAATGGTTGAACTCTTTAATCATTCACGAGTATCTAATTAAGTCAATTTTGTTAATTATTGCTTCCATTTTTGGATCAGTTGCTCCCCTGATTAAAACAAAGTTGTAAATATTAATAATATCCAACATGACTGTATTATTTTAATAATAAAGGTCAATGTGGATTGAATTTTATTTACCTTATCCTGCAAAGTGGTTCTTGGTATCTTACCCAGGATTTTTCGGCGTTCAACTACAACTTTATAACTGTACTTGTAACCAAGTTGGAGGTCTTCCTCCACGATTTTAGTACTAGACTCGTCACCCTGCATTGCATAAGAGTATGATTTTTTTATTTTATTCATTGCAATTACCTAAACGTTTTAAGGTGATACAAATAAGATATTTAGGTACTTACAATTCATGACTACAATTTCAAGTAGCCGCCCTGGCCTATCCTCTGCTGGCCACATTTGGCAAGCCTTTATTTTATGGCCTCTAACATGTCAGCCAACCTATCATCAAAAGTCTCAAGTATGTTAATATAAACCACAATTTTATTTACATCTGAAAAAAATTGAAGGTATTCAATTGAAATTGTAATTTACCTTCTGGGACCAGAGGGTGTTTTTCCTTCATCTGTCAATTTCTTCTCTTTGGCATCCTCAATGAGGGCCTTCCACTCCCTCTCTGGAATCATCAGAGGACGCTCGTACATATCATTTTGTTTCAAGTTCTTCCTATATGTTTCTCCTGTATATTTTAAATATTGGCCAGCTGCGACGGTGGCCAAGGTCTTAATAAATGTATCTACACCAAAACGATTTTCTAGATAATCCATCAATTATTTTTTGAGGTTGGAATTCTAGGAATTCCACCTCTCCCATATGGTGGGCCCAAAAATAAGCAAAGCCTTATTCTCCAAGGACTTGTAAAAATCGTTGTTCCCTACATGAAAAATGATTATATAATTATTAATTTAAAAATAATAATTTAGATGATTTATATTTGTCTACATAGAGAACATTAAAAAAATAAAATTTTAAAAATTACCTAGGACTTTAACCTTCTTTAATGGAAGCCCTTCCTCGTTGACCATAAAGGTGCCCTTAAGGGTACCTATGCTGGTCAAATGTCTTTCTTTAGGAAAATAACCATATAGTTTGTCAAATCATCAACCTCATATCCGTCACCACCTCTAGATCCTACCTGCGTGGCCGCTTCCTTGGTGTGCATGTCATGGCTCCCACCTAATGGTGTGGAAGGTGGAGATCTGAATAGTTTCATCCTGGCATCTATACAAGGGCCTGTGTTGGGACCATGTGGTGTTTGTGCAACGCAACTACTACCAATACCATACATGTCAGTGTTAGCAGGATCCAAAAATATCTATATAAGAAAGTGTTTTTTTTTTTGTTTAGATAATGTAAAAATTAAAAATCAAGCTTTCACAATTGATCTTATGACATAAAAATAAAACCAATTGAAATTATGGTTATTAAATTATATGTATTAATCCTTTTCATAACTTCTTTGATCCTTTCTTCAACCTTAGGATTTCGATCTAGAATATCTAACACGTGAGCTAGTTCATTGTTTCCTTTATTGATCTTTTTTCTAATTAAAACCATAGGGTCATGGGATTCATACAAATCCATTTTTCCAGGCGAATCATCATCAACATCATGTCTCGCCGACTACATATTTGACAAAATAAATGATAATTCAGTTATGTAAATAAATAAAATAATTGATCGCCACAGAAATAAAATGCACATTAAATGCAATTCAAAAATTGTTGTTCATTTACTTGTTCTGAGGCCTCTTTTGATTTACCACGATCATCCTTCCACATTATAGTAAAATTAGAACCATGATCATTATCATGAGAAATAAATTCAAATTTATGAGAAATTCAAATGTTGATAACTAAAATAGGACACATTGAGTACTAAACAGACCGAAGCTCTCCAAATGGATTAACACCGTAAATAACATAATGAAAATCATATAATATGAGAGTCATTTCTTACAGGTTGGTTAAATTACTATACGTACCACCTCCATAATAGAAACATTTGTATCTATTCGATTCAAATTGTAATCAATCAATAACTCTTCCCCTGTAGCTATTGACTTTATTGCACATACGAATACACGGTTTCCTTCATGCCCCTCAAATGTGCAATTGGGTCGCTTATTTGTGGTCATTGTTCGTGTACTATTTATAAACCCTGAAATATTCCCCATTTCTTTTGGCTTCCCGTCAATATAGACAATTTCTCTTTTATTTTGGTCATTGTCTTTTAGCTGTATATAATTTGCAGCCAAGCCATATCTTCGCATACTTTTTTTATATTGGACTATTTGTACCCAATCTTTGTATATATACCAAAGTCTGATGTACTCCATCAATTCATTTAATCCATCATAACATACCTTTATGCCATCCATGGAAAATAGCCCCAAACCATGTAATGACAATGGAGCAATCTGGTATATCCTTTCATTTACACAAAAATCAGTGTTTATTTCAGGAAGATCCTTGGGTACCCATTGTTTCACTATATGTTTATACCTCAAGGGAACCTTGATGTCGTATATTCTCTCATGATCATAAGAACATGATCCCCCTTTCGTAAGAAAAAATTCCATGCATCTATGGAATTTTGTTCTGATCTTCTCACCTCTAGTTGATCTCCGCCTGTTAGACATACTAGATGTCTCACTTTCCTCTATTCTACCCAAACTTCCCTCACTCAACAAAGATAGATATGAAAAATACATATTTTCCTGTATGTCCTATAAAGCCATTAATGACAGAAACAATCAGTCAATTAAGATGTAACACTAGTTCATTACTAGTATCCTATTAGTATCACAGTAAGCTCATAATGATTACCACAATGTCACTCTTTCAGAATTGTATTATGCTCTATTACTATTGGTATACTATCTGGGCATTATAGGGGCATGTTTGGAGTCAAATGACATCAACACCAAGAAAGACAAAGCATTTTGAGATATTTTTAGTTTCTTACAAATTCATGTTCTATGACTCTCCATGTCTAGTTTTTTCCATATTTTTGAGCTTTGGACTTGAAATGGTTAGAGTGGGATAAGGGACACTCATATCATCTATTTTTTCTAGTGAAAAATTGACCCAAACTCGATAGGAACTATGCAAAAAATTAGGATTCCACTTCTATGTTGGGATTTTTTCTCATGTAACTTTACCCTAAGAGTTTTTGGACAATTTAAAGACAACCCAAATCATGGTATTTCTGAAAAAAATGAACAAGAAAGGTGGAACTTTAACTCACCGAAAAGACTACCCTCGTCGGAAATATGAATATTATTTCAAATACATGAACATGGCAATACTAGACTACAATGCCTATGGTGAACACTTAACTAGACCCTAATAACTCTGATAATACAAATGGAGGTCACGACTAGGGAAGAGGGAACCGAGGTGGTTAAGGTGGAGGATGTGATTCCTCAAACCAAGGAGAATAAACGATAGAAAGGTAAAGGTGGCCTATACATGTCAAAAGGGAGCGAGAAATTGAGAGTAAAGTACATTGTTAAGTAATAAATACGAGAGTTGTTATTGATTCGTAACCCATCGATGGCTACAAAATTGTAAAGGCTAAGGCATGCGTGCGAGATATTGACAATGGGATAAGTGATGTTGTTGTTGTCCATTACCTTGATTCACTCCATCCAAAAAATGACAATTTTTTTAATTACATTGAATCACTCCATCCAAAAAGTACAAATAGCACAAGCCATTATTTAAAGGCCACGATTACATATTGGTCAGATTAATGGTGAATGGGCATTGCGACAAAGTGGAAATTGCATGGGATTCATTATGAAATTTGTAATTTTCACAACTCCCAAGGTATCTTCACAACTCTTGAGTCAATTCACAACTCTCAATGCAATATTACAACTCTCAACGCCTTGGTCAGAATGGCATAGGTAGTTTGGGGATATTCTTCATGCACATAGACCGCACATGCCATGCCATGTTACAAATATTGGAGTGGTCAACTTGTTTTCACATTTGGAGGCATGTGTCACATAGTTTGATGGATAACCTCCTATTTTGATCAATGTTGGATATTGACGAGAAAACATGCTTCCTAGACAAGACCTCGATGGATAAGATTTTTGTGGAAATGAACTTGGGATATGGATTGCTTGAAGGAATTGATATCCAGGTGGGGAATTTTTCTTATTGTCAGGAGATATTAAATGTTAATATTCCTTTTTGGTGCTCCATCCTTCATATGTATGGTCACCTTAGGTAAAATTTCCCTAATAAATATACACCCAATGATGAGTAAGAAGTTAAATAGTGAATAGAGGACATTTCCAAGCTCACAATTGATCTATTTCAAATAGATCAATTTCACGTGTATTTAAAATTTATCAATTTCACGTCTATTTCAAATAGATCAATTTCACGTCTATTTAATAGTATTTAAAATTGAGCTTCTATGTCTATTTCATGTGGATGATGTTTATTTGTTATTAGATATATATTATATGGCAAAGAATGACCCTTCTTGGGTTTTAATTAGTCATGTCCTTAAACGATAGGATAATTGAAGGTTCGAATAATGGAATGTTTGTTGAAGTAGTTTCAATGGCACACTATGTTATATTACATGTCATCACATTATCCTAAGGTTTTGGCAAGTGTCTCAAGTGATACCTTCCTTGTCACAAGGGACTGATATGCCAATACTACACTTCAATGCCTATGTTTAACACTTAAGTGGACCCTAGTCTATTTCTCAAGCCAACATTTGGTTCAATTGTAAAGACTCAATCTTGCTAAATGTGAGACCTTTGTAATATGGACGATTGATCATACTAGGAGTTAGTAGGGTTCTAGTGGAAGGGAAAGTAATTAATACTAATCTTTCTACGAGTAGTATCTACAACCCAACGAGAAAATGAAGGTCAAAAGGTTTTTTTTCCATACACTAGTCATCAAAATGGCAGAGATCCAAGTTAGTTTTATGCTTAATTCATCACATAATTCAAAATCCTAAGACTAAACAACAAAAAATGCATAGAAATTTTGGACCCGTTGATTTCTCTACACAATTGGGCCCATTTGGAAAACTTGGTACTTAAATGAGAAGGTAAGATAACAAAAGAAGGATTGTTAGGAGGCCCATCGACCTTATTGTGCAACATTGTTTTAAAAATATTTCAATACAAAACCTAAGCATACCGATTTTGGCAGTGTCATTGTTGGTGCTTTGATCAAATCCCCCTTGGTTCCGATCAAATCCTCCTATGTACCCTGACCTCCTCCGCATTCCCTCCTCTTCATGCAACCTACCTCCTTTGCATGCCCTCCTCTCTGTCTTAACCTCTTCTCATTCTCCTATCTCGCGCAACCAGCTACAACCTCCTCTTTATTGATCTCACCTTGGCCTTATCCTAGCTCGCAAAACCAGCTATGAACTCCTCTCTCCTTCTCCTCCAGCTAGCTCACGCGTGGGGATCTCACATGATTGGCCTTCTACTCCATTTTGATCACGCGTGGGGATGAAATGGGTCTTCTCCTCCAGCTAGCTCACGCGTGGGGATGAAATGGGTCTTCTCCTTCAGCTACATCACGCGGTGATGAAATGGGTGTTTTGTGTTCAAATTTTGTTTTGTTATTTTTTTTAATTTTTTATTATAGTTATATATAATATAATATATTAATTTATATATTATATAATATATATAATTTATACCATGTATGAGTATAAAAAAGCCTAGATTCTATCAATAGTCTAGGGTTACTTCAACCCTTACACTACCTAATCAAATATGGGAGTATATTCTCTCAAAGTGTCTTTTTATTTACTCATTCACTTGTTCTAGGTGCGGAATTACTAAAAATGGTGCCAATTGATGTTAAATGGGTTATTTGGTACATAATAGTGTTCTCATTATGGAGGATAGAGAAAGAGATATTCTTGTGTACTTTTGGTATGTGACTATAGGTGCCAAGGAGGGCTTACTAGTTTTAAGGCTAGCTTGTTGATGATCTTTGGTGGAGTGAATAGCTTTTGTTAGGAGTGATTCATGGATAGCGGGAGTTTGTAGCTAGGGATTTCTTATGGTTTACCTAGCTAAGGTTGGAGAGATTTACTTGTACCATCTTGGATTGAGTTTTTGGTATGTATGTGTGCTTCATATTATATATATATGTATGTGTGTGTGTGTGTGTGAATTATTCAAGATATCCAAATTTTGTGTAATTGTATATTTGAATTGTATCCCCCTCCTCATATAAGTTCTCCTAGAACTAATCACATAAGCATGGATGCTAAGCTTTTCCCTAAATCAAACAAATGGTGCAATTATCATAATATCAACATTCACAAATTGAATGAATGTCAAGTCCTTCGACATAAGAACTCTTCTTCTTCCCAACATGGTTCATGATCTCCCTTGGTCCAAGTTACTATGACTTGATAGTGCACTTCTCCTAAACAAGATGAGGCATCTCAAATCAACACTTCTTCAAGACAAGATATCCTTCCTCAACCTACCAAAATTACTCCTTCTCTTAAACCTAGGTCAACATAAAAAACCATCAAGCCACTCCCTCTGACACAAGCATTGGGTGATGTACCTCTAGATTCCCCTTATACCCACTCTTACCTCATAGGTTTCCTCAAAATTAGGGATAAAGTGAAACTACACTCAAAATTAATTTACACTCATGAAACCCAGCTACAAGCCAAGTTAATTCATACCCATGATGTCTCAGTGGGAAATTACATCCCATGATGGGTTATAGTTGGGAATTGTACCTCCACCCCTCTCAAAATGACTTGAAATGCAATCAAATTCCTTGGGAACTTGTGTCATTCATAAGATAAACCTTCCTCCTCTATGTTGATCCTTTGTCTTATTCCTTTCAATGTTTTTCCACCATCGATGGGTTCTCTCTTGAACTAATTGTTATTGTGTTGTTGGATTTGGTGAACTTGGATTTGGTTGTCGAACCTATGAGTGAAAACTCATTTCCACTCATTTGGGTCTCCTAAAGAGAAATTACCATGGGGCACTTGGTCATTTGATGGATGAAACACAACACAATTCACTTATTTAGCCACCCTAGTCCTTATAACTATTCTATACCATTCTCGCTTGGAATTTGTATGCATGGGGTTGTCTTAGCATTGTGTTGGTCCTCTCCCCTTGGCATAGTTTGTTGGAAAGCTTGGATTTTATCATATCTCCAATTGGGGATTTTTCTTCACATCAACATTGTGATGGATTCCACTACATATTTGAAATGTGTAGCTAACCCATGCACTAAATCCATCAACATACTAATCCAGACACAAGTTACAATTATAATCCATACACCTAATTTATGCACCTACCCACACACCCAACCCATACACTTAATGCATGCAACTAGAGCACACAACTAACCACTATTAATGTTAGTGTTGGATTAAGGGTGGATGTAGATATCACATCAACCCAATAACTTGCACCCCTAATTTTCTAATTACTCCTAATTCCAAACATGGCCACTAAGGCACTAACCCAAAACTGCTATTCTAAGCCACCCAAATATCCTAATGCACTTAACCCACACAATTGACCAATGTAGCTAATTGATGCACTTAACTCACACAAATTACCAATGTAGCTAATTGATTCACTTAACCCACACACTTTATTTGGTTCCCCATCAATGAACTTCTCCACGATAGAAGGAAAACCCACTTCATTGCATTAAAATTCCATGTTGCTAACAAACCCATTTCCATAATATTATATTTGGGTACTAGTAAGGCTTAGAATAATTCAAAAGCATACAAAGATGCATTATTAAAATGAAGTGGAAACAATTCAAAAAATTCTTAATAATTTTAGGGAAACCATGCCCATGTTCAACATTAAGCACATTCACATACACATAGCTTGCATGAATACAATGTTAGTGTCATGATGGATAATATAATAAAATTGCAGAATTATTAAAAGAGAGAACACTTGTTTTTTTAACAAGAGATGGTCCAAGAAACTCACTGCATAAAAAAAAATCATTGTCTGACCATAGTCGTCTAGTGTAGATGCCACCCCCAAGTTGGGCTATGAGACCACCAAGGTGAAGAAACCATCTACATGCTTACATATCATTCAACCCAACCCATTTCTCTCACGAATCTATGAATTTGTGCAGTATAAAGTAGCACATGAACCTCATCCAATGATCAATCAAGCATAAATATCTCTTCCATTCCATACACAACACAAGGGAAAATGTTTCCTTTGTCTACTAAAAAATCCATCAAGCATATCCTTCCTTTTCAATGCCCTCATGTAGGCATAAATAGTCCAATCCATTGATTTATTTATGGGAAACCTAGTGGAGTGTTTCCTTAGATATTAAATAATTAATAAGAAACTATTTCATGGGCATGGGGTTAAAGGTTTTCTATTTTTCCTTACCTCTATGCTTATCTACAACCATCTATCTCTCTTCCAAGGTTTGTTATTCCTTCATTTTTGCATTAGTTTTGGACATTTATAAATTTGGATTATTGAGTAACTAAAGGGAATATAGTGTGGGGGTTATGTGAATAATGGTGAGAATGATCACAAGAGAATTTCCATCAGGTAGGAGAATGCATGAATGACTCACACTTATTGAAAATGTTTAAACTCCCTGCTGATGTGGGGATTTAATTGATGTTGGAGGATATCAAAGATGTGTCATTGCAACTAAGTGGACACATGTTGGTGAGAACGATGTCATCATCTCATCATTGTCACTCACAAATTATTCATAGGACGATGTCATCAGCTCATCATTTTTATTACTGCTGGCATCGACCCAGTCTTATTATTGCCATCACATTTATGAAAATATCCATAGTTAAAGTGCTCTCATGAGGCAGCTTGCACTGTGAGTAATGAATACCATGTCATATCAAGATCTACATTCTCTGCATTGAATTACATCACCAAGTTTTAATGAATTCTCAGCTCCTTGAAACCAAAATCGATCCTAAAAACCAAATCGATCCTGAAACCCAAATCCATCCTTGATGATAATCTAGACAACCATAATTTAATTCTTTCGATACCCACTATGATGATTGTAGTACTCTCTTGGTAATGAAAAATATATATTTTAAAAGATTCATTCACACCCTTTGTGGTAGACACCATATGGGTTGGGTATGCTATTTACATGTAGCATTTTGGATGTGGTATCAAGCAAATATTTTCCAAGGTGCATTCATGCAACAATCCTTATTCAGATGGCTTTAATATTTAGAAGGAGTACATTTAGACTTTCATCAACACTCATCACAGCCCCAGTATTATCAAATTTCCCATAGTAATTTGAAGCATAGAATATGGTGACCAGCTTCCTATCTGCATAGGGTTTTGTTAATATTCCTCACTATGATCATGTATCAATACTGATCAATATCTTTTCATGTTGAAATTTTTTGGATCTTGTCATTCTCATCATCACAGGCATGTACTATGTCTTCTTTCATGTTCTTGTATTCCACATACATATTGATTTTTCCATGATAGGGCTTGTTGTAATGTAGTGACATAGTGCCTTAATGCACATTGTTATTTTGTCAATGCCAATGAACAACAATGTCTCTCATCTATTTGACATCAGTGCCAATGCCATCAATGGCAACCTATATTTCCATATTGTCAATATCTCTCTAGATAGTTCTTCAATGATGGACCACCTTTCTTGAGTCCTTTATTGATACATTCTTACAGAACCCGACGTGGTACTAATTCAAACCTTGTGGTAAAACATTTTTTTATAGGTTATGCATCTCAATTTGACATGGTTAGACTAGATAGTTGCCTAATTCAAACCTTGTGATAAAATATTCTTATAGAACCTTGTGATACATTCTTACAGAACCTTGTGGTACATTCTTATAGAACCTTGTGGTACATTCTTATATAACCTTGTGGTGATACATGGTTAGTGGTACTAATTCAAACCTTGTGATACATTCTTACAGAACCTTGCGGTACTATGCATCGAAATTTGACATGGTTAGACTAGATAGTTGCCTTGAAGGTATGGGAGGGTTTTGATACTTAAGGATGTTTGATGTCCCCACATAATACTTAAGGAGGGTTTGATTATTGAATTACCAATTTGATTTGATGTCACAGAAGCTTCAATTCACCCACCACAAATGTCATCTTGCACCAACCCCGCATAGTGAGCAGTGAATGGGGCCAATGTTGAAATGTCTTCAAACTGTGCATGTATGTGTCGAAATTCGACATGGTTAGACTAGACACATGGCTTGATGGTATGGGAGGGTTTCAATACTCAAGGATGTATTATGTCCCCACATAAACTTTGAGATCATCCACATTTTCTTCAACGTTCATCATGTTTCACCTCTCATTGTCATCATTCGTCATTCCCTTCTATAGAATCGTTGTCGGAACTATCTTGAAAATTGACATGGAACTTCAAATACACCCATCACAAATTTCTTCCACAGACCCCGCATAGTGAGTAGTGAATGGGGCCAACGTTGAAATGTTTTCAATCTGTTCCCGTATGCATCGAAATTTGACATGGTTAGACTATATAGTTTCCTTGAAGGTATGGGAGGGTTTCGATACTTAAGGATGTTTGATGTCACTGCATAATACTTAAGGAGGGTTTGATTATTGAATTACCAAGTTGAGTTGATGTCATAGAATCTTCAATTCACCCACCACAAATGTCATCTTGCATCGACCCCACATAGTGAGCAGTGAATGGGGCCAACGTTGAAATTTCTTCAAATTGTGCATGTATGTGTCAAAATTCGACATGGTTAGACTAGACACATACCTTGACGGTATGGGAGAATTTCATGACTCAATGATGTCTGATGTCCTAACCACATAATCTTTGAGATCATCCATGTTTGCAACAACATTCATAATAGGCGTCTCATTTTCAAATGTCTTTGTTTCCATCTATAGAATATTTGTTGGAACTCTCTTGAAATTTCATGGAACTTCCAATTCAACCACCACAAATGTAAGCTTGCACCAACCCCGCATAATGAGTATTGAATGGGGGCAATGTTGAAATTTCTTCAATATGTGCCTGTATGCGTCAAAATTCGACATGGTTAGACTAGACACATGGCTTGACGGTATGGGAGGGTTTAAAGACTCAAGGATGCATGATTTCCCCACATAATCTTTGACATCGTCCACATTTGCATCAATGTTCATCATGTTGCACCTATCATTGTCATCATTCGTCATTCCCTTCTATAGAATCATTGTCGGAACTATCTTGAATATTGACATGGAACTTCAAATACACCCATCACAAATTTCTTCCACCAACCCCACACAATGAGAAGTGAATGGGGCCAATGTTGAAATGTTTTCAATCTGTGCCCATATGCATCGAAATTTGACATGGCTAGACTAGATAGTTTCCTTGAAGGTATGGGAGGGTTTCGATACTTAAGGATGTTTGATGTCACCACATAATACTTAAGGAGGGTTTAATTATTGAATTACCAAGTCAAGTGGATGTCGCAGAAGCTTCAATTCACCCACCACAAATGTCATTTTGCACTGGCCACGCATAGTGAGCAGTGAATGGGGCCAACGTTTAAATTTCTTCAAACTGTGCATGTATGTGTCGAAATTAGACATGGTTAGACTAGACACATACCTTGACGGTATGGGAGGGTTTCAAGACTCAAGGATGTCTGATGTTCCGATCACATAATATTTGAGATCTTCCATGTTTGTAACAACGTTCACAATGGGTGTCTCATTGTCAAATGTCATTTTTTCTGTTGATTAAGGTTTGTTGTCATTGATGTCAACCCTTGAAGAAATCCCTACAGCACAAAGGTTTGGGTAATGGACCCAATATTGTTTTATGTAAATATGACTCATTATTTTCTTGTCATGGTTGATAAGAAGTAAAGATGGATGAACTCCAAAGTGGTCCCCTTATGGTGAAAGCCCTCATGGGAAGACGCTTTGCGGACTAAGAGAAACCATTCTTAATTATGGAATAATGAGATGAAGGACAATGAATTTTTTAGGTAAACTATCTTATATGGATAGTTCTTTTCATTCCATTTCCGGTGGTATGTGGAACGTCATATAACTCCTCACGGTTAGAGAGCTATGGCCATGAGAAGTTGGAGACCCCAGGTTTGGGTAATGGACCCAAGTTTGTTTGATGGATAATGGTATGAGTTATGATATATTTTCATATAATATTATTATATATGGATATTACATGTCATTCCATTTCGGGTGGTATGTGGAACGTCACATAACTCCTGACGGTTTGAGAATTATGACCTTACGAAGTTGGAGGACCCTCATATGTCATCTAGAAGCTTCAAAAGGTCAAAGTAGTCAAAGTGGTTTAAGAAATTTTAAAAGGTAAATAATAAAGTGAAGTAATGAGTTTATTATAATTCAAAGTGAATACAAAATAAATTATTTCAATAATAAATTTAATGGAGAAATTAGAGGTGGGTTAACCCTAAAATAAGGAAAGTGGGGCCAAGTGACCTAGAAGATGTTTTTAAGGAAGCTACTTGGAGAGTATAAATAAGAGGCAAGGATATCTAATTTGAATCACACTTGTGTTATTGGATAAATCCGTAAGTGTGCACACAAACCGATCTCCCTAGATCCACCTGGATCTAGAAAAAAGCAAGACAGAACATGACTCTTTCCCTAGATTTTGACAATTGAATTAAATAGGAGGCAAGAACAAAGAACATACCTTATTATCGCTTCCTTTGGTATTTGTTGATCCTGATTCGCTCCAGTGCTCTTGTGCAGTCAATACCAAGACAACACAAACCAACCAAAGTGAAGAAAGCACAATCTATTCAACAGTCAATCTATGTATATGATCAAGGAATTATACAATAAAATGGAAATAGCTTTATTGGAAAGGGACATATTACTGTATCATATTAATGGAAAGTAAAGATTACAACCTGAGCCTTGATGTCGCAAACTTCCTTTCGATGGCCCTTGGCTTAGACACACACACTTGCTCACTTGCATGAAGAAGATCAACCCTTTGGATAAACTTGCTAGAGTCTCCAAACTGCTGTAGCTTCAGTCTTCACACAATTCTTTCACCAATTCTCCAATGAATTTTTCTTAACCTTCTTGCTTCACCTTTTCCATGAGAATTCCCTCAATATATAGGAGAGAATGAATTAGTTACTTGGATAAGAATGATCCCAAAATATCATGGAATCCAGTACTAGGATAACCATTCGAATGCCATCTCATCCTTCTAGAAGATTCCCTTCTAGA
>ML791261.1:101556-117377 GCA_009831015.1 Picea engelmannii | reverse complement strand
TCAAAAATGAGTTTTCTGGAAGAGATGAAAATAACTTTTTCTCAGGAGAAAGTTCTTATGAAGAGCCTGAGTACACCATCATCAATACATCATCATGATGACCAAAATCATGGGTAACAGAATGCCCCCCAAAGTATGAGGTTAGAACCAGTGATAGTCGATACACTTTGTAAGCTGCATGTGTGTATCGGGAACCAGGAGCACACCTAATTGGAAACCTATGAACAACCAAGCATCTGCAGAATATCATATATATCAATTCTGAGGTAGGCATTCCCATACTCAGATCAAAAAATGATGACATTGTAGACATGGGTCATGGCCACCAATCATACACTGTGGATCCATGCCATCAAAATATAGCATAGCCACGAGACATACACAGTGGATCTATGTGTCGCAAATTATACATACTCCATCGCAACCTAGATTACAAAGAAGATATCCAGGGTCTTCAATCTCGTCTCCCAAAGTACGAATCTAACCATGTGATTACACGTGTTGAAGTCGAACATGGTAGAAACCACTTGATTACCGGTCATTGATGAAACCATTAACAAGTGTGAGGGAAATCACCATTGATGTCTGTTGTTGGGAAAAATACCCTACGGACTAGCAAACTAGGGTCAGACTTGCATGCAGATTTTGACCGTAAAGAAATTACTTTTTAACCTACAACCCGAAACTTAAACCCCTCTTTCACAATACATGCATGGAGAATGACTACTAACCTTGTCTCCGGCGTTTGACGTAGATCCTCCATTGTGATTTTACCACTTGCTTGCACTGCTCCTTCCAAAGATAACCTACAATCACGACCAACAACTATGCATGCATGCTACTTTTCTACTTGAGGGCTAGAAATTAAGCACAAATTAACCAAACCATAGATAACTCATGCATTAAGACGGGAAAAGTATTCTTTTATTATTTAGAAAATGAATCAATTTACAATCAAAGTCAAGACCAGTCAGTGCTCCTTGAACCTGATCCTGGGATCCTCTTCTTTGTCCTCCAACTGCTTTGCGTTAATTCTCCTTTGGCTTGAGGAAAGGCTAAAGGGTTGGGACAATGGATTACAAAAATGGGCAGAGTTTCTTCGCTATAATTTTCCTCCTCCAAATGGTACCCCTAGCCCTTCTTTTATAGGCTAGAAGGAGCTAGGGTTTTGGACGAACCCTCGGCCATGCATGGCCGGGAGTTTCAGTTAACTGACCCATATCTTTTTGTCCCTTTGGAAACTTTCCTTTTTTTGTGATTCTGAAGGTACACACGGGCTGTAGTGGGCCTGCTAGCGTGGACTTTTAGATACATGCAGGCTGTAGTGGGCCAGCTAGCGTGTACTTTTAAAAATGGAGTTTTTAGAAGAGTTGTTCAGTAGTCTTTTGGCAATGAAGGGATATGAGTTGGCCTGATGCCAGGTAAGCATATGTGGTGCAATTTAGGGTTATAACAGATGCCCCCTAATGTGTGAGGTTAGAAGAGCATCTGATGGCCAAAATACATTACCAATCTTTTACCAATATTTACTGATGTGCTGAATGAGTGAGCCCAAGGATCAGGAACCAGGAGGTGCCGTCTGCAAAATAACAAATGTCTCACCGAGGCGAGCATACCCATGCTCAGGATAAAATAGAACCATGTCTACCAATCAAATACACTGTAGATCCATGTCAAATAACTATAAAGAGTAGCTGCGAATAATACACAGCGGAGCTACATCTCAAAATCAGAAAGATATACATATAGAGTATCCATCTTCCAGAAGCTGATCCAGCCTGATGGCTGTACTTCAGAGCTCGAGAAATAACTTCAAAATCTTCTAAAACTCGGGTAGGAGTGTAATATGAGTGTACGACTGCACTACCCAGAGGTCTTCGACGGCTCGTCGGTTATGGACTTGATAATCTTGATGATCGGACTGAAGGCTTCAGTGATTTCGAACAAGGACGTGATTGGACGTTCAGGATGGCCGGGTATGCAGACAAGAGACATATTGCAGAGGGGCTGACTCAGGCTTAGTGACAAACTTCCCTTGGATAATAGCATGACAAGTGATAAGACTCAGGCATCATATATGTTAATCATAAGTCTACGAAGCAGGAGGCAACACAAACTCTCCATATGTTTGGAAGAGTAACCAAATGGTGGAGGACACAACTCTATATAGCGAGAAAAGATTCCTAAGGTCATACTACATCCTATAGTCTGATAATCAAACGGACAGATGTGCTTTATCCAAGGGCGACTCATTATGCTTCCAATAAAGAAAATACTTTTCCCATCCTCTTTTTGGGGTATATTTGATTTTTTTGTTCTTTTTGATAATCTTTTGAAAAATAATAAAGGAATATTACGTTACAATGGAGGAACGAGTACTGCAAACATACAAACTCAAGGCACAAGGACAAGACTGATGTTCTGGTAAGATGATACTCGGGAAAAATCCTCCGGCGGCCAAAGGTGTTAAGACGCAAGAGCAAACTGTCACAAGGCTGATGGATAAGGTATGCAAATGAGGTTGATAGAACACACAATGGTAACGTCCTTCGATGTAAGTTTAACGAGCCCAGAGAAGGTAAGCTCGGTGGTTTTTCATATTTAGAGAGTCTGAAAAAGCATAAAAGGAGATTCTAGTGGGGTACCTTTTTTGACAATAGTCTAGTCAGTTCGAAAAAGGGATAAACTAGCACCGAGTAGACGTCAATTCAAAACCATTTTAACGAGTGTGAAAAGGAAAAGATCACTCGGCTATTTTTTCACTTTTAAGGAGTCTGAAAAAAGATTAACTATGGACTCCGTCAGGAATGTTCTTCTAGACCAATTTAACAAGTGTGAAAGAATAAGGTCGCTCGACGATCTTTTCAATTTTAGGGAGTCTGAAAAGAGCTTAACTATGGACTCCGTGGGGGTTTATTTTTCGTAAATTTAGCCCCTCAGGCCCGAAAAAGGAATAAAATTATACATGAGAGTACTCTTCTAAAGAATGAGAATTTGATAGAGTATACCTTTGTTCGTATAGTTGACCGTCCGGACCGAAAAAGGGGTAAACTATCGCCGGACAGACATGACTTCAAATTTCAGTTTAACGAGCGTGAAAGGTCACAAGATCGCTCAGAAATCTTTTCATTTTTAGAGGGTCTGAAAAAGGGCTTAAAAAGAGACCCGTTTAAGGAATGTTCTTCTGGACCAATTTAATGAGTGTGAAGAAACAAGGTCACTCGGCAATCTTTTCATCTTTAAGGAGTCTGAAAAGGGCTTAAAGAAGACTCCATAATGGTTTCTTTTCTCAGCTAATCTGGATGATATCGAAAAGCATAAATACAGTCTCACTGGATATTGTTTTCGGATCTCAAAGCGAGCTTGAAAAACAACAAAGTTAGCTCATGATAGACTCTTTGTGGGTCAATGCCTGGCATCCCCTCGGGGGAGCTGTATGCTCTGACGAAAACATTGTCTATGACGTCAGGGGTTCTGGAGATATTGATAGGTATCGTTGCAGAAATGGTTGCCATATTACCCTCAGCATAGATCTTGTGTGTAGCTAAGGGATTAGTATGAAAATACCTATCTCCAGTCATAGTCACGGTGAACTCTCCTGCTTTGATTTGGCTTAACTTTGGGAGGAAATATGATCTGTAATAAAGATCTTCCCAAGGTTTGTCCAGACTAGTCATTGCTTCAATTACTGCTTTATCATAAGGAAAGACTAATTCAGACGAATTGACGTTAGCGAGAGAACCCTGAGCCCAAATAGGCTCTAGAAGTGGATTTAACTCTTGTGCAGGAGTCGGATCAGGGTTAGCTGAAGATTGTTGGACTAAAGAGTACACTACTTCAACGACTGACAAGGGCATGGACATGCCAGAGTGCCCTGTCTCATCCATCATGGCTGACGGGGAAGGAAGAATCCAAGGATCCTCAAAGTAAGTCGTGCGGAATGAGGAAACTTGAAAAATCTCAACCTTATGGTGATTCGATATAAACTTGACATCATCATGAGGAGGTGAGTAATCAAAGGTACCCATCAAGGATGGGAACAAACCAAATCCTACGTTAATGACACCTGATTGAGGATTATCAATCATGGGAACCGTGGATGCCCCCAAAGCTGGGTCAGGTCTAGAGAAAGACAATTGATCGATAGTCACTATCCGACCCTCGTGTGGAAACAACAAGACTTGGAAAACTGTAGCAACCACAGCTTGCATAGGATAAGTCCAACTCCGACCTAACAAGAGGTTATAGTTGAGGGGAGCATCGACTACCTCTACTTCGACGGACACGGTCTTCCCTCCTAACTGCACAGGGAAAGAAGGGACGATGCCATGTGGTCGGAAAGAACGACCTTCGAACGCAGGGAGGAGAGTAGGTGACGGAGACAAAGCGGGATGGCCAATGGCCTTCCAACATGCTAACGACATAATGCATGTCGAGGTGCCCTCGTCGACCACTGTGCAAAAGATATTTCATGTAAAAGTTTTCGTGGGATGAGCCACTACTATCTGAAATGCTACGTGGTAAGGCATACGAGGTTTTAAGTCGGTTGTATCTAACATGATGGTACCTGAGTTACAAGTCTCAGTAGAGCCTAAAGCAGTTAACAAGGCTTTTCTCTGAGCAGGGCAGCTTTGAAGGACTTCCAAAGCAGACATCGCACAAGGGGTTTGTGATAAATCCTCCACCATAGAGTAATTCTGGGCGGCCCTTGCGTTTGGGTTGTGAGAAGCTTTCTTAAATGCACCCTTTGGAATGCATGTCATTGTTTCTCCCAACGTCTTCTCGATCTGTAGAGGAAGATATGGGAGTTCACCTTCTTTACCCTTCTCAGAGGTGCTTGGTTTACTATAGTCGTGTGCTCTAGTCGTTATGAAAGCATCACCCCTAACCATATATACGTTCGTGGATGAGGGATTGTTTGGAGGAGGGAAGGTTTCTTGGCTGCCCCCTTCGACACTTGTAGAGGCTTGAGTTAAATTTTTCCCATGTTGAAAGGGATTAGTCAACACTGCTTGCTGTTGCTGTGTGACAAACTTTTGGGCGTCTGCAAGTCGAGGACAAAGATGGGTCGAGTGGTCTTCCGCACACAAGTTGCACGGATACCTTTCCTTCAGCTTTTCTGTGGTGTCCCCGCCAGCATTATCAGTGGATTTTTTCTCCCCCTTACCCTTCTTACGTTGTTTTTTCTTACCTTCAGGCTGCTGGGTGGACTTTGGGTTAGTCGACTGCATGGAGTGTACTTCCAACGTTTGGGTAGGAGGAGCAGCCAAAGCAGTGGTTTGGCTGGCCACTGAGTGTTGTATAGATAACTGTTGCAATTGTTTTTTCAATTGCTCAGCGGGCTTGGTTTGTGATGACCCAACAATATCATCGGCATGTGGTCCATCTCTCTGTCTAGTTTTATCCAGTATCGATCGTGGTGCATCTAGCAGGATGTTGTATAATAAACCAGAATGAGAATAGATGAGCTCAAATTGTTGAGCCCTCATGATGGCATCTTCTTTGAAGAACACTCTGAAAGTCATGACGTCTTTGGATAATTGTGGGACCAGAGACTTAAGGAACCACTCTAGCAGGAATGATGGTGGGACTGGTACTTTGATTAGACTCTTTTGGCGTCTCCACTCTCGGATATGATCAGAGATATGGTCCACTATTGTCTGTTCGAAATTGGCAAGCAGCTCTGTGCCAACGTCGTATCTCACAGGTAACTGGAAATGGTTAAGGAAAGACATCGCCAATTTGCCAAAGGAAGAGTACCTTGAGAAGTCGAGCTCGATGTACCATTTCGCGACACTCCCGATAAGAGTGCGTTGAAACAATCACAATTGTACGTAGTCATATTTTAATGAGTTAGATGAACACCAAAGGTGGAAGGTAGTCACATGATCACCTGGATATTCATTAGGCTTGGCCTCGAACTTTGGAATGTCTGAAGGCAACTTCATTGGCATAAGAGGCCAACATGGATCGTGACAAATAGGATCTTTTAACAACCTTGTCAAATCTGGCAAGTGTAACGTCACCAGGAATGGTAGTTTGGGTTGTTGCTGATAGCCTGGGCAAAAGGGTCCTGGAGTTTGAATGGCACCAGGTTGCTAGGAAAAGTTTGGTTGCTGGCTTGGGTTCTAGTAAAAACCATGGCCTTGACCAGCATAAGGATTTTTCATCCGTGGAGACATCATCGGCTTATTTCCCATAAAGGACATAGGATGTTGGGCATTTATCGTGTTTGACAGAATTTGGAAAGGATTACCCCATGCCGGTACTAATGGGAGAGGCATAGTAGTCTATCAAGGGTTCCATTGACTGTGGAAATAATTACTCCAGAACGAAATTCTAGAGGAGGGAATAGATCCTTGTCCTGATTTCCAAGGTCCTACTATATGTGCCCCCGACGCAGGAATAGTACCCTACACCGGAGTAGACTATCCAAAAATGGGAGTGCCCCCAGACGGGAAAGCAGTGGATGCGAAAGTGTTGTTACCAAATGTCCCATTCCAAACAAATGCTGACGAACCTACCGGTATAGTGTGCGTAGGTGTTCCTTGACTCCCATCTCCAAATGAACTAGTGTGTGCAGGCTACCCGACGGACTGCTGATGCAGAACACCAAGTGAAAGGGATGAAGGAGAGATATGACCTCCATCGTAAGGAAAAGAATTAAAAGGGATAGGAATTCCCCCAAGTTGACCTTGCAGAGGAGCATTAGAGCTCCCTACCCCCAGACCCAAAGTCTGTAAAGTGGAGTAAGTGAGTGCAGGACTTGTGCCTGAACTAGGCATATCGTATGAAAACAGAGGGCATGTCGCACTAGGTGTGAAGGGAGTTGTGGCCGTCGCGATAGATGGGATCGGTCCACTGTGCGACGTAGTTGCGGCCGAGACCATGGTGGCTCGGGCCGACGACGACAAGTTAGGAGAACCTTCTCTTGTGGTAGCAACTGTGGTGGGAATGGAAGAATTCCCAGAGGAAGTAACATCATTTGTTTCCATAGCTTTGTGAGGCACTGATAGGCATTTGTAAAATTGGATTGGTACAATAACTGATGGCTAGGTATCAGTGGTTGGGGTTTCAACCGAGCCAATATTGGCGGCTGATTCCTCCGGGAGTTACTCAGGCACAATGGTTTGTAACCCGGTCGTTTCAAAATACCCTTGTTGGTCTAGCTTCCGCCTCAATGGTGGCGGGGGTGTCTCCAGTATAACTGACAGCAGGCCCAGAAGCCTTCTTGACCGGTGGAGCTTGGGATCCTCCACTGTGTGAGAAGATCCAAGACACGCTAAGGTATTCTACACGTTCAAACAGTAACACACACTAAAAAAGAAGTCCCTAAGAGATAAGACAAGCAAACTCTAAACTAGTTGGAAGAACAGTTACAACAACCAACACTAGAGCGACTTACCAGTGCAAGTGCAACTCAAACACGGAAGCACCCTCCGGGTATACTCTGCAAAGCGTGGCCTGATGTTTTTCCTAGGTACCGCGGTATACCCCCGCAGTCACCTGTGTATGTCCCTAAAAAGATTGGCAACTAGGTTGCCAGCATGCGAACAGTCACCAGGCGGGTACAGTCGAAAGTTGGGTAGACCACAATGAGCAGGGTATCAAGCCCAAAACCTGTCAAGGGTATCGAGAGAAAATGGTCCAGAAGATAACTGAGGACCTTGAACGGATTCGAGACCCATGAAGCCCCGTGGCAAATGCAAACGACGGAATCCCAAAACAAGCCCTCGATATCTGTTCTCCACTACGATTGGTCTGGCTTTGGAGGGGTTATATCCGCTACCTTTCTGCACGCAACCTCGTGTTTATCCCCTGTGTTAGAGGGGGGTCCCGGATAACTGCCACAAAACTGGACTTCTACAATCCCTATCACAGACTCTAATGTTTGGTTTTGAATGGCCTTGGAGAGTTTCCTCTCCAACCTAATCCAAGGCCCTAGTCCTGAACTAGTGTGTGAACCCTACAAACAAAAAATCTAATAGATTTTAAACTATCGTTGCTTTTATGGGTTTTCTTACGTCACGGGGTATGAAGGTGAAACTGATGATGTGTAAAGACTAAAGAAAAAATGAATGAAAAAAGCTGGAAACAAGAGACTTTTACTAAATGAAAAAATCAACAACTTTTCACAAAGAAAGATTTCTTTTTCTCTTCAATTTTTCTAAGATTTTATGCAGCAAACATAAAGGAATTTTGCTCGACTATGAGCTACTTATGCTCTAAATGCACTGCGAAAACTTATGAACAAAAAGACTTATCCCTAGCTATTGATGCAGAAACACAATCTTCAAACAAAGAAGAAAATGAAAATATTTTTATTTTTATTTTTATTTTATTTAAGTGCTAATCAAGAAACAAAGGGAAAATACCAACAAGCACAAAACCAAGAAGGAAAATTTTTGGCTTAAATCATAGATCGCAAAGAATCAAAGTGAAGGCACACAATGGAAATCAAGAAAACAAAGACTCTTACGCTTGTCTAAAAACCATAAAACAAAATTTTTCTTTTTATGTTTTCTGTCAACTATCAACTAAGAAAAAGCAGGCTAAGGGCAAGAGGACCTAACCTACTGATTGGTCAAACCCTAGACTCAAACACCTAAGAGGAATACTTCTCATCAAAGGAGGGGATGACTGCCCCACCCTGATTAAAAAGTAGCCTGTCAAGCACGCTACTATCACTAAAACAACACGCGTGCAAACACGTGCTGAGCTGAAACAGGCAGCATGTACACGTGGTCTGACCTTGTACAGGCCGTGTGTATGTATAAATTCTAAGAGAAAAATAAACACAGGCAGCCCAGACCAATAAGAGGCCTATGGTATTGACAACCAGGGTCTCTTGAAGGCTTGGATGCTTCTTCTAACAAAAAAGAAAAATAATTGCAAGGAATAACAAAACACAAAAAGACAAAATGAGACAGGACTGTGAACCAACAAGACTCAGAAAGGATCCAGAAAATCCCCTGAGAATGTATAATTCTAACAGGGAAGAGGAGGACTGCCTCTCAAGCTCTTTGAACTCCTACACGCTACTGCAACCTCTACAGCTAGCATTCACACACAGGTTGTAAGAGGTTAGGGCGTGGGTACACGCGTGCAGGCCTTCTGTAGGCCGCGTGTACCTCTGTGTGTCCTGACAATTACCATCAAGCAACAGTCAGGGAAAACTGGTATAAAGAACCAGGCTCCCTGCTAGCTCAGACCTTGCAGAAAAAGACAGGCAAAGAAACAGAAAATCTAATCTTTTAAACTACCCAAAAATTCAACTAAACCCAGAAACCCTAAAGAGTCTCTTCCCCAGTATGGTCACCAACTCTGTTGTTGGGAAAAATACCCTACGGACTAGCAAACTAGGGTCAGACTTGCATGCAGATTTTGACCATAAAGAAATTACTTTTTAACCTACAACCTGAAACTTAAACCCCTCTTTCACAATACATGCATGGAGAATGACTACTAACCTTGTCTCCGGAATTTGACTTAGATCCTCAATTGTTCTTTTACCACTTTCTTGCGCCGCTCCTTCCAAAGATAACCTGCAATCAAGACCAACAACTATGCATGCATGCTACTTTTCTACTTGAGGGTTAGAAATTAAGCACAAATTAACCAAACCATAGATAACTCATGCATTGGGACGGGAAAAGTATTCTTTTATTATTTAGAAAATGAATCAACTTACAATCAAATTCGAGACCGGCCACCGCTCCTTGAACCTGATCCTGGGCTCCTCTTCTTTGTCCTCCAATTGCTTTGCATTAATTCTCCTTTGGCTTGAGGAAAGACTAAAGGGTTGGGACAATGGATTACAAAAATGGGCAGAGTTTCTTTGCTATAATTTTCCTCCTCCAAATGGTACCCCTACCCCTTCTTTTATAGGCTAGAAGGAGCTGGGGTTTTGGACGAACCCTCGGCCATGCATGGCCGGGAGTTTTAGTTAACTAACCCATAGCTTTTTGTCCTGTCGGAAACTTTCCTTTTTTTGTGATTCTGAAGGTACACGCGGGCTGTAGTGGGCCTGCTAGCATGGAATTTTATATACACGCGGGCTATAGTGGGCCAGGTAGCGTGTACTTTTAAAAATGGAGTTTTTAGAAGAGTTTTTCAGTAGTCTTTTGGCAATGAAGGGATATGAGTTGGCCTGATGCCAGGTAAGCATATGTGGTGCAATTTAGGGTTATAACAATGTCAATGACTCCCAAGGTACCATAGTACAATCCATCGAGTGTGAATAAATGAGTTGATGTCGAACATCCGATGGAATCTTTCGATCAGGGGTCAATGATGTAAACCCACTGTCGAAAGCGAGGAAACCTGCCATTGAGGCATGCAAGCTCCAAGGTACCAAATAATTTCTAAGTCTTGATTTCGGATAATGAGCTGAATTCGATGGAACAAAACTCGTCACGGGAGGGCCTTGATGTATCCCCCATCAATGACACAAAATGAGTAACAGATTTTGAAGGTGAAACAGAGTATTTTGCAAATTGGACCGGACACAGGGAAGACCGACACGGAAAGAATGGACAACTGCAGATGGCCGACTCAATATAGGTTTCAGATGGACTTCTCTTGAACATATGAATGACATGACCAATGATTTGGCAGCATTGACTCAAAGGTAATTAAGAGCTGTTGTTTACTCAAAGGTAACATAAATGAAACTTATGTTGTATGACTCTGACCCAACAATGTAAGGATGAGAATGAAATATATCACTTTTCGTTCAATGAATCCTATGTATGGGAGAGTGAGAAAGTTTTCCAGATCAACCTTGAACTACAATGCAAAAGTTCCTTTAAAATGCAAATGCAAACAATCACTTATCTAATGACAAGTCTCTATTGCGTCTTTTTTAAATACTTTAGCAATCACAATAATTTGATTTTCAATGTTTTCTAAAACGAAAAGAAATTTTTGAAAGAAAAACTTGTTTTTCACTTTTCAAAAAGGACCCTCACTATGCCAATGAGAGTACAGAAAATCAAAAAGCAAAGAAACAAGCAATGATAAACACCCAATCCACTCTTTCAACGAAAACAAAAATAAAGAGCAAACCAATTTAGTCTTTTCAAATGCAAAAGAAAATGAGCGTTCAAACCTTTAAGCAAATGAGAAAAACCAAGCACTCAACTTTCAACCAATCACTGGTTCTTAACTAAACAAACACACTCATATTCTGAAGTCAGAGAGAATGGTTTTGCCAAGAAAAGTCAAGAAACGAAAGTCAAGACACAAATGACAAGAAAAGTCTTGAAACCCTAATACTATTCAAACATGCAAACGAAGACAAGAAAGATATCAATCAATGGTCCAAAAAACTCTGATGAGGCAATCAAACTGATCTGGGCAGTTGAAAATACTAAAACTCAAATCCAAACTTTTGAAAAATTGTGTTCGCAGGCAGGCAATAATACACAGTGCGAGAATCAATGATCCTCGCAGGTGACCCTTGAGCAGGGTGCGAGAACCTTGCACTGAAACCTAAAGGCAGAGTGCGAACTCTACCAGTTCTCGCAGGCTACAATGTAGTGCATTGCGAGAATGCCTGAACATAGTCAAAATTTTGAAAAATGAAGCAAAATTGAAAAAGGCTTCTGGACCCAGAGGGTCTATTAGGATATCCTGAATATTCAGAGATTTATAAGACAGGAGAAAAGTGAAACCAGAGCAAATGGCCATAGAAAATATCAAAAGCCACAAAGAAAATGGGATTGTTCCCCAGTGGAGTCGCCAATTTTGTTATTGGATAAATCTGTAAGTGCAGACACAAACGGATCTCCCTAGATCCACCTAGATCTAGAACAAAGCAAGACAGAACATGACTCTTTCCCTAGATTTTGACCATTGAATTAAATAGGAGGCAAGAACAAAGAACATACCTTATTATCACTTCCTTTGGTCATTGTTTCTCCTGCTTCGCTCCAGTGCTCTTGTGCAGTCAAGACCAAGACAACACAAACCAACCAAAGTGAAGAAAGAACAATCTATTCAACAGTCAATCTATGTATATGATCAAGGAATTATACAATAAAATGGAAATAGCTTTATGAGAAAGGGACATATTACTGTATCATATTAATGGAAAGTAAAGATTATAACCTGAGCCTTGATGTCGCAAACTTCCTTTCGATGTCCCTTGGCTCCGACACACACACTTTCTCACTTGCATGAAGAAGATCAACCCTTTGGATAAACTTGCTAGAGTCTCCAAACTGTTGTAGCTTCAGTCTTCACACAATTCTTTCACCAATTCTCCAATGAATTTTGCTTAACCTTCTTGCTTCACCTTTTCCATGAGAATTCCCTCAATATATAGGAGAGAATGAATTAGTTACTTGGATAAGAATGATCCCAAAATATCAGGGAATCCATTACTAGGATAACCATTCGAATGCCATCTCATCCTTCTAGAAGATTCCCTTCTAGAAGCATCGAGAATTCATCTTTTTCCTTGCTTTAGAAAGAGTTCGCACCCTAGCAGTTCAACACAGTGCGAACTTCTCGCACCCTGGCTTAAGGTAGCCTGTGAGACTCATGCATTCTTGCAGGCAAATATACTAGCAACCTGCGAACAGTCTTCAAAAATGAGTTTTCTGGAAGAGATGAAAATAACTTTTTCTCAGGAGAAAGTTCTTATGAAGAGCCTGAGTACACCATCATCAATACATCATCATGATGACCAAAATCATGGGTAACAACTTGAGAATATTGAATATCTATAGGTTTCTGAGGTAAAAAAGGATATCTAATCCGAAATTTTGAGGGGATTTGAAGAAGAGAAAGCCGAAATGCAAGGAAGGATAAATTATTTTGATGGTGCTTTCTAAGGTATGTTATTTACAGGTCATCTCACCATTTTCGCTATAATTTTTTTTCAATAATTATTCAGACTGTGAAATTTCTATGCCATTGAGACAACATATCCAAGTATCCGTGGTAAAAAATTCAGCTTGTGGGTCATTGTTTTTTTTGAGTTACACTCCGTGGAAAATAGGGTTTGTGGCTAGTCCTGAAACTAGTCAAAAACGGGTGTTTCGGGTAAAAATGTCATAACTTATTCATAACATATACAAATTCAGTGAAACTAAATGTCTTGGTTAGGGTACATTCTTTAGTATTATTTTTAATAGTTTTATATAAATTCAACAAATATTCCATGCGAGGCATGCTCTACAAGGTTGCTCTCTAGAATAAGCCAAAATTCAGCAAGGTATGCCATTTTTTCTATAACTTATTTTCTTAGAGGTTCCAAGTAGTGACACCTGGATGAATTGAATAAAACAAACTAAATAACATTGTGTATTATTTTCATATGTTTATACATTATAGGTACAAAGTTAGGATTACTTTAAGTTAGGGTTGTTAACTAATCCAAAACTAGGCATGCCAGACTAAAGAAAAGTTTGATGAAAATGCTAGTCTCTTGTTGTTGAAGTTAAGGAAGGTTTGCAGGATGTGATCACATATAACAGGTCTATTATAGAGCTACAAATCAGATTTGGATGATGAAATTGATGAGGTCATTTGGTTGAGGTACATGTTGAGTACATGGTTGAGACAAGTAGTTGATGAGTTGGCACATACATGAGGTGTATTGTTGATGATGTTGGTACATATTGATGAGTCATAGTTGATGAGAAGTTGACACATGATTGGTACATACTTGGTACATGGTTGGATGCACTTGTTTATGGTACATTTTGATTACAGGTTAATTGGTATAGGTTGGTACATGGTTGATTCACTTGTTTATGGTACAGGTTGATTACAGGTTGAGGTACAGGTTGATGCATGGTTCAGATTTATTGGTACAGGTTTACCATGTTATATCTCACAGTGATAGGTTGATAGTGGTTCCATAATTCTACTTCTACTTCAAGGTGGCAGGATGGGACAAGGATAGGTGGTTGTAGCCACCTTCCGGTTGTAGCCGGAGAACATAGAGGGTTGTAGCCTCCTTCTGGTTGTAGCCAGAGAATTGGGGAGTTGGAGCTTCCCTCAGGTTGTAGCCTGAGAAACTAGGGGGTTGGAGCCTCCTTCCAGTTGCATCTAGAAAAAAAAGGAAGTTGGTGCTTCCAATGAATGTAATTCTTCAAGACATATAAGAAAAAGCATTCTGTGGTTTTCTTCCTATTTGGGTTTCCACGTAAAACACTAGTGTACTGTGTATGTGTATGTGTATGTTTGTTCATTTGTTCATTTCTTATTTACTCTGTAGTTATTGAATGATAATGATTCATTGATATAACACTTGGATTATATGGTTAAAAAGGATTAAATTTCCCTATTACTGATTCACCCTCCCTCCCAGTAATCCAACAATTGGTATCAGAGCAGGTTCCTTTAGAAATCAATTTAACCACTGAAAGGTAGATCATGGAGAGTACCAACTCATATAAAAATGGAATACCACAGTTTGAGGGACAAAAGTTTTCTTTTTGGAGCATAAGGATGAGGACATATATACAGAAACAAGGATTTCAAGTTTGACAATCAATTGTATATGGATACACAACACCAGCAGTTCCACCAACAAATGACAAAGCAGTAAAAATCGATGAGAATAATTCCAAAGACACAAATTCACTTTTGAATGGTCTTAGTGATATGGTATTCACCAAAGTTGCACACTGTAAATCCGCTAAAGAGATTTGGGACAAGCTTCAAAATATTTATGAAGGAGATACAAAAGTCAAAGCAGTAAATCTTCAAACTTACAGAGGTCAGTTTGAACAACTAAAAATGAAGGAAGATGAAGATATCGCATCCTACTTCTTACGAGTCGATGAAATAGTGAATGCAATCATAGGATTGGGAGAATAAATTGAAGAATCTGTAATTTTTCAAAAGATACTAAGATCTCTTCCTATGAGATTCAACTCGAAGATATTAACACTAGAAGAAATATAGGATCTGGAGTCAATAAACATGGACAAACTGCATGGAATCTTCACAGCATATGAAATGATAACTGAGAAGGAAAATCTAGATGTAAAAGAAGCAGCCTTCAAGGCATCCAAAAGATCAAAGCAAAAGAAAAAGGAACAAGAAGAATATAGCAACAACAATGACACGTCAGAAGATGATGAAGAAGTGGCCAACTTCGTCAAAATACTGAACAAGGGAACCAACAGTAGGTATAGAGGTTGTTAAGAACCAAATATCAATATAACATAGAAAAACCTTAGAATAAGTACTCAACGCCTTGAAAAAGAGAGAATTTCAGATAATAAGCCTCTTTGAGGGGGAAACCTCCTTTTACCCCACATAAATGTTCAAGTACAAGATGATTCCAAAAGAAAATGTCTCCTTGGTATATATAGGAGACTAGGAGGTATAATTACAACTAATGGAATAAAAACAACATAAATAAAATAACATTACTAATGTAATATGCGCCAATTAAGGGGTAGTGAGCCAATATTAGGGCTTACCATGCCCCTCCCCTTGAGACAAGTGTTGTCCGCAACACTTGAGTTAGTCTGGATGCTTTTGTATATAATACTCATCTTCCCAAATGGAATATTCAGCTAGTAGTTTCCTCCATTTAATGAGATACTCTGAAATGGATCTATTCCTTAGCTGGCGAATTCTTGTGTCAGTGATGGATTCAGGCTCCAATATGATTTTTCCTTCCTCGTCAAATTCTGGCAATATAGTTTGAATTGGGATCTTGTCACCTATAACCTTCTTTAAGCATGAAACATGGAAAACTGGGTGTACTTGTGAAGATGCAGGCAACTCCAATTTGTATGCCATAGTACCAATATTTTGCAACACCTTATAAGGGCCATAGTACTTTGGTGATA
>ML791261.1:60580-73354 GCA_009831015.1 Picea engelmannii | reverse complement strand
ATTAAAAACCAACCTTATTAAAACCAATTTATACCAACATACCTTATAAAAATCCCTTTGACATACATTAATAATAATATTATTATTACCTTTTTACATATTAAACCTAACTTAACCTTAACCAACATAATACTAATTACTAAAATATACTGGATAATTAAAATTAAACCATTTCAAGACCAACCTAATTGATTCCAACTTATAATCTTCTACCACTAATATAACAATAATAATATTAATGCTACCTCATTAAACCAACCCTAAATTTAACCTATAATTAACATAAAATTAATATTAATAATATTAACACCATATGGTTATCAAATTAAACCACTAATATAACTATAATAATATTAATACTACCTCATTATATTAACCCTAAATTTAACCTATATTTAAATCACTATTAAATACCTATTTTGGAAAAATCTCCTCAAACCTAGGGTTTCACTTAGCCAACCACTAATATAACAATAACAATATTAATGCTACCTCATTAAATTAACCCTAAATTTAACCTATAATTAACATATAATTAATATTAATAATATTAACACCATATGGCCAACCCTAAATTTAACCTATATTAATAATATTAACACCATCGGGTTATCAAATTAAACCACTTAATTCATTAATTAACTAAATCACTATTAAATACCTATTTTTTTTTAAATCTCCTCAAACCTAGGGTTTCACTTAGCCGACCTTAGTTTTCCACCCTCCTCATCATTATTTATTAAGGGTTCCTCTCTTATTTTTCCTCAGGCTTTTTTGTCCTGAAGATGGATCCTGTTGTGGATCCGAAACGTCGACAAGCTATCAAAAGCACTGTGGTTCTTCCAACAATTTCTAAACAGAACCATTTTTTGGTCTTGAACTTATCTCTTCTACTATCTGAGTTTTTGACCCAAGGTTCATATCTTTCAGGTTACCAACAAAGCCTCTAAAACTATTGGCCCTCCTGGTAAACCAGAAGGAAACATAGTACATAGAATGCACTACACAGTCTCACCCGAGATAGCTTTAAATGGGTGGTGTTATCACACTAAATTGCCTTGGGTCTTTTAGTTTGTTTTCAATCTTTTTCAAGCCTTAGATTTTAATTTTTCTTTTAAATTCTCATCCCTTTAATTTTTTTTTTGGTAGGACCCCTTAGATGATTAAAGTTTTTGAGTCTTAGCTCTAATTTGATCCTTGAACCATTTCTAGCTCATGTTTTATTTGCTTCCCCTCCATGAATTGTCCCTAGGTCGATCCCTCCCATTAATAAATTGACGTTACACAAATTCCTCCTCAGTCATGATCTCGTAGGCATGCCTCCTTGTCCTTGCTTACCTATCCTATCACGTTTTGAAGTGGAAGCATTGCCTACTCATCAGGCAGTTCCGTAGCACCTATCACGTTCATTATACCTCCACCTCGAGTCATGATTTCCACGACTGATGTCATGTCCCTTGTTTTCAGTGCCAGAAGTCGGTTAAAGATTCCTTCAAAGATATTGCATTTATGAGCTTTGGTAACGGTTTCTAATTTGAAACACTCAACAGTGCTATTCTGTGCAAATTCGTAAATTCTAATCAGGCGACCACATGTCAACCAAATCTGATGTTGAGAAAGATTCCAGGGCCGAGGTTTTCTAAAAGTTCATCCTAATATTGCATTGAAGATCTCAACATGTGTCCATTGCACAGGTATCCCATTTTACCTCCTCTGCGTATTAATTTTCATAGGAAATTTGTGCTCAGGTTTTTGTTTTGCTAATCTTGCACAGTAGTAAGGGATCCATATTTTCATGGTAAACTTGTTTTTCTCCTCTTCGGACCTGTAAATCTCTTTTTCTGTATCTGTGATCTGATCACTGCTATTTTCTTTAACCATTAAAGTCGCAAACCTGTAAATATCCTATCCTCTGTGTATGCGTTGCGCTACCCAGAGGCGTTGCTCAAACTAACTCTGTTTTCCTTGCTTCCTTTCACCTTGGGGTTTGGCGTTTCACTCAATTGCAGAGGGCCAATTTCAGACTACCTCCTCACTTTTTACACTCCAGAATACCTGTACAAGCCTAAGGGTTTAATTCCTAAAAATTCTAGCTTGGCTTACTAGCATCAGTCTGTCTAAAGAGTCAACCTTATCTATTTGAAGCCCTATTCAAATCCCTCCTGGTCATTACCATCTCTTAAAATTCTTAAAATCCCTCGTTTTGAGCCATGGAGACTCCTCAATCGAGGAAGACACAAAAAGGTGGCAAGGTGGTCAGAACAGAACATGTGGACATGCAACTTTTTTGATATAGAACCCATATCAAGAGAGGCCTTTCAAAGAGTAGGGTGCCTCTCTTTCTGTCAGAACATGTAGAGAGTCCATCCAGAGGTAGCAAGATAGTTTTCACTACAGTTTGATGGAAAGAAAACCAAGGTTGGTGATTTGGAGTTTGAGGTTATTGAAGCCTCTATCTCAATAGCAACAATGATCCCCATTACAGGTGAAAGGTGGTTCAAAGCCATGTATTTTAGTTCAGCCTATGCAAAAGATCTTTTTAAACCTAAATATCAATCCAATGACTTGTCCAAAAGTATGCCAAGGAGTCAACTCATTGAACAATTTGACAGATTACTGAAGATCATACATATATATTTTACCTGTGAAGGGAGATTCAACACCTTGTACCAGTACCATATAAGTTTGTTGCTACATTTTACTAGTAAGGTTGAGATGAATGTTCCTTATTACTCGTTGAGGAGTATAGGTAAAATGTCAGACAAGATACAAGCCAAATGTAAACATGTGGATTCTAGCCTTTTCCACTCTGGATTAATCATAAGGCTAGTCTCTGAGGAATTGGGTAAGAAAGAGATTTCATGGGAACATTTTGTGGTTACCTCTCATTTCAATTTGGATCTAACACCAACTCCTCAATCATAGAAGTCAAGTCCTTTGTCACCCACCAATACTTCTAAAGCAGGGACCAGTAGGAAGAGAAAGGGTAGAACCCCTATTCAAGTTCCACAGATCAGCAAGCAGGTCATATAGGTTGAGGAGGAAGTTTTTCCTTCTCCACAAAGATGTTTTTCACCACCTCCTCCACCAGGGTTAGAAGAGGTTCCTTCTTCTACCAAAGCTGCATCTAGGAAAGGGAATAAGCTCATATTTTCCTCTTCTCCTCCAGCAGTTGAAATCAAAGGTAAAATACCTTTCACATGGTCATCAATTCCTAAGGAGGTTTTCAAAGAGAAGTCCTTACTTGAGCCCCCTATTCAAAAGAAGAAGGGTAAGAGCATTGAAAATCCTATGGAGGAAAAATTAGAAACCCTTATTCAAAGGAAGAAGGGTAAAGGTATTTCTCAACCTATTGAAGGGAAACAAGAAACCCATGTACATAAGGGTAAATAAAAAGGCACTAAAATACCTTTGGAGAGTAAAGATGAAACATCTAAGAAAGGAATTGAGAAGCCTATTGAAATAAAATATGAAACCCCTGTGATGAGAAATAAGAATAAAAGTAAAGTCATCAAGGAACCTGATGAGGTAGATAAGACACTTCCCATGCAGGAGGAAGAGGAGTCTGAGAAAAATCCTAGTGAGACTGTACATGCCACTATTCCTCCTGACAGTCAGACCTACAAAATACTTATCAAGCAACTTAGAGATGCAAGAAAAGAAATAACTCGTCTTAAAGAAGAAGATAAGGTCAACTTGGATCAGATGAAAGAGCTCATGGATGGCTACAGTCACACCCTTGACTTGGAAATATTTGCAGCAAGGAGAGCCCAACCCCTTCATAGACAACTAAGGAATCTCTACAGGAAGAATAGAGGCTTCCAATCTCAGAACATGAAGCTTAAGGTAGAGCTGAAGCATTTTCAAGATGAAGTAGCCCAAATAAATCTACAGGTGTTGGTTGAATCTTCCATTGAAGATGACAAACCAACAGCTAAGGAGAGCATAGCTACACCAAAGAAGCCTGTCAATGCTAAGAAGAAGAAGTCTGCTATGTCAATTGAATATCCTCTTTCTACCAGAAAGAGTATGAGGTCAAGTGTCAAAATGACAAAATAACTGGTAAGGGTAAGCCCCATGTTTGAGGATGCATCTTTTTTGGAGGGTTAACCAATATGAAAATATTATCTCTACCATCTATATAGGATTCTAAGCACTTAACTATTTGGGTTTTGGGTTTTTGCTAAGTGCTAGCTTCCCTATTGGTAGAAGGAACTACCTATTGTGCAGTCAAGACTCTTGATTAAAATGGTTTTTTCATCATGAAAAACCATAAATTACTCTACACATGTTCAAGGATTGAAGGTGTTGCGTTTTTGTAATGCTACCCAAATCTACACACAGACGAAGCGTAAGTGGCGCTACCTAGTGGCTCTATTTAATATTTCACAGAGGGAAAATAATTGGCACACAGGCACAACACAAAGGTGCTACCTAATGGTGCTACCGAATATTTCACAGAGCGTAAAGGTTGGCATAGAGGCGCAAAACAGAGGCACTACCTACATGCTCTACCTAATATTGCACATAGAGTAGATTCTGTACACATATGTAGCACAGTGACGCTACCTACAGGTGTTATCTTTTCTCCTTGTAGTGCGCTACCGAGTTTTACTAGCCAAGGAAGCTGCCAATAAAGACCAGGGATCTAGGAGGACCAAGCTAACAACTTTTGGATAAATTGATGATGAAGAAGGATGGAGAAGCAATAGCTGGCATTATGAATACAACCACATGCTTTGAAGGAAACATGGAAAACAAGGAGCTGCGCAACAAAAGGGAATCAATTCAGTTTGAATTTTAGTTGGATTAGTCACCAACATTTTCCTATTTTATAGCATATATGGTTAGATAAGTTGTTAGAGAAAATAAATGTTTAGGGTTTTTCAAGGGAAGGGGGCCAACTCGTACCTCCAGTTGTTGCCTCCCTTTTGTTATAAATAGATAAATCATTTTCTTCGGTAGGTTCGGATGGTTGAGTAAGGCTACCTTATACTGTAATATTTTGATGAAGTAACTATGATCTAGTGATGTACTGGAGTTAAGACTTTTTGACTAATAGAAATCAACTTCTCTTTCAGTCTGTTTTCTTCTAATGCTAAATATTCATGCTTTGAATGATTCACATGAATGATTTTGGTGATTTTATGATGGATGTTTGATCATTATGTTATCATGATGTTTTTTTATCTTCCTTAGTTTCTCAGTTCAAGAAGATCTTGTGTTAAGACACTTTCCTCCTTAGGCTCTTGTTGACTTGATGTTTACAGCAGCCCCTACACATCTCTCATTCAATTCTTCCCTCTATTCATACTTATTCCCAAACTACTGATTGAAATTAGCCAAGACCTTAATTGTTGGTGTATGCTAGCCCTGTTATTTGAGTTAGAACATTATCACTTGAGTCCTTTTCCATTTGACCCTTTAAACACCCTTACATTCACTTATAACTTGATGGGTATGGGGCTTGCCTTCCATGCAAGATGAAGGTGACTCCTAGTGCTAACATTCTTGGCATCATTGTAGGGGAACGATTTGAGGACTTTTCCTTGGGATTAAAAAGACACAGTATTCTAGTTCTAAAGGTGCATTAGAACTCAGTATTTTGAAGATTGCAGACTGCACCTGGCAACTCCATTATTTCATCTATGGCACCTAATGGTAGACATACAAGATCAAATCCATAGCTACCTTTGGTACCACCTAAGGCTAACCCAGAGAAGATAATTAAGAAGGGAAAAGATTCCCAAAAATATTTTTCTGTTGCTGCTACAAGTGCTTCTGGTCAGTTGCATGATTCCACTCTTGATACTCCAGTTGTTTTATCAAGTAAGCTTCCTTTATCTTCTACTGAAGTATCTAAAAACCTTGATTTTGAAGAGTTTCTTGTTGAATACTCTTCCTTTGAAACTAAATTGAAAGAAGAAAACATTGATATTTTCTCTTCCCCTGATATTCAGAAGTGTTTCAGTCTTGATAGTTTTGAATATTTCCCTACTTTAGGTTTTGCTACACCTTTTTCTGTTAAAACTTTTGCTGCCAAAGAAGTAGGAACTTCATCTCCCTCTCAGGCCTTACCATCCTTTTCCTAGACTCAACCTTCTATTGTGAAAACTAAAACCCCCCCTTCATTCATTCCTTTGTCTCCAACTATGCACACAGTCAAGTCTCCTTCTCCTTCTTGTTCACTAAGAATCCAAAATCAAATGGTAGTTGTTAAGCCCCCTGAAAATAGGATGGATGCCATAGTGGCTGCAAGATATGCTCCTCTACTCTTACCTAAGCCACTGAATGCTCTTCCCCTTGGATATTATTTGAAATACATGCCTAAGTTCACGGGAGAAGAAGATGTAATAGCCGAGGAACATCTTGTTGCTTTCTACAACTATGCAGATAACCAAAATATTGAAAACGAAGATGTTTGGATGAGGGTTTTCATCCAAAGCCTATTTGGTGAGGCTAGGAAGTGGTTCATGGGTCTGGCCTCTGGATCCATTACTGGTATTGAGGCATTGGATGAAGCCTTCTTGAGGCATCGGGATGACAAAAGGGTTTTTTTGTACTACATCACCAAATTTGGATCTTTGAAAAGGAAAGAAGGAGAGTCTGTCTCTGACTTTTCTAAAATATTTAACAAAATGTACAAGAAGATCCCTGATGATATCAAACCCACTGAAACCATGGAAAAAATCACTTATGCCAGTGCATTTGATTCTAAATTCTGCCTCCTTTTGAGAGAAAGAAGGTCACCTTCTTTGGTTCACATGCAAGATGTTGCCTTAGAGGTAGAATCCAACATACTAGCATCATATAAGCTCAGAGGGAAATATGATAGGGATAGGAGGAAAAAAAAAGATGAAGCTTCAACTTCTGATTCCTCTATTGTCCATTCTCAAGTAGATGAGCTAACCAAATTAGTAAAATATCTCTCCATTGAAATTGAGAAATTAAAATCGGAAGGGAAACAGACATATAGAAATGCTCAAAACAATGATAACAGAGGTAACTACATGAGACCAAATAATGCTCCCCAAATCTTTCCTAGGGATCCTAGAAATAGAGAAAGAGATGATCATAGGGTACAAGATCCTTTACAAAATAATTTAGTGGCTGATGAAGAATAAGAAGAGGTTGAAGCTGATCCTGAGATTCACTTCTTAGGTGATACTTACCCATCCCCACACTTGACTCAATCCTCTTCTGAGAAATCTTTAATGTATATTCAAATTAATGAGTTAATCAAGAAAGAGAAAGCAAAGGAAAATCCTAGTAGTTATAATCTGAGATCTAAGAAGAATGTAGAAAACATTGGTGCCCCTAATCATCCTATTTAGAAAGAAGATTCTGCCAAGTATGTGACAGTGAGAAGCAAGGAAAAAGACTCTCAAAACCCACAAGTTCTGATCAGAGATCCTCCTCCTGAAACCAAAGAGATTTTGAAGCCTTCCCCTTCCTTCAGTTTTGAGAATGAGATCCAGAAAATAAAGATCCCTGTACCTTTTTTGGAATTGATAAAAAATGAGGATTTAAAAAAATATTTATCCAAAATGTTACAGCCAGAATCATCTCCAAATGCCATTGATTCCATAAATCTGCAAGATGAAAAATTGACAATGATTTTAGTTCCTTTGATAGAAGACATAGATGAATCATGACCACCTTTCTATACTTCACTGAATATACATGATAAGGTGCTACACAATTGTCTCATGGATTCAGGGGCATCCCACAATCTTATGCCAAAATTTGTTATGGATGAACTTGGGTTAGAAGTCACAAAGACCTGTCATGAATTATATTCTTTTGACTCCAGAAAAGTCAAGTGTCTTGGAGTCATTAAGGATATGGTGGTGACCTTATTTCATCTTCCCATGAAGAGTATACTTATGGATATCGTAGTTGCTGATGTTCCCCCCAAGTTTGGTATTCTCTTGTTAAGATCCTGGATAAAAATACTTGGGTGAACCTTGCAGATGGATCTCTCTTATGCTACTATTCCTATTTTTGTGGGAGAGCATAGAAGACTTTACAGGGAAACTCAATTGGCTTACATCATTAGTGATGAAGCAAATCCCACCAATCAACCTGTTTTTGCTTTTGATACAGATATGGGATCTAGTATTTTGCAGCTCATGATGCCTCAGAAGCCCCATTAGAAATCATAAAAAAGTCCATTAAATTTTCTTAAGAGCCTCCTCTAACCACTTTTGTCTGGAAGATGTTCTTTGAAGGAGCCTCTTCCAAGGAAGGTGTTGGTGCTGGGGTGATATTTGTCTCACCAACTCAAGAAACTATATCTTTGTCATATAAATTGGAATTTGAGACTACTAATACTGTGGCAGAGTATGAGGCTCTTGTCTTGGGTTTGAGGGCAGATAAAGACATGGGGATAGGAGAGCTGTTGGTATTTGGGGATGCTGAATTGATAGTCCATCAGATTAAAAATATTTATCAGACAAAGCATCCTAGGCTTAGATCTTACAGAAATGAAGTGTGGGATTTGGTGGACAGTTTTTTCTCTGCTTTTAATATATCATTCATTCCTAGAGAAGATAATACTATGGCTGATTCTTTGGTTGTATAAACAAGAAAATTCAGAATTCCTATACCACCAAAAATCAAGTATGATGTAGAAGTCAACTACAGGCCTTCTATACCAGACAATGTAAAATATTGGAAGGTGTTCAAAGATTATTTAGAACTTAAAATTTTTCTTGAGATTGTTGATGAATTTTTTGCATTACACATTTATCAGGATCATGATACATAAGTCACTCCTCATGTTGATGTTTTCCTTAATAAAATTGCTAATCATCATATTGTGCAGTTGCCTAGTAATCATATACCAAAGGGACTGGTTCCTTTGGAAATATTATTTGACGAGAATGATGTGGCATTGAAAGGGAAGGAATCCACTGATGATGCAGATATAACTGAGTGCAATGTGGGCACTAAAAGGGATCCAAAATATGTCAAACTGTCAAGAAGCCTATCATAAAAGCAAAGGGAACAATATACTAAGTTGTTGAAAGAATTTGTTGATACAAACTTTAGTATCTTGTTAGATATCCAAAGGTATTTGTATATTAAGAGCACAAGATCCTGACCTGATTTGTCACTCCCTAGATCTAAAAAGGAGGTACAATCTTTCTAGGAAAAATCAACTTTTTGAGAAGATTTGTGTCAAATTTTGTTGAGTTAGTTAAGTATATCACAACCATGCTGAGGAAGGATAGTGAAATCAAATGGACTGTTGAGGCCCATGATTCTTTTGATCAAATAAAGAAAGCCTTGACAAAAGCCCCGGTTCTTGTCAGCCCCAACTACTCCAAGGAATTTCTTATTTTTTATTTTTCCTCTTTTGATATAGTAGCAACAGTCCTATTGCAAAAGAATGCTAAAATATTAGAGCAAACCATTTCCTTTTTCAGTAGGGCATTGAGAGATGCAAAACTAAAGTATGACATTATGGACAAACAAGCCTATGCATTGGTTAAACATCTTAAGTCCTTCAGATTTTATGTCCTGCATTCAAGATTTATTGGTTATGTCCCACCAGCTGCTGTAAAATAAATTATTATTCAGCCTGATATAGACAAAAAAAGAAGCAAGTGGATTGCTAAACTACTTGAATTTGGTTTGGAGATTAGGCCCACAAAATTGGTTAAAGGCTAGGGTTTGTCCAAGCTCCTGGATGAATAAAATTGCTCAACATTGGGGATGAATTTAATTCACTCATGTTCAGAATATCAACAGGTTGAGATGAATGATAAAGGTCCTCAAGTCATTTCTACATTGGACAATTGCAGCTGGTACAAAGACATTATATTTTTTTTGCAAGATTTACAGCCCCCAAGTGGTATGGAAAGGAACAAGGTGAGGGCCTTAAAACTCAAATCAATAAAGTATTGCCTTGTTGATCAAATTTTGTATTGGAAGGATCCATTAGGAGTGATTTTGAGATGCCTAGACCCCCAAGAAGCCCAAAAGATTATGTTTGATTTTCATGACAGTTTATGTGGGGGGCATCATTATTGGAGAACCACGACATACAATATCCTCAGAGATGGTTACTTATGGCCCAATTTTTTCACTGATGTTTGTGCTAAGATCAGAGCATGTGCTAAGTGTTAGAAGTTCTCCAGAAAGAAAGAGCTTAATTCTTTGCCATTGAAACCTGTGGAAGCCTTAGGACCCTTCCAGTAGTGGGGCCTAGATTTTATCAAAGAAATCCATCCTCCTTCTAGTGGTAAACATAGATGGATCTTGAATGCTACATATTACTTTACTAAATGAATTGAAGCTATTCCCACAAGGAATGCTTCACATAAAGTGATCATTGGTTTCCTGGAAGACATCATAGCAAGGTTTGGGTGTCCTGATAGAATTGCCACTGATAATGCTGCATCATTCAAGGTTGAACCATTAATTTAGTTATGTGAACAGTTTGGGATCACTTTGATTCATTCCACCCCTTACTATCCATAGGGAAACGATCTTACAAAATCCTCGAACAAAAGCATTATAATGATCATTAAAAAGATGTTAGAGGATAAAAAAAATGCATGGGATTTGAAACTCAAATTTTCTCTATGGGATGGCAGAGTGACAGTGAAAAGGTCCTTGGGACTTTCCCCTTTCCAGCTGGTATATGGAGTTGAGGCAGTTTTTCTTTCTCAGCTTTCCTTACCTATGGCAAAATTCTTCCAAGATTATCAAGGGGAACCTGATCATATGATCAAAAAGATTCAACAGCTGGTTGAAGTGTAGTAGACCCAGGAGAATATTGTAGAGAAAGAAGATGACCATCAACTGAAGATTAAGCAAGCTTTCAAAAAAAAGGTGAACAAAGAGGACTTTCAATTGGGTGATCTGGTGCGCAAATGGGATGCACCGAAGAAGGATAAAGACAAGCATGGTAAATTTGAATATTTATGGATCGATCCTTTCAAAATCTCTGAGGTATTCTCTAATAACACTTTCAAGTTGCAGAATATGGAGAATCAAGAGGTTTTTGATGGCACTGTCAATGGGCATTTCCTGAAAAAGTACTTTTCTTGAGCCTTGAGTGGCTCTTCATGTCATTGTAAATATCATTCTCTTTTTATATTTGTTTCAATAAATGACCCCATAGCCCTAGGATAAGGCACTATATCTACTCATTCTTGGCAGCCCCTAGAGGGCATGCCATCCCTTGTGGAGCTAATGTTATCACACTAAATTGCCTTGGGTCTTTTAGTTTGTTTTCAATATTTTTGAAGCCTTAGATTTTAATTTTTCTTTTAAAGTCTCATCCCTTTAAATTTTTTGTTTGGTAGGACCCCTTAGATTATTAAAGTTTTTGAGTCTTAGCTCTAATTTGATCCTCAAATCAATTTTTGATACTTGAACCATTTCTATCTCATGTTTTATTTGGGTCCTCTCCATGACTTGTCCTTAGGTCAATCCCTCCCATTACTAAACTGATGTGACACACCTTCCTCCTCACTCATGATCTTGTAGTCATGCCTCCTTGTCCTTGCTTACCTGTCCTATCACATTTTGAAGTGGAAGCATTTCCTACTCATCAGGCAGTTCTGTAGCACCTATCATGTTCATTATACCTCCACCTCAAGTCATGATTTCCACGATTGATGTTATGTCCCTTGTTTTCAGTGCTAGAATTCGGTTAAAGATGCCTTCAAAGATCTTGCATTTATGAGCTTTGGTAATGGTTTCTAATTTGAAAGACTCAATAGTGTTGCGCTACAAAAATTCATAAGTTTTGATCAGGCGACCACATGTCAACCAAATCCAATGCTGAGAAAGATTCCAGGGCCGAGGTTTTCTCAAAGTTCATCTTAATATTGCATTAAAGATATTAACAGGTTTCCATTGCACAGGTATCCCATTTTACCTCCTCTGCGTATTAATTTTCATAGGAAATTTTTTCTCGAGTTTCTATTTTTCTAAGCTTGCACAGTAGTAAGGGATCCATATTTTCATGGTAACCTTGTTTTTCTCCTCTTCGGACCTGTAAATCTCTTTGCCTGTATCTATGGTCTGATCACTGTTGTTTTCTTTAACCATTAAAGTTGCAAACCTGTAAATAGCCTATCCTTTGTGTATGCATTGCGCTACTCAGAGGCATTTCTCAAACTAAATTTGTTTTCATTACTTCCTTTCACCTTGGGGTTTGGCATTTCACTCAATTGCAGAGGGCCAAATTCAGACTACCTCCTCATTGTTTATACTCCATAATACCTATACAAGCCTAAGGGTTTAATTTTTAAAAATTCTAGCTTGGCTTACTAGCATCAGTCTGTCTAAAGAGACAACCTTATCTATTTGAATCCCTATTCAAATCCCTCCTGGTAATTACCATCTCTTAAACTTCTTAAAATCCCTCGTTTTGAGCCATGGAGACTCCTCAATCGAGGAAGACACAAAAAGGTCGCAAGGTGGTCAGAACAAAACCGGTGGACATTCATATTTTTGATACAAAACCCATAGGAAGAGAGGCCTTTCAAAGAGTATGGTGTCTCTCTTTCTGTCAGAACATGCAGAGAGGCCATCTAGAGGTAGCAAGACAATTTTCACTACAGTTTGATGGAAAGAAAACCAAGGTTGGTTATTTGGAGTTTGAGGTTATTGAATGTTAAGCCCTAATATTGGCTCATTACCCCTTAATTGGGGCATATTATATTAGTAATGTTATTTTATTTATGTTGGCTTTAGGCCATTAGTTGTAATTATACCTCCTAGTCTCCTATATATACCAAGGAGACATTTTCA
>ML791261.1:0-27994 GCA_009831015.1 Picea engelmannii | reverse complement strand
ACAACATGCATGATATAATCAATTAATTATATACTATTCAAGCGTGCAATATGGAACGTTACATACCACAAAAATGTGTTAGTCCTAGGGCATCATGAATTGTCTATAAAAGTATTCCACGACATTGAAATCTCTTATGCCCAATTGGTTTACAGATGTCATACATAGTGATGCCCTCCCATAAATTTAGTAGCTTGTCATTAAGAGGATCGATATACACATTCATATATTTAACTTGGTAATTACCTAATTGTTTGAAATTAAACTAAATTACTACCATGGTATGTATATATAAATAAATAAAATATGGTATGCAAAAAAAGAGAAAAATTAAAAATTAAAATTCGAAAAATTAATGTAAAAAAATACCTGGTATAATCATTGTCAACATTATGTGCTCCCTGTTTATTGACATCCAAGGAGGAATGTTATTTTTGATAAAAAAAATAGGCCACACTGAGTAAATAGATCGAACCTCTCCAAATGGATTAACACCGTCAGTTGCCAATGGAATCCTAACATTACGAGGTTCATCTATAAATTCTGGCCATTTTGCAGCAATTTCCTTAAATGCATAACCATCTGTAGGAATTCAAAGAATGCCATCTTCAATTATATTTCATGCATGGTAATCCAAAAAATGCGCTATGCTTTGGCACCTGAACAGTCGCTACAAACATGGAATTATGGGAATATGCCGGAGAACCTTTCGAGGGACCATTTTTGTTACTTGATCAGTTCGAGTGGGTGTGTGAGTGATATTTGAGTATAAAAATGAATGAATGAACTTCTCTTAGTTTTGAGAATAATTTATTCTCTACTAAACAAGGCCAACCACATGAAGGTGGAAGCTCATATGGTGCCTCCCCCCCCTCACATCGCTCTCAATTCCCCAATACCCAATATATAAAATAGAAAAGAAACAAAAGAAACATATTAATCATGCATAGAAACTACCAAAACAAAAATGAAATAAAACTTAAAAACATGTAATTAACCCACATAATTAAAAATTATTTAAAGAGAATAATTCATACAAATTAAAATATCTAGTTACGTACCTCATCGACCAACACAACTTTTGTATCATCCTTATTTTGTATCTTCTTCTTGATCATCCAATTTGATATTTGTATCATCATCTAGTTCATAAAAACTATTGAAAGGATTGATGATATCATTATCATCATCAATTTCATTTTTGAGCATATCTTCATCAATATCATCATCAAGAAATGGCGCATTATCTCCTACTCCTAGTTCATCTTCTCTGACTTCTTCATCTGTCGGCCCATATTCTTCCTACTCTAGCTCTACATCATCTTATTCTTCAATATCATCTTCCTCATCTACAATATACTTTATTGGCCTTCCTCTTGGATCATATCTAACAAAAAATGACCAATCCCCCTTACCCGGAACATTTGAGTAAAAGACTTGTTCACATTGACTTTGAAAAACATAGCGGTCGTTTGGTTTTTCAAAAAATGTTGTTTTAATCATCGGAAATCCATTGGCATGTTGAATAATGGTTCTTTCCTCATCATGTTCATGCATTCGTAACCTATACCATTTGACATCGAACAAAACTAATTTGAAGGAATTAAAGTCACACTCAATTATATCATTCAAAAACCCATAGTATCTATTTTCAGATTGTCGAGGACATCTATCACTCATAGAGGAAACATTAGTGACCTGGAATACTGCAGTTATCCCACTATCAAATTTTTTTTGGATTCATCCAATTATTTGATGCGAAATTTACGAGCATTGCACCACATAGCCTTGTGGTGTTTCAACTGTAATATGCCAGACATGTAAAATATGCATTGTCAATTAATAATAAACAAATTTATATAACTTGGAAAGTATAATATGAAAAAAACACACCTACAGTCACATTACTATAATATAAAATAACTGAATAAAATGGGTGAATTTTCTTGCCTTTCCATCTTTCAAACAATATGCTAAATCTATTTCCCTCCACATAACATCATAATCTCCATTACGACGAGATTTTCTAACCAATTTAGACAGTTCTTTCCATGAAAACCTACCGCCATGATGTTCTTTACATCTATCAGTCCATACCTTCATCCAGTCCAGATGGTTTGGAATGTATAAATGTAGTGCATCCCAATCTTGAGCAACTGATTGATCAAAAAATAACAATTCACCAATATTAAATATTAGTTATAAACATGGTAAATATTAATAAATGATGAAAGAATAAATATTAAATAAGTATGATCATATACACAAAAAAATGAGAAATTTATATTTATTAAAAATATTCACAATTTAATTACCTCTCACTTTCTTCATTGTACCTTTCCCCAACAACTGCTCCCTTTCAATTTTTTTGATGGAGTTCACATCTCAAATGCAATCCATTGCATGCATAGCTTGTGCTGCTAATTTAGGAAGATACTGACTAATATACACCATGGATTCATATACCATATATCCCTCCACCATAGAACCCGCAGGACGTGATCTTTGTCTAACCAAAGCCTTCAATGATTTCAAGTGCCTCTCCACCATCCACATTGACCTTGTGTTTACAGGTCCACACATTTCAATCTCCTCAACTTGGTGTATTAGGTAGTGTTCTTGTGCATTGAAAAATGTTGGAGGTAGATACGTCTGAATTTCACACATTAGCCGAGGAATTTATCTCTTCCAATACTTTATATCATCTTCATGGATTTCTTTCAATGACAACCATCTACAGATCACGACGCAAGAAAATAACATGTTTCAACAAAACATATAAATAAATATTACATTACAATTAAAACACATGTCATCAAGTACAACAAAAAATGGAATTTGTTTTTTCAGTAGTACGATACTTATGGTTCTTAGAGAGGAAGTGTCTATACTCATCAAACACCTCCTTTCCTAAACTTTTTGACCGACGAGATTTCATCTTAGGACCACAAACTAGACATGCAAATTTACCCTTTGTTTGAAGGCCTACAACAGATGGATTAATGTGAATTATTAATATATATATATATATATATGAAATGACTATTTAAACAACATGCATAATATAATCAATTAATTATATACTATTCAAGCGTGCAACATGGAATGTTACATACCACAAAATTGTGTTAATCCTGGGGCATCATGAATTGTCCATAAAAGTATTCCACGACATTGAAATCTCTTCTGCCCAATTGGTGTACAGATGTCATACATAGTGATGCCCTCCCATAACTTTAGTAGCTCATTGTTAAGAGGATCGATATACACATTCATATATTTAACTTGGTACTTACCTAATTGTTTGAAATTACACTAAATTACTACCATGGTATGTATATATAAATAAATAAAAGATGGTATGCAAAAAAAGAGAAAAATTAAAAATTCAAATTCAAAAAATTAATGTAAACAAATACCTGGAATAATCATTGTCAACATTATGTGCTCCCTATTTATTGACATCCAAGGAGGAATGTTATTGTTGATAAAAAAAATAGGCCACACCGAGTAAACAGACCGAAGCTCTCCAAATGGATTAACACCGTCAGTTGCCAATGAAAGCCTAGCATTATGAGGTTCATCTGTAAATTCTGGCCATTTTGCAGCAATTTCCTTAAATGCATAACCATATGTAGGAATTCGAAGAATGCTATCTTCAATTATATTTTGTTCATGGCAATCCATAAACTGTGCTATGCTTTGGCACCCGAATAGTCGCTGCAAACGTGGAATTATGGGAATATGCTGGAGAACCTTTCGAGGGACCATTTTTGTTACTTGATCGGTTCGATATATACTAATACCACATACTGGACATTCTATTTTCGACGCATGTTGTCCATAATATATAATATGATCATCAGGACATGCATCTATAATTTGATACTCCATTCCAATGTCTTTCATAATGACATGTAAATCTCGATATGTGTGAGGTAAAATATTTGATGAGGGTAACATTAATTCACCTAACAATCTAAAACATAAAAAATAAATAGTTAATGTAAAGAATAGTAACTGTAAATATTTCATTTTTATTTTACACATTAATTAACACTAAAACAAATGGGGAAAAGTCAACCTTTATGTATATGTGAAGAAACATATTACATTCCTTAGGATCTGTGTCATACAAGTGTTAGACAAATGATTCGTAACTTTCAAGTTCACCAGCAACAATGGAGTGGAGAGAATATGTTCTCTTGACTCTTTATAAAGTCGTTTATTTTCCTTTTCAATCAGAGGTTCATCATAAATACCATCACTATTGTCCCCATGATCCTCATCTAGATGACCTAATAAGTCTTGAATCATTTGATTTGTCTCATGATCTTGAACTATGTTATTATGGTCAACTACTTCTATGGGATCATTAACTTGATATTCATTATCTGCATCAAGTTCTTCATCTTGTACTACAACATCATTTCCACTACTACTTGGTGCTTTGTGCATAAAGTTAGGGGGGAAATCTAACTTTATAATTACAAACAATCATGTAAAATTAGTGCATGTATAAAACAATATAAAAGTTTTATAATAAAATAAATATTAAAACAAATAATGTATGTATATACCATGGGACGATATTCATTTGATTCCCTGTCCATGTGACCATATTTTCTACAATGTTTTTTAGTTGTTTCTATTAAAACTCTTTTGGGACATCTAGTACAACAATTTTTGCAAGGGAAATAACATTTATGTTCACCCTTTTCACCCTGTTTAATTCTTTTCCCAGCTCTAATGTTTTCTGACATTGTTCCCCACAGACATATACTAAAAAAAATACATGTTTTTTGTTCGCAGAGAAGACCCACAAACCCTTTTTGAAGTGTTTTTATTATAGAAAAAATTTCGCAACATCCGTAAAATCCAACATATTCATAGATTTTATAATGTTGCAATTCCGATGATCATTGACCAAATCAAAGTTTACTTGGTCAAATACTAGGTGACCGTTGGAGGGGGAAACCCTAGTTTCCACAATGTCACCACTGCGATGACTATTTTACAAATGTGGCAAGAGAGATGACTATATTACAAACGTGGCAAGAACAAAGACTATGTTACAAATGTGGAAAGAGTGACGACAGTCCAATGGCGTCTCAATAGCGACATTTGTTTTTATGACATCTCATGTGCGATGTTATTGGGAAATATGGAAAACAAATTTAAAATTTCCTCTATTTTTTGACAGTATGGTCAATTTTGTCCACAACGTCACAAATAGAACGTCAATATTTTTACAATATGTACTGGTGATTGTGAAAGAAGTTTTCGACACTTGAATACCTTGTTGACAAGTTCACCTAGTTTGAGAATTGTTGATCCAAATGAGTATTTCATTGTATACATGGATGGTTGTAATAAAGGGATATGAAGACTCCTTAGTCAAGGAAGATGAAATATCACGACAAACTCTATGCTACTCATGATTTAGAATTGGCATCCATAGCGCATGCCTTGAATATGCAGAGGCACTACCTCATGGGAAGAATATTTGAGTTGAGGACAAACCATAGTGGTCTAAAATATTTTTTTTGGATATCAAACTTTGAATGCCAAGAAAGTTATATGGTTGGAGTTCCTTAGTGAGTATGACTTTGATATAAATCAAATCAAAGGAAAAAATAACAAGGTGGATGATGCAATTAGTAGGAGGGTGCATGAGAGGCATTCTACAACCATTGTCATGTATATATATGATTTCAAGGACATAATTACGAAATCTACAAAATCATATTAGCAGTACATGGAAACAATGGAAAAATTAGAGAAAGGTATTTTGCAGCAGAAAATTGAAGACTATGAGCTAAGAGAGGATGGAAACATCATGTGCAGGGGCAAAGTTTATATGCCTAATTTTCAAGAGATGAAAACTTTGGTGTTGAGAGAGATTCATAATGTGCCTTATGATGGGCACTTGGACTACCAGAAGACAATTTCCTCTGTCAATATCCAATACGTTTGGCCAGGGATGAAGAAAGAGGTGGTTGATTACAGTGTGAGATGTCTAGAATGTCAGAAATTCAAGGCTAAGCATAGACATCTAGATGGTTTGCTACAACCATTGCCTACTCCTAAGTGGAAATGGGAAGTGGTGACAATTGATTTCATCACCAAGCTACCCAAGACATCCAAGCAACATGATTCCATCATGGCGGTTGTGGATAAACTTACTAAATATTCTAATTTTATTCCAGTGAAGCTAACTCATAAGGAAACTAACATTGTAGATATCTATATGAGAGAAATTTCCAGGATTCATGGTGTTCCTAAGGAAATTGTTTCTGACAGAGATCCCGAGTTCACATCAAAATTTTGGAGGGATTATTCAAAGGATTTGAGACAAATATGAAATTTAGCACAACATATCATCCAGAGTTAGATGGGAAAATAGAGAGGGTCAATAAGGTGATTGAAGATATTCTAAGGATGTATGTGATGGATAAACCATCAAAATGAGAGGACAACCTACATGTGGTATATTTTTCATATAATAATGGGTATCATGATCTTTAAAGATGATCCTATTTGAGGAATTATATGGTAGAAAATGCAATACACTTGTGAGCTAGGACAACCCAGAAGAAAGAGCATTGGTTGAGATAGAGTTACTAAGGTAAATGGAAAGACATATTGTAAAGATAAAGAAAAATGAAAGTCTTGTTATGGGACAAAGTCTCATAGGGATCATGTTGAATATGCAACAAAATCTCTATAGGATTAGCCTAGTAATCCTATCTAGAAAGGGGGTTAGACTTCTAATGGTTTTCCTAGATATATATTTAAACAAATAGATTCATTATTATCCTAAGGACTGGTGAAGTTTTTGTACCTTTCTTGAGGTTTTCATTCTTATCTACTAGCTGTTGCATTCCTGAAAATCCAACTCTAAGCTCCACAACCTACTTCTTGTATACAATATACAAGAAAAACCTTCTCTACCTCTCTACTTGGGATTAGAATACTAGATATAATATTACTTCTAATCATATCTATAAATGAATGAATCATATCTAACATTTATCAACTAAACACAAATGATATGGGGTGAAACCAAATGATATATTAATAAATGTAATAGAAATACATCAAAACATACCTTAGTTTTGTATGCTTCCTCCCTTGATCTCCTTGCTCCTCCTTTAGCTTCTTGTTCAGGCTAGGATTCACTTACTTCTGGCCGTGGTAGATGGAACAAGTACCTCTACAATTGGAAAGCATAACAATTCTTTGAATTCTTCCTCCTTATTTACTAAGGATTTCCTTTGTTATATAGATCTTTGAGGAAGATTGGGAGAGGCTTCTAGGTATTCTAGAGACCACTAGAGACTCTAATGATGTTATTTCCTAGGTCCTTAACATGAATATCCAACTCATATCTCACCTATCACCTCGTAATTCCATGATTCTAGAATTTTTATAGTGCCTCACTTGTTGAGCCACTGGTGACTAGTGAGGGTCCTCACTTGTTGTCTACTAGGTGTCCTATGAGGATATCCAAAAAGGGGCTAAACCTTAGGAAAAAGATATATTTTTTCTTCTATCCTCTTATGGATTCCTCTCTAGCCCATAGGGTGAAAATTAAGGCTATAACAAGGCTTCCCAATATAGGCAGAAAATATATGCAGGTAAGAGAAGAACTCATAGAGAGTTTAAAGTGGATGACCATGTATTCTTGAATGTGAAGGACAAGAGAATTTCCTTGAAGTTGGGGAACTGTTCAAAGTTGGTTGCACATTATTTTGGGACAATCAAGATTCTGGAAAAGATTGGTATCATTGCATACATTCTTGCACTACCTACATACATGTGCATTCATAATGTACTTTGTGTTTCTTTACTTAAAAATTATGTTCTTGATGCTAATCATGTAATTGATTGAAATATGATCCAAATGGAGCAAGAAGGAGACTTATGAGTATATTTGGTGTGCATATTGGATCATAAAGTCAAGTTTCTATGGAATCAAGAAATAGGGATGGTAAAGGTCCAATAGACATGTTATGGTCTTGAAGATGCAACATGGGAACATGAAGATGCCATGAGGGAAAAGTACCCACATATTTTTAAATATTTTGATTGTACAAGTGTATACAATGTACTAAGGATAGTGCATAAATAAGGGGGAGGGGAATGTAACAACCCTAGGAAAAACACCAATTGTAAATGTAAATGTACATATAGTCTGGTGAGCCACAATATTTTGGGCCAGAGTGCCTTTGTATATATGTTTTGAGGCCAGAGTACCTATGTGGCTATTAGGCTGCAGAGTAATGAGCCTATCATTATAACATGTAATCACACTCATATATTAATAAAATTACATCACTACTGTAGACCAACCAAACAAAAGAGTATTGGGGGATTAAATCCACTAGAAAGGGAAAGGAGGGCTAAGAACCTAAGAAGAGGGGCTAATCCAAGGGATCTTAAGCCCAAAGGAATATTATATTAATATTCCTAAATTCTAAGTTATGGATATAAATTAATTCTAAGTTTCTAAAAGGGGAGGAACGTACCCCAAATGGACCCAATGTAGTCCCCAAGATGAAAAGTGTCAATTTGTCACTACTACCTATGTATGGGAAAATTGATTTTGTACTCTAACAATACAAATAAAATCGGTCTTACTGTCATATTTTACTTTCCTTTTTTGTATTTGTTTTCAAAAAATCCCGACGTCCATCGACTATTCGATGACATGGTATTTAGCATTGGATATCCGATAGTTATAGGTTACTAACTGTAGGATATCTGACGATGTAAAGATTAAATTATTCTACTTACCAATTGTTGAGAAAGTCAATATTTTTGTTTGTTAAGAAAAATCTCTCTGGTCAAGAGTTGTCGGAAGTATGATGAAAAAGTGATATATAATTTAAAAAGTTCAAAATATTAAAGGTGTTCAATGTTGTTCCTCTACTAGAAACAGTTTGCAGAGGTTATAAGAGATATTTTTAGGCCGTAATACAATTTTTTTTATTTTTTTAATTGCATTAGAAATAGTTAAACTACAAAGAATGATTTTTTAAGATAATGATCATTATTGAAAGTTTGGTAAGGAAAAATTTCACATAACATTCCTTTAGGAGGACAAGGCTAAGACTTGAGATCTGCATTGGTCGAGGCTTTGGGTGATTGAAAATGTTATTTCCCTTGTAAAAAATGCAGGGGATATAATACGAGAATTTTAATAAAAGCAACTAAAAAACATTGTAGTGAGTATGGAAACCTTGATGGTAGGCATGAATATCGTCCCTTGGTAATTTATTCATTATATGTCTTTATATTGCATTTTTTTTGTAAACATTTATATGTTAAATGTAGAATAAAAATAATGTATTATTTTTTTCTTTATGGATGTATTCTACGTAAACATGAACAAATAGAGAGTAAGTTAAGAAGAGAAGAAGTATATATAAGATGTATATTTTAATTAGGGTTTAGGGTATGGTTTAGTGGTTAAGTGGTTTAAGGTTTAGGAGTACAAGGTATAAGGGTTATTCTTCTCCAAGTCACGTGGATGGTATGAGGAGGAAATATAAATGTCTTAAGGAATACAATACACTTTTAGGACTTCCAAACCATGCACAGGGTCTAAAAACACCACATAGACCCTATAAATGAAATATTTGGTCTATGTGTACTCATGATAATGGAACCATTACAAGGTTATAATTAGTGGAAATTATTATTTAATTTGACTTCGAGCAGAGTGACCTATGAATGGGGCCAATGTTGAAATTTTTTTAGTTTGTGTTTGTACGCACTGAAATTTGACATGGTTATAGTAGATGCATGAGTTGATGGTATGGGAGGGTTTCGAGACTCAAATACAACTCACACAAAGAATTCGATAATCAAATGACAAAATTAATGAGAACAACAATGTTTCAAGTGTGAAGTGTGAAATTCATTTGCCACATGGAGATTAATGAGAAAAACAATGTTTCAACATTACAAACTACTCACAATAATAAAAATTTATGAACCTCAGTCAAACAAGGAGACCTAATTTTTTTTCTTCTCTAAAATGCGTGTGCATTTTTTATTTCATTAAAAAGTTGTATGAAAAAGGAATGAACAAGAATTCCTTTGTTATAGAATAAAAATAACTTTTTCCCACTAGTGTACTTCATTCTTCATATCCTGCATGATTTTTTATTCATTGCTAAGACTAAAATGCAATCATTATTTTGGATGTTACACTTCTACAAGCTCATGGATTTCAAATTATCTAAAGAAATTGGCGTTGATCTATGAAATTATTTTTTGTTATTAAGCTCTGTGAGGTAGGTGGTATAAAGCCCATTTATTATTCTTTGCAATTAATGTTTATTGTCGAATTTTGGTTTATATTCATTTAGTTTTTTTTTAAATATCTCATTATAGTTGTTAGAAATGGTTTCCAAAATCACAAACCTATAAATTCATAATGTAAACCCCCAAGTAAATTCCCCACCATCAATGGAATATAATGCAAAAATCCTAATAGAGTGATAGCCAACCTAACAATGTTGATATATATACCCACTTGGATGCTTACTTTACCAAATGTTAGATGAAATCATTGATATAATTACTTAAGAAAATTGGGCATTATCATTATTAACTCTTATAGAGAGAATATTTATCCTAAATGTATAAATGGTTTGGATAATATTGCAAGAAAATAACCAAAGAGTAGAAAACTAGAGGACATATTTTCCCTTTTCATAGGCCCTCATATAGGTTAAATGTCAAACACTAGAAGACCTCATATATCTATAAAATGGTGCACTTATCAACCATTTATTGATAATTTGATGGATAGGTAATACATGGCTTTTATTGTGCTACCTCATAACAATAGGGAAATCACATTATGCTTCTTGAGGAAAATGTATGAAGAGTGTGTTTTGGGGAAACTGTTAGCTTTTTTCATCACTTATAATTCCATGATACTTGTTTGGATATTCCACACAACTGAACTAATGTGAGGCACCAAGATGAAAAATGCATAATCCCTTGACCTTGTTGGAATTCCCACTTCCAGAGGAGTTGCTTCCACAAACACAAGAAGAATTGTTCCAATTGACACAAATTATGGTATGCCATGACACCTTTTTCGAGGTATTGATTGTATGGTGTCATCATATACTAGTGGGGTAGGACCATTAACTCCCAGTTGGGCATAATACCATCTATTAGTGAGGGCATACTATCATATACCAGTGGTTGTAGTTGTTATTCACATCCATGAATTTTTTGTGGCTATAATTTCCATGGTCTTTTAGGAGATATTTCCCATGGTGTGTTTTTAAGTGAGTTATGTATAATGATATGTTTTAATTTTATTGAATTTATAATTAGTTAAGTAATTTATTTCACATTTTTTCCCCTTATGGTGTGTGTGTGTGTGTGTGTGTGTGGATGTTCTGACTTCCCCTCCTACTATGGGCTACTCACCCTATGGTTGACACATCCAAAAATGTATCTACTTTAGTCACATACATAGTTGTTGCTAAAATTTACAAGATGCGCATGGGTATGTTATATTTCATATTGGATCATTAAATCATGTATCTATAAAATGGTTCAACACTTGGTGATTATAGCCATTGGTTAGAGTACCTAACCTATCTAACGCCACTTGCACATGGTGATGTTGTAATTCACCTTCACTTGCCACTACACCCACTATAGTCACATCCACTATTGTTTCCTCAAAGTACAATGTTGGACCAATGGCCATGTCTCCTAGTCAAGGATGTGACCAATATCCTAGCTTGCAATCTCTTTTTTTGATGAGGTGAATAGTAGATGAACCCCTTAATGAATTGTAAATGTTGAATTCCATAAATTAAATGAAATATAAATGAAATATCAATGTTCATATTGTATAGGACTATATAATACCAAATAGTCTCATAGCATTGTTGTAATCTTGCAAAACTGTGTAACCTATATTGTAATATCCATAATATAAAAAGACAAAAAGCATGGTACTTCATTAATTATTGGTTTTCCCTTATTGATTTTCTAAGGTAAAAAATTATGTACATTAATGTGTGTGTCTTTTCTATATTTGTATTTCTATTTAGTATCATTATAGTTAAAGAATCTAATTAATGTTTTATATTTTCATGCTTAAAGCACTAAAATATACAAAAATATAGTTTCACAATTGATCATTGTTTTGTGGCCATTATACTTTGTAGTGTTATGTGTTCAAGGCATGAATAATACCAAGTTCTTTACAAGAATGGTCAATGAATGAATAATACCATAGAGATAGATACCATACCATTTCATGTTGGAATTTAGTATCTTGGTAGAGTAGTGGAAGAGGGTGAATACTCTAACACAACTCAAGGAAATATGTAGACCAAATTGAAAGCATCCAAGCCATCTCTACAACAAAGAATGACTCAAAGAGGTGACAAGACCAATAATAATATTATCTTTGTGAAGGTCCAAGAACCAAGTAGGGGATTTTTGGAGAAGGAACTAACCCAAAAAGATGATGAAGGTCGAGAATGTGTTAGACAACCATCCTTAAAACCATTGTCTAGGATACAAACAATAAAACATGAATCTGTCTCAAGAATATTATCATGTTCCAATGATTGGAAAACCAAAAAATAGATCCAAATGTACAAGGGAAACAATAAAATGTATGCAAGGAAGAAGTCTTTTGTCATTTAATTTTGTTGCAAGAAGAGAGGCCATAAGGCATTCCAATATTGAATTATTATCCATGTTCTTTCTATGGAATGAGAAACCATGGTGTGGTTGAGTGTTGGTTAATGGGTTTAAGGTTTAGGGGTACATGGTGCAATGGGTTATAAATTCATATTTTAATGGTTTAAGGGTTAATAAGGAAATATTAGGGCTTAGTGGTTAAGGGGTTAGGGGTTATGGTAGATTTAGGGGGTTCAGGTTCTACTAGGGGATTTAGAGATTAATGGGGTTTTAGGGAGTAGGGATTAGAGGTTTAGGGTTAGGGTTTAAGGGGTTAGGTCAGGTTAGGGGTTTTTAAACATAAATCACTAATGGAAAGTGGAGATGTCACACTGGTTGAATGTATTTGTCTTTGTTGTCTTTGTTTGCATATATTACATTTGTAAATGTTTGTATCATTTTAATATTTTTTATATACACTAATATTACTTGATTGTTTGCAATTATAAAGGAACGATGCCCTAGGGAACTTCCCATGGAGGAAGATATGTTTGTACAAGTGAACGTTCAGGAACATGGAGTGAATATTGAAGATCGATTTAATGATCCTATGGAAGAATATGTTGATGCTAATAACATAGTTGAATAAGATGGGACAAATTCATTGATCCACTAGACATTTAATAATGATGGAATAGATGATGATGAGGACCAATTTGATGGTGTTTTTTATATACTTGTACTTGAGAAGGAAAGTCAACCTCTTTATGAAGGCTCCAAAAAAAAGTATTCTATTTGTTATATTGTTGTTGGTGAACTTAAATGTTATGGATGATTTGTCAAACACTTGTGTGATACAACTGCTAAGGTATGTAATATATTTTTTCACACTTAGTACATGATGATAAAGGTTTTATTTTTTCATCTATCTTTTTTGTTAGTCGATCAAGTGTAAAATTTGGATGCAATGTGTATGATTAATATTCTTTACATTAATCGATATTGATTTTTATGTTGTAGATTGTTAGGTGAATTTTTGTTACCACCATCAAATGTTTTATGCCACACATATCAATATTTACACGTCATTATAAAAGATATTGGATTGGAGTATCAAGCTATTCATGCATGTTATAATGATCATATTCTATATCATGGATAACATGCGTCAAAAGAAGAATTCCTGAAATGTCAAATTAGTATATATCAAATTGATCAAGTAAAAAAAAAGGTGCCTCGCAAGGTTCTTCATTATATTCCCATAATTCCACATTTGAAATGATTGTTCAGGTGCAAAAGCATAACACAGTTTATGGATTACCATGAAACGAATAGAAGTAAATATGGTACTCTTTGAATTCCTGCCGATGGATATGCATTTAAGAAGATAGAGGAAATATGGACAAATTTTAAAGTTGAACCTCGTAATATTAGGCTTTCATTGGAAGTTGATGGTGTCAATCCATTTGGAAAGCTCATATCTACTTACTTGGTGTGCCCTGTTTTTGTTATCAACAATAACATTCTTCCATGGATGTCAATAAAGAGGGAGCACATAATGTTGGCAATGATTGTTCCACATATTTGTTTAGAATAATGTTTTTTAACAGGATAACATCTCATTTGTCTTGTTTGTTTCATAATTATGTCTTATATTTTATTGTTTACTCATATATGTTCAATTATGTGATCTTATAATTATGTTTGATATTTTTTTATTTAATCATATATGTAGTAATTATGTATTGTATTTTAAATCAATTAGGTAAGTACCAAGTCAAGTATATGCATTTATATATAGAGCTTCTTATTGACGAGTTACTAGATTTATGGAAGGACATCACTATGTATGATATCTCTAGACCAATAGGTGTGCAAAGGGAATTTAAATTCCATGCAATGCTTGTATGGAAAATTCATGATTCCCCAGGGATAACACATTTATGTGGTATGTTAGAACGTTACACTTCACTTTAATAGAGTTTAATTTTATGAAGTTCACATCATGCATGTTTTTTATATAATCCCTTCATTAAACATACTTCAAATAATTGATATAAAATTTAATCCATCTCTTGCAGGTGTTCAAACAAAGGGTAAATTTCTATGTCCAGTTTGTGGTCCTAAGATGAAATCTCATCATTTAAGAAGTTTAGGAAAGGAGGTGTTTGATGAGTATAGGCACTTCCTCTCTAAGATCCATAGGTATCGAAGTATCGAGAAACATCTTTTCAATGGTAAAGAAGAGAATGGATTAAAACCACAGAGAATGACACCTTTCCTATGGCAGTTGCAATATAATACAAATCGTCAAGGTATATTGGATCAAATAGACTATGTATCATACATGAAATGTTTGTAATATTTTTTTTATTGCATTTTGTTCATTGTACTAATTGACAAGTATTGTTATAATCTATTTAATTTATATTCTTCACCTTTAAGGTATTCATGAAGGCATTAATAATGGGGTGCTTCCACGAGGAATGAAAAGTTATCTCGTACAATTTAGTAGGCTCCCCTACTATGAGCACCTAGAAAATGTTCATTTGTTTGATACAATGCACATCGGGAAGAATGTAACAGAAATGTTATGGTGAATATTACATGGAAGGAGTGACATAGAATTTTTTTTCAAGATTTGTAATGACATTAAGGAAGCCAATCATGCAATGCAAAGTGTGATTCATTTAAATAGTGATGCAGAAGGCCAAAATATAAGTGTCCTTCCATGGTTATTGACAGAGCAACAAAGAAAGGATGTAAAAGAGGTTATTGAAAATATTATATTTCCCACAGAATTGTCTTCAAACATAAAGAATATCCTTACAAATAAAGGTGAATTAGGTGGGGTAAAAACTCATTATTGGCATACCTTGATTAAGGTAATTATTTTGGTGTATATATTTCTATATTGGTGAAAAATCGTGTTCGTATTTTTTTTAATCTACTAATTTTGGACTAAATAATGATTCATTTTTTTATGTTACAATATGTTCTACCTCTATCTCTCCAAGACAACTTTGACAACAATGTCAAACAATTTATATATGATCTCGACAAATACATGAGGTAAGTGATGATTTATATGCAAAGTGTATTTTTTTCATTTCGTTATACAACTTATATTTCACTGCATGTGTTTTACTTGTAATATAGTACTATATACTTTTTTGTTGAAACATGTGATTTGTTTGCATCATTTGTATATGGTTTTAATCTAAATAAATCTATAACGACAATATAAAGTATTGGAGGTTACAAATTCCTCGTCTAATGTGTGAAATGGAAAAGTATCTACCTCCGACATTTTTCAATGCACAAGAACACTACCTCATACACCAAGTTGAGGAGATTGAAAATTGTGGACCTGTACACACAAGGTCAATGTGGATGATTGAGATGCACTTGAAATCATTGAAGGATTTGGTTAGAAAAAGAGCATGTCCTAAGGGTTCTATGGTACAGGGATATATGGTATATCAAACCATGATTCATATTACTCAATATCTTGCTAAAAATATCTACAAGTATTAATGTGGATTGCATTTGGGATGTCAAATCCATTAACAAATTTGAACGGGAGCACCTATTGGGGAAAGGTAGAATGAGGAAAGTGACATGTAAGTAGATGGTGGAAATTCATAATACATTTGAATTTTTGTTTTTATGTATATTGTACTTATTTAATTTTTAGTCTTCCTGCATAATCCATTATTATGAAGGTATACCATGGTAATTGATTATATGTGAAATATTGTTTTATTTCAATACAATTGGTCGAGAGTGGGATGCAATACATTTATACATTGAAAACAATATTAATTGGATGAATGTATGGACTGAATGATGTATATAATCTAATAATGGTATGTTATCATGGTTTGGTGTGGCTACATTGGCCAAAGAAGATGAGTGTAAAGGAGATACCAATCTTACACATATGGAAATTGATTTAACATATGGTTTAAAAGATAAACAAGAAAACATATTCACCCATACTATTCAATATTTTTGAATATTATATTGATGTATATGGCATGTTTTTTTTCTTATAAATTTTCACAATTTCCAAGTATAAATATGTTTATCAATTGACAATGCATTTTTTACGTGTTTGGCATATTTCAGTTGAAACACCACAAGGCTATGTGGTGTAATGGCTGCAAATTTCACATAAAAAATTTGGATGAAAAGATGAAAACTTCTGATAGTGGGATAAATGTAGTATTTCAGGTTACTAATGTTTCCTCTAGAAGTGACAGACATCTGGAAGTCTATGAAAATTGATACTATGGGTTTTTGGATGATATACTTGAGTGTGACTTTAAATCCTTCAAATTAGTTCTACTCAACGTCAAATGGTACAGGCTACGAATGATGATAAGCATGCTAATAGATTTACCATGGTTAATCCAAGGAATTTTGAGCCAATATCAGATACCTATGTTCTTCCAAGCCAATGTGAACATGTATTTTACTCAGAGGTTCAAAGTAGAGGATGTTGGTCATATGTTGTTAGATATGATCCAAGAGGAAGATTGGTCATATGTTGTTAGATACGATCCAAGAGGAAGGTTGGTAAAGTATAATGTAGAGGAAGAAGATTATATTGAAGAATAATATTATGTAGAGGATTAGTTAGTTCATGTTTTAGATGAAAACATCATAGAAGTTGAAGGAGATGTTCTAGAAAATGTTCTTGATGAAGATAATATCGACAATGTTTTAGGTGAAGAACTTGAATAAGTGGAACCAAATGTAGGAGACAATGTCCCTGATGATGATATAGATGATGATATGATTGGAAATGACGACATTGATGATGACGTTGATATGGATAATCCTTACAAAATCAATTTTGAAGTAGATGATATGGATGTTGAGTTCGATGAACTAGAAGAAGATTAATGATATCAAAATGTTGAAATGTAGGAGGTATGTATTTATGTGTTTTCAATTGATTTGTTCTCTTTCATTTACCTTAAATTTTTGTAGTTTTATTATAAGTTTATATGCTTGATTCCTACTATGTTTCTTTCAAATATTTTATAGTAGATAAATTGGGTATTTGGGAATTGAGAGTGAGGTCGGGGGGGCATATGAACTTCCAGCTTCACGTGGTTGGCCTTGTTCAGTAAATAATATATTATTATTAAAACCAAGAGAAGCTCATTCAGGTTATACCATCATATCCAATATCAACTTTGGTTCGTCTAACAATTTTCAAGTTTGTCCATTAATTACCAATTAGTGGAAATTATTCTTTAATTAGACCCCACGCAAAGTGACTTGTGAATGGGGACAATGTTGAAATTTTTTCAGTTTGTGCTTGTTTGCACTGAAATTTGACATGGTTATAATAGATTCATGTGTTGACGGTATGGGAGGGTTTCGATACTCAAATACAACTCACACAAAGAATTTGATAATCAAACAACAAAATTAGAACCTAATTGTGAAGGAGATGAATTTATACATGATCATCATATTTTTCATCATCATATTGTGGCAAGTTTGTTTCAATGAACATGTTTATTGTTCCTATAGAATATTCATATTAACTTTCCAGAAACAACGACTAGTGGTTAAAAGCGGTGGAGATGGATTAAGGACTATAAAATAGGGAAGGAGATGAATAACTAGTAGATTATTTGACAAATCTAATAGAAAGCTTGAGACAAAACTTCATGTAATGAACAATGACAAATATGATACATCTAATGAACAATGTTGTATATAAAATACATTCACATTGGTCATTTTGGCTTGGAGGATCCTAATTTATCTCATAAATTTGGAAAATGATTAATTTTCCTTCTTTAAACACACTCATGCCTATTTTCCCTTGAAATTAGTTCAACCATTCCTAAATAAGGATCATGCTTGTGTAATGCCCTTTTATAAGGTTAAACTTGAACATTACCACTCTCTCTTTGAAAAAATCATAGTATATCATAGGTGGAGCACCTAAGGCGCACAATTGTTAGGATTTTGGTAATTGTACCTATCATTAGGAGGAATCCTAATCCTATACAATTCCCTCCTTCACACTTGATTTGAAGATGTTTCATCATTAAAAAGAATGGATCTATTGATGTAATTTTTTATTATTGTAATGAAATGTTGCTTTTCTTCCAGTTGTTTTGAATCAAATCAATAAAAGAGTTTTTATCTTATTTAAATGAGTTGGATCTACAGTTTTGTTGCTATAGTGTAATGAAAGTGTTTTTCTTTTCTTATGTGCATGTTAACTTGGATTTATATTCCTTTTCATCTTATTCCCCAATCTCAATCATGCTTGGAATACTCTTCAACATGAGAACTTTATAATTTCTTTTATTTCCCTTTCTCCAAAAACCTAATTTATATTATATATAGATTTAGATTGTTTATCACTAATATCCTCTCGATATGAAAATTGGGAAAAATTAGTACTCACCATACAAAAATTTATATCGATGGAATGGTGACTCCTCTAGAGAGAAACTTCAAATATTTTTTATCTCTTCCTTAGATTTTCTTTAGGGATATATTGGTTTGATTTATTTTTGGTTTTTTGTTAGTATCCCTTGTTTCTTTGATATATGTGCTAGCTAAAATCTTCTTCCTTGTTCCCTAAAATGTAGTTTATATTTTTCTTCAATTTCTCTCAAGTGCATGATTATATCGGGTGCATGATTATCATAGGTGGAGTACCCAAGGCACAATTTTTTTATAAGGATTCAGGTAATTGTACCTATAGTTGATGTAAAACCTAATTAGGAGGAACATACATGATCCTATACAATGCCCTCCTTCCATTACAAGGTTGTAATTTTTCGAAATTATCCTTTAATTGGACCCCGCACAGAGTGACCTGTGAATGGGGCCAATGTTGAATTTGTTTTCAGTTTGTTCTTGTATGCATTGAAATTTGACATGGTTATAATAGATGGATGCATTGACAGTATGGGAGGGTTTTGAGACTCAATTATGACTCACAAAAATAATTTGACAATCAAAAGATAAAAATAGGACCTAACTGTGAAGGATATGAACTTATCCATCATCATATTCTCCACAATCATTATCATCATATTGTGACAAGATTATTTACCATAATAATGTGATTACCTTAAGCTAGAATATCACCATTCATGCTTTGTGATTAGTAGTATAAATACACATTGAAAATCACATGGTCAAGCACTCTAACCATGATTCAACCATATCTCCATTAGTATCACCACCAAACTCATGAAATTTTATCTTTTCTAACTCTATATGTGGATTACCTCTAGGTGGATTTATTGATCATTCACTCAAAAATAAATTACCACTAGTTTGTTTTTTAGCTAGTTTTTCACCACATCAATCATTATTTGAAATGATTGCATCAAGGTCCTAAATTCACCAATATGTATAGGTTTTGATCCTCCTCTCCATAGGGAGAAGTTTATGGTGTAATATGGGATTGGGTTCATGCATAATGACCTCTTTCTTTTCTTCCACCAATAACAAATTTGATAGGTATGGACACAATGGTTACGTTATTTTTAACTTAAAGATAATTAAGATAGAAAAAAGAGAGGAAGATTAAGAAGATGTAGAGGAGTTAGATGAAGAAGAAGAGGAAATAGAGGAATCAAAGGGGGAATTAGTTCACAAAAGGGAATACAATGTGAAACCAATAGCACAAGCTCACATGAAGTATGCCAAAAATTGTTTTTTGTTAAGAATTGAAATTGAATGCCCCAAATCCCTCACCTCCTATTAAAAGGGGAAGAAAAATTAATCATGACCAAAATAAATATGAAGTAGAAACATATACTCGACTAGGACATCAAGTAACTATTGGTTTTCTCCCAATTAGAAGAGTGGTTAGAGAAGGCATGAGGTGATAGTGTTTTGTTTCTATATTTACCTTTGTAATCAATTTCTCAAAATGTATCCATGTACTTAGGAAATTGGAATAAGTATCCCATGTAGGAAAATTCATCTTATCTCCCCACTAATGTATGAAAGGAGGAATGAAACTATAAAATTTTCAAGTTTGTTGAAAACGCTAAGAATTGGCATCATATAATATACTACTAGCCTCGGTTGCAACCCTTTTTTATAATACATATTTTATTTCGGTTATAATAAAAAAAATGATAATTAAGATAAAGGTATTCACAATCTATAGTGCATGCAGGTCCATAGGCCGTAGTGTGTGAAATTGTGTTGTGAAGAGGAAATTTAGTGGATAATCGTAGGTTTATCATAGGTTTATCCCTACAAGTTTATTTCATCACCCCTAATAGAAGGTCATTTAGAAGGCCCCTTTTAGCACTTATGAACTACTTGTAATTTCTTAGCATGTCTTAGGGGTGTTCCTTTGGTTTTTGTTCTTTACTAATTATAATAATGAATACATTGACAAGAAACCCCCTATGATATCTTCAAGTGGTTCATGTGAAATTTATAAAAATTACACACACCTACCCAAGGTGTGCCCCATCCTCTAGAAACATTCAACATTATTGATAACTTTATTTTGTCACTTATGTTGGTCCAACACTTATGCTATTGTGAATAATTTACCTTCTAGTTGAATTCCAAAATCCAAAGATAGAAAAACAATGTTGCATTGAGCTAAAGGAAATGAAGTAAATTATGGGAGAACCTATTGAAGAGTAGGACTAGAGATTCCAATATCTATTTCACATATCAAGGTACAAAATATATGACACCTACCATAATGACAAAGATCCTCCTCTTGTAGGAAATATAATACTTTCAAAGGAATGTTTTGGTGAAAGCCATCATAATCAATTCAATGGTTGGGTACCTTAGCAACAAAGGTGCCTAGGTCACACCTAATGCTACTTTCACTACAACTCTAGGGATACCACAACACAAAAGGCCATTTTTCTAATGATTCTTATAACCATCGGTAAAGGGGTTACACCTAACCCTACAATACTGACTTCCTTCCCTATGAGATCTTTAAGTGATTCATGTGAAATTTATAAAACTTACGCACACCTACCCAATGTGTACTACCCCATCCTATAGAAATATTCAAAATTATTGATAACATTATTTTGTCACTTATGTTGGCCCAACATGACTTATCATATTCTGAACTATTTCCTAGGATTATGGGTAGTTTTCAAGGCCCTATGCTTGAGGAGTGAACCTATTCCCAATAGAGGGTGGATTTTTGAAGACCTTTCTATATACATAACAAGAAGAAGGGAATTCAAGCTTATCTTTTGTAAATAAAACCATTATATGCAGATATATGGAAATAAGTTAATGTGGAGTAGGATGCACGTGGTTGTAACATATTTAGGGAATATTGTTTCCCCTTTTTCACATTAATGATTACAATTGCAGGATGTAGATTTCAAGGAAGAATAAAATAAGATTTGGTTGTTGATTTGACAACATTTAATAGTGATATATGTATCTAATTTCATGGTAGTAGTTGCACTCTTTGAAAATGAAACGATGTTGATTTCAAGGGAATATGATAGCAATTATTACAATGAGAGGGAATTGCTCCAAGGGATAGTTTTTTCCCTACTTCATGTGTAGGATGGTAGCATATTTTTATGAACAATTACACCTATTATTGCATCTATCATGGTCATTGATTTGACAACAACGGGGCATCATTGTCAAGGAGAAAGTCCAACTTCCTAATCAATAACTTAAAGGATACATGACATATTGGTAAGTAGTAAATTTTGAAGATTTGTTGTGAAACCCCATTGCTTTTAAATTTGAATGATGAATTACTTGGATTTGTGGTGAAAGCAAGAAATGGTATTAAAGGAAAACAAGGTCTAATGTCTCACTTGACAAATCCACTATGAGGGATCTAGCAACATGGATCAATGATAAATCCATGGAATACACCTAAATATGCATGCAAATAAGATCATGGTCAATTAAATCTATGGTTGCAGTAGATATAATTAATGATGGAAATAATGTAGTATTTGTTTGACACACTTGACAATATTGAAGGAGGTGAACAATGTGATGATTTGAAGAATAACCCGTTGACTCTCTGCAATATGTTTTTCAAACTTGAAGAGAATATTCAACATATTTTCCATGAAGATTTGAATGCACCTAAGAATCAATACCATTCTTTGTGATGAAATCCATTCAATAAGAGAATCCCCTAAATTTCATGCTACAAGAGGAAGGGACTATTGATTCAATAATAATTTCTCAATCCAATCCTATTGTAGTTTTTACTTTTGAGATTGATCATTACCTAGAGTTGGGATGTTAAATTCACCTTATTAAACATGATATGGATGATCTATTTCAGATCTAGACATAGAAGATAGGTCTTGGTCTTCATATTTTGTCTTCGATCCATAATCATCTAGGTCATGATTTGCAAATGGGCATAGGTTTTCCCCATCTAAGTGTTTGCCCCATTTATGAAGGTATACATACCCTACCCCCTTTGTATTGGAACCTATCAACTCTAAGGAGTGTACACACATTCTTAACCATTAGGCCCACTATATAATATTTATTAATTATTATAATATATTTATTGTTTTATGATATAATATGATCATCATCATCATATAATTTTAAGGTCGTGACCAAGCCAGACACCAAATTGGTGTATGAGACCCCCTTGTTTGTGGGATAAGGGACCCCCTCCATGCAATGATTTTACTGCTAATGTATACAAAGGTATACATACCCTATCCCCTTATATATTTGAGCTTGGGACCTCTAACGAGGAAACACATGTTATTAAAAATAGTTTATTAAATATTTAATATATGTAATTTATATAATTTAATAATAAATACTGATATATTTATTTATTATAATATATATTTATTAATTATAATTGTATAATTATATAATGATATAAATTATATAATGTATAATATATAAATTATATACAATATATACAAAAAAAATTAGAATCTGTAATCCCTCACCCATGTGTGTATAACCTCCCCATTGCCCGAATTTGTAATTCTTGGTCCATTTCTCGAATTACCTCACTGAGAGTGCATGGAGCCATTGCAAGCTGGACCGAGAGATCGAGGAGCAAACTTGACAGATAGTGACATCACTATCCCTTTATGGAGAAAAAGAGGAGGAGCGACAGAGTATTCCCTTGATAGAGTGATAGAGGAGACCCCACCTTGACTAGGAATGATGCCAAAATAGGTAAGTTATTAAAATAATTTAAAACCCCAAATATGGAATTGAATCTCCTTCTTTTGAATCTTCTCCAATGTTTTGCTAATCCTAATAATAGAACATCGCCTTGCCATCACCTTTGCATGCCAAAGGCTCCACTCAATGGGTCATTTTCTCCATGATCAACCCAAGAAAATGGTTATTTCCATAGGCCACATATTCTCCTTTGGACACACATGATGCAACTTGTGTATCTTGATTATGGCATATCTTTTTATAAAGAGGCCCCTGATATATTTTATATATATGTCCTTGAAAGGATTGTGTAAAATGGGAGAAAATAAATTGCCTCGATTTTATGTGTTGTTTGTTCTATTTGTTTTGTATTTACAAAACAATATAATGATAACCTCTATCACACATTGCATGACCATACATGCCTTCAGGGTCCTGGCTTAGAAGAGGCTAGTTGCATGGTAGAACACTAGCCTGCTATGCTAAAGGATTTGATCGACATGTCATTTTACCATGCTCTTCTTAGGTGAATTTTTCTTTGCAAAATCCACCTAATTGCGACAGGATGTGCACATTACAACTTAAATATCCCAATTCCAACATATTGTTTCACTAATGAGCCTTGAATAACATTCAATACCCTTAATGTCATTAAAAGGTTCATGTAAGCAAGTTTCAATGAGAAAAAAAAATCTTACTATGTTTGACATGTCATTTTCATCATTTCCTTTGTCTCCATAGAAAAATACTAAAAAATAACCTTTCTCATGTGTCTGAGGCACCCATTTAGGGAGATGTTTGTTGCATGGTATTAAACTAACTTTCCATGCCAAAGGCTTCAACAAGAAACTCATTTTATCCATGGTCACATTGGATGCATGGTTCTTTGGAGAGACCACTTAGTTAACATGAAACACATGCTATAGTTTATGGACCCTGACTCTAGGGAATCATTTGATTGGTAGGATCTTGGTATATTTCAAGACTTGTATCTCTACAAGGATCCTACAAGAGTGCTTCAATAAGGGGGGGATGTTTTTTTCCTTGTTTGGAATGTGATGTACTATGTTGGATATCTCCATGTAAAATGACCACAACCTTTTTCACATATTTTATTTCCGTAATTACACCAAAAATCCATTTTAAAAGTGTCCATTTAAATAAAAAAAATTAACCCACCATGCATTTGACCAAATTTAGCTAGCAGGTGATTTTCACCATGCTCACCCGAAGCATGTGGTTCCTTGCAAAGACCACTTAATCACTATGATATAAACACATTTGATATGAAAATAGAAGGCTGACTTGTTATGCTATGCAAGCACCCCTACTTCATTAAAATAAACTTTACAGGACCTTGCTTCATGTGTATAAATATGCAATATAAACTTATGTGTTAAGTTCATGTATCTTCTTGTAAATTCTTATGTGTGAGGATATGTTCTTTTAGATGGTTAAATATGTACTTCAAATAAATACACAGCAACAATACTTGCAGAAAATAAACCATCAAACTCACAACAAGAACAACATGATAAAGGAGTTCACCCCCCTCTGGGCTACATCTCCTTGAGCCTCCATAATGGACTTGGCTCTCTGGGATTAATTAGTCAAAAGTTATTTTACAAGATGTTTCTCAACTCCAATGGAAAAATAGACTGTACCATTGAGATCAGAACACATAAAAACCCCAAAAATGACTAATACAACTCTGAAAACAGATCATGGCTCATCCGGGCATAACCTCTTCTACATGTGGCCATAAGCTTCCCTGAGCTTCTCTTTGGAAAAAAACACCTATAAAAGTCCTCAAAAGCCTCTGAAACATGTCCCAATGTGTTTATAGCATATCAATTAGCCAAAAATGATTATTCAATCACAGAAAACAAACATAGGCTCACCAAACCATGTCCTCCATCAAAGAGGGCTTAAAGTTCCCTGGAGCTTGCTGAAACTTCAATGGTGAAAAACTTGCAAAAGAAGTCTTCAAATGGCTGTGAAAATGGCACCAATGGATCCATCACATCCAAAAACCCCTGGTTGGGCTTTTACGGCACCTCAATCGGCCAAACGATGAAGAAGTTAAGCCTCCTCCATTTTCCTCCTTCAAGCTTTGCTGGAACTGGTTCTACAAAACGCACCTCTGTGTGCATGAACCTGGAACACGCTCCCAATGCGTGTTAAAAACTGGCTCCGAGCGGTTCTGAATAACCATGCAAACCGTAGGACGGTTAGGGCGCCTCCAGCCCCTAACCGCCAAGCTCTCGGACACATGGTGGCATAAGACCTCGGACTTTTGGCAAAAAGGCTAACGGTTTTAAAACCATGCCAACCGTTTGAAACCGCGCGCATTATGCATAATGGTAAAACATTGGTTTAAAAACCCACACACACATATAATGGTGTATAGCTTGGGTTATAGTTCCAAAACCCTGCACCATTTCCAACTGTCAACCATTTAATACGGTTATATTACAATGCCAATGTCCACGGGCTATATTACAAATCAAATCCGTGTATAAACCGGTCGCATGCCACACAATAGAACCGTGGCTTACCTCAACACAAAATCCCACGCACATATACACCAACAGGTCATATGGTGTAATACAAAAGCCACGGGCTAACATTTTAATATCAAAACCCATTTCAAAATTGCGCGCACCATTCAATAAAGACCGGGTCATATGAAATATCGCATAAAACCGAGCTCTAAAGGAAATACACTCCCGCGCGCATAAAAGGTCTGGTCATATGTATTATGAGCATGACTGGGGGCTGGGGCTAAGCCCCATCCCGGACCCCCGCGCCGACCATACTATGCTTTGAATTCAAATAAATTCTTTTATATATGTATAATAAGAAACATCAAGTGGCGCGTTGGTAAGTTGGCATTTGTTAAAGCTTTGTGGTGACGAGAGGTCCGGGGGTCAAACCCCACGGACCCATAAAATTTTAATAAACTAAACAATAACCCAATAGCCAATAAACAGGTGCCACGTGGCAGCCCTTGATTGGGCCACGTGGCACCTTTTCATTCGCCAAACTGATGCCACGTGTCGCAAACAGATTCGTCCAACTGCCAACTAATCACAAACCACCACATCAGCGCTGCCAACTCAGCTACCACATCATCATACGGAATGTACGGCCTTTCCATGTCACCACTGTACGGACAGGTACAGTCAGCATCAAATTTTTGCCCGTTTGCCTTGGCGAACAGATCGCGATAACTTCTCCATACGGACTCCGTTTGAAAAAGTAAATATATCGTCGGAATCAGGAAGACGAGACGGACGCAATGGCACCATTTTTGTCGCATTCCGAACACTTTGAAAATTGAGCAAAATTTTGCCCCCTGGTCCAAATTTTGATCACACCTTCCCACTGAAAGGATTTTGGACCCACAAAAGCTTATATGTATGATTTCAAGTTATATCAAAATCTTTTCGACAATCACCTGAATACTCTGACATGCCGTGCACTGCAACTAGCTATGTCCTTCAACCACTGCTCTTTGGCTGCTGCTGACCCACTGCTCTCTTTGTGCTTGGAAGAATGCCAACCTTCCCACTGAGAATCAAGTTCCTCTTTCGAACTCTTTGGTGTCAACAAAATCAACTCTCCAATGGCTGCAAAAACTTCCTGCGACATCTTGTCACAAGCCAAGAAAAACATCAATCTTGAAAACAAATTAGACAGGACTGAAAAATGATGCCAACAAAATCTTTTGTTCTTCAAACAACTATCGCATCTCGTACTTCATCGAAGCACATGGCATTTTAAAAATCAACTTTCAAGTCAATAAACACCATCGACTAAACACAAGTCGAACAACACGATCGACACAACATAGTCGTCAGAAAATCATCAACACCAGTCGAGACTCATTGAAACATCAACCTTCCCAAACTGACAAGTCGACAAACATGATACATAATCATGTAACAATCATGAATCACTCATGATGAACCATCACCAGGGTCACTGCTTATACATATATAAAAACAAATGCATGTTCATGACTCTTCAACTCTCCTTCCCGTACAAACATAAGTACATCCCCAAAACATATGGGTACTTAAGAGTTGAATACGAAAAATATAAATGGCTGCAACTTATCATGCTTCCCATAAATGCACAC
>ML791260.1:291683-304632 GCA_009831015.1 Picea engelmannii | reverse complement strand
CTTCCAGTTGCAGCTGGAAAACAAAGGAAGTTGGTGCTTCCAATGAATGTAATTCTTCAAGACATATAAGAAAAAGCATTCCGTGGTTTTCTCCCAATTTGGGTTTCCACATAAAAAACTGGTGTACTGTGTATGCGTGTGATTGTTCATTTCTTATTTCTCATTATTGGATAATAATTCTACATTGATATAACACTTGTATTATTTGAAAAAAAATGATTATAATTACGCTATTACAGATTCACCCCCCCTCTCAGTAATCCAACAATTGGTATCAGAGCAAGTTCCTTCAGAAATTAGTTTAACCACTGAAAGGTAGATCATGGAGAGTACCAACTTGTATAAAAATGGAATACCATGGTTTGATGGACAAAAGTATGCTTTTTGGAGCATAAGAATGAATACATATATACAGGCACAGGGATTTCAAGTTTGGCAATCAATTGTAGATGGATACACAATACCAACAGTTCCACCAACAAATGACAAAGCAATGAAACTCAGTGAGAATAATTCCAAAGCCAAAAATGCACTTTTGAATGGTCTCAGTGATATGATATTCACCAAAGTTGCACATTCTATATCCGCTAAAGAGATTTGGGACAAGCTTCAAAATATTTATGAAGGAGATACAAAAGTCAAAGCAACACAACTTCAAACTTACAGAGGTCAGTTCAAACAACTAAAAATGAAGGAATATGAGAATATTGCAGCCTACTTCTTACAAGTCGATGAAATAGTGAATGCAATCATAGGATTGGGAGAAGAAATCGAAGAATCTGTAATTGTTCAAAAGGTACTAAGATCTCTTCCTATGAGATTTAACCCTAAGATATCAACACTAGAAGAAAAATCGGATCTAAACTCAATAAGCATGGACAAACTGCATGGAATCTTCACAACATATGAAATGAGAACTAAACAGGAAAATCCAGATGTAAAATAAACAGCCTTAAAAGCATCCAAAAGATCAAAGCAAAAGAAAAATGAACAAGAAGAATATAGAAGCAACAGTGACATCTCGGAAGATGATGAAGAAGTGGCCAACTTCGTCAAATGACTGAACAAGGGAACTGACGGTAGGTATAGAGGTAAGCTTCCTTTAATTTGTTTTAATTGTGATGGTATTGGTCATTTTGCTAACAAATATCCTCATAAGAAAAAGAGAAATGATGAAGGTTACTCAAAAGGCAAACACACATATAAAGACAAAAGAACTACAAAGAAAGTTTTCAATAAAATCTTATGCACCAAAGAAGACATCTCATCATTATATGAAGATGAAGTTAGTGACACTAAGACAGGAAGAGTTCTATTCATGGCTGTAAAAGACTCTAACAAAGAAGACTCCAAAGAATAATATGAAGAAGCCGAAGAAGATTATGAAGAAGTCGAAGAAGAAATTGAAGAAGCAAAAGTTGACTATCGAGAAGAATTAATGTGTTCCATAAAAGTTATCAGAAGAGAAAAGAAGAAAAACAAGAAACTACAAGCAAAACTAGACAGGAAAAATGATACTCGAGAACTAGAACAAATGATCACAAAATTGAAGGTTCAAATAGAAGAATATAAAAGAATTGATGAAGCACTCAAAGAAAAGCTAGACGAAAAGGACATGATCATTGGAAACTTGGAAGCAGAGATTGTCGCACTAATAAAGGATATTCAAAATAAAAATATGCAAAATAGGTCAAAACTTTTGGATGACATTATCAGTAGTAAAAAATCTCATCTTGACAAGTTCGGACTTGGATACAATAAGATAGAAAAGGGATCAAGCTCCAAACCAATAGAGTAAGAAACATATCCAAAAAGTTATGCAAAAAAAATCAAAGGGGATAGGAAGATATACAAGGAAGATTACAAGAACACTCCTCCACCAAGAAGATTTAGATTTAAGAATCAACAATAGACAAATATGCCTCAAGAAGAAGAAGGATTCATAAGAGCACCTCCTTTTAGAAGATCTTCAACTTCCAGGTATCAAACTATATTTTTTGGATTATGTTATGCATGTAATAATTTTGGACATAAAGTTGTGAATTGCGGAGCTAACAACAAGAACAATAACAACTTTGAGAGTCATACACAAAGGGGTTATTCAAGAAGACCTAGTGAAACACAGAGAAGAAGTTACAATAGGTTTGAATCTTTGAGCATTGAAGTGGAATGCTACAAACGCAACAATTTTGGACACGTGGACAAAGATTGTAGAATGACAGTCCTTCCTAAAGAACCTCAACAGAATAACAACAGTCATAGACAGGAACCTCAGAAAAGAACATGGATAAGAAAGAAAGATCATTATAGCAATGAAGGATGCACAATTTCTCTAACAACTAAGTAGAAGAAACACGGTTGGTATGTTGACAGTGGATGTTCAAAACACATGAAAGGTGATAGAGACAAGTTTCTTACATTGAGAAAGGAAAGAGATGGATCAATCTCCTTTAGAAATGATGATTCAGCCAAAATCATTGGAAAAAGAACAGTCTGAATTGGGAAGAATAATGAAAAGGTAGAAAATGTTCTACTAGTAGAAGATATGAAACATAATCTTTTAAGTGTGAGTCAAATGTGTGACCAAGGTCATAAAGTTACTTTTGATTCACAAAAGTGTGAGATAAGAAAAGAAGGTTCAGGGAAATAGTTCGCTACAGCTGCAAGAACTTCAAGCAACATATATGTGTTAAGTGAAATTGGAAATGAAAAGTGTTGTCTAGGAAAGGAAGATGAAAGTTGGCTATGGCACAGAAGAATGGGGCACATACATTTTGATAACCTTGTCAAAGTCAGCAAAAGAGAAACATTCATAGAAATTCCCCAAATCACGAAACCAACCAACACTTTATGCAAGCATTGTCAACAAGGAAAACAAACAAAGACCATGTTTAAGGAATATTCAACAACAAGACCACTGGAAATTGTGCATACTGATCTAGTTGGACCAACTAAAACGAAGGGATTAAAAGATGAGAAATACTTCATGTTATTAGTTGATGATTATACAAGAATGACTGCAGTTTGCTTTCTCAAGAATAAGTTAGAAGATTTTGAAAACTTCAAGATCTACAAGGATATGGTTGAAAATGAAATGGATTCAAAAATCAAATGCTTGAGATCTGATAATGGAGGAGAGTTCACCTCAAAGGAATTTATGGACTACTGCAACAATTATGGAATAAAAAGACAATTCTCCATTGCTAGGACACCTCAACAGAATGGAGTTGTTGAAAGAAAGAATAGGACAGTACAGGAAATGGCTCGAACAATGTTAATGGATTCAAAATTGACAAATATTTTTTGGACATAGGAAGTGCATACAACAGTTCACATTCAAAACAGAGTAATGCTCAGAAACAACACTGACAAAACTTCTTACGAACTATGAAAAGGAAGATCAACAAATGTAAAGCACTTCAGAGTTTTTGGAAGCAATTGTTATACCAAAAGAGAAGATCGTGGAATGGGAAAGTTTGACTCTCGTGTGGACAAAGGAGTACTTGTTGGTTACTCAAGTACAAGGAAAACATACAAAAGATTGAACAAAGTTGTGGAAAGCATCGACATAACAATTGATGAAAGAAGCAGACCAGAATCAAAGGAAGAAAATGAATCAATGAAACAACCCTTAGAAGAAGAATCATAAGATGAAAAATAAGTAGAAGAGGAAGATGAAGAGAATCTGACAGAAGCAGAAGAGAAAGTTCAACAAGTGTCTCCAAAGACACCCAGTAAACGAGTACAGAAGAATCATCCTTCAGATCAGATTATTGGAAACAAAGATGCAAGAGTTGAGACTAGATGAAGAATCTGTTCACCAGAAAAAACACACCCAGCACTCTTATCTACAATTGAACCAAACTGTTTTGAAGAAGATGACAAGGATGAATCTTGGAATAAGGACATGGATGAAGAATTGAATCAAATAGAGAAAAATGACACTTGGGAACTGGTTCCAAGACCAAAGAATAAGAATGTGATCGACACAAAGTGGGTCTTCAGGAATAAATTGAATGAAGATGGACAGGTTACAAGGAACAAAGCTAGATTGATATGCAAAGGATATGCATAGGTTGAAGGAATCGAATTTGAAGTGACATTTTCCCCAGTTGCTAGAATGGAAGCAATCCGTTTGCTTTTAGCTTATGCATGCTCCAAAAATATTAAAATATATCAAATGGACATAAAATCAGCTATTTTGAATGGGGAACTTGAAGAAGAAGTCTACATTGAACAACCAAAAGGATTTCAGTTGTCAGAAAATGAAGATTATGTGTGTAAACTAAAGAAGGCCTTGTATGGTCTAAAACAGGCTCCTAGAGCATGGTACTCTAGACTGGATAAGTATCTGCAACTGGCATGGTTCAGAAAAGGAAGTGCAGACAACAACCTCTACATCAAGGTAAGTCAAGGTAATATTTTATTAATTGAAGTTTATGTTGATGATATTATTTTTGGTAGTGATGATGACGGGTTAAGCCAAAAATTTGCAAAAGATATGTAGAATGAATTTGAAATGTCATTTCTTGGAGAACTATCCTTCTTTCCGGGACTTTAGATACGCCAAAGCAACCAAGGAGTTTTTATTTCTCAAACCAAGTATATCAAATAAATGTTAAAAAGGTTCGGTATGGAATATTGCAAACCAATTATCACTCCCAAGCAAACCAGTTGCAAGTTGAGCAAAGATGATGATTCTACAGATCATAGGCAATACAGGTCAATGACTGACAGCCTACTATATGTGACAACATCTTGACCAGATGTAATGCAGGTAGTTGGACAGGTGGCATGATTTCAAGAAGCACCAAAGCAATCACATGTATTAGCAGTGAAGAGGATTTTTAGATATCTCAAAGGAACAAAAGAGTTTGAATTATGGTATCCAAAAGGAAAGGATCTATCACTTATTGCCTACATAGATGTAGATTGGGCAGGTTGTATTGATGACCGACGAAGCACCAGTGGAGCAACATTCTACTTGGGTGAGTGTTTAGTATCATGGCTAAGCAAGAAACAATCATCAATATCCTTATCTATAGCCGAGGCATAGTATATTGCATCAACATCATGTTGTACACAGGTTCTTTGGATGCAACAAATTCTTACAGATATAGAGGTTGAGTATGATGAGCCCATTCCAATCTATTGTGATAATACAAGCACCATCAGTATCTCAAAGAATCTGGTGATGCACTCCAAGATGAATCACATTCCAATCAAGTATCACTTTTTATGTGACTGGGTTGCAGAAAAGAACATCAGAGTTGAGAATGTGGGCACAAAAAAACAAGTGGCAGACATCTTTACAAAACCACTTCCACGGGAAGTCTTTGAGTATCTTCATTAGAGACTCAGAGTTATTTCTACTCCAAAATGAATGCTTTTGAATGCTTATCTTATATGTATTAGATGTACATGAGGAAGCACCATAAGAAGACAGTTCAGTCAGGGGGAGCAACCCCAGATGGAAAGATACCTTTTCCATTGATGAAAAAGGGGGAGAGATTTATCAGATGTAGAGGACAAAGGCATGGTTCCAGAGGGGGGAAGATTTATCATATGCGGAGGACAAAGGCATGGTTCCAGAGGGAGCATGAGTGATATGATTTCAGTATTGCATTAGAGTGTTTCCATCAATGCCAGAGGGGGATATTGTTGATTAAGGTTGGTTGTCATTGATGTCAACCCTTGAAGAAATCCCCATAGCACAAAGGTTGGGTAATGGACCCAAGTTTGTTTGATGGATAATGGTATGAGTTTTGATATATTTGTAGGTAATAATATTCTATATGGATGGTACATGTCATTCCAGTTTTGGTGGTATGTGGAACGTCACATAAATTCTCACGGTTTGAGAGTTATGGCCTTACGAAGTTGGAGGACCCTCTTATGTCATCTAGAAGCCCCAAAAGGTCAAAGTAGTCAAACTGATTTAAGAGATTTTAGAAGGTAAATAATAAAGTGAATTGATGAGTGTACTATAATTCAAAGTGAATACAAAATAAATTATTTAAATAATAAATTTAATAGAGAAATTAGAAGTGGGTCAACCCTAAAATAAGGAAAGTGGACAAAGTGACCTAGAAGATGTTTTTAAGGAAGCTACTTAGAGAGTATAAATAAGAGGCAAGGCTCTCTCATTTAAGACACACTTGAGAATATTGAATGCCTATAGGTATTTGAGGTAACCAAAGGATATCTAAGCCAAATTTATGAGGGAAGGTGATGAAAAGAAGGCCAGAATTCAAGGAAGGATAAATTCTTTTGATGATGTTTTCTAAGGTATGTTATTTACAGGTCATCTCACCATTTTCGCAATAAAGCTTTTTCTAAAATGATTCAGACCGTGAAATTTCTATGCCATTGAGGAAACATATCCAAGTATTTGTGGTAAAAAATTAATCTTGTGGGCTGTTGTATTTTTGGAGTTACAGTTCGAAAAAATAGGGTTTGTGGCTAGTCTTGAACCTAGTAAAAAACAAGTGTTTCAGGTAAAAACATCATAACTTCTTCATAAAAGATCCAAATTCAGTAAGACCAAATGTGTTGGTTATATTATAGTCTGTAGTATGATGTGTAATAGTTTCAGATCGATTCAACAAATATTCCGTGAGGGGCACGCTCTACATGGTTTCTCTCTAGAATAAGCCAGAATTCAACAAGGTATGCCATTTTTGTTATAACTAATTTTATGAGAGGTTCCAAGTAGTGACACCTAGAGGAATTGCATACAACGCACTGAAGAACATTGTGTATTAGTTTTAGATCTTTATTCATTACAGGTATAAATTTATGATTATTTCAAGTTAGGGTTGTTGAGTAATCCAAAATTAGTCATATGAGACTAAAGAAAAGTTCGATGTAAATGCTAGTCTCTTGCTGTTTAAAGTTAAGGAAGGTTTGCAAGTATGTGATCATATACACCAGGTATATTACAGAGTTATAAATCATATTTGGATGATGAAATTGATGAGGGATTTTGGTTGAGGTACAATTTGGGTACATGGTTGAGACAAGTAGTTAATGAGTTGGCACATACATGAGGTGTATAGTTGATGATGTTGGTACATATTGATGAGTCATAGTTGATTAGTAGTTGACACATGATTGGTACATACTTGGTACATGGTTGGTTGCACTTGTTTATGGTAAAGGTTGATTACAGATTGTTTATGGTACAGGTTGGTGCATGGTTGATGCACTTGTTTATGGTATAGGTTGATTACAGGTTGAGGTACAGGTTGATGCATGGTTCAAATTTATTGGTACAGGCTTACATCAATATATCTCACAGTGATAGTGTGATAGTGGTTTTATCATTCTACTTCTACTTCAGGGTGGTTGGACGGGGCAAGGACAGGTGGTTGTAGCCACCTTCCGGTTGTATCCGGAGAACATAGGGGGTTGTAGCCTCCTTCTGGTTGTAGCCAGAGAATTGGGGAGTTGGAGCTTCCCTCAGGTTGTAGCCTGAGAAACTAGGGGGTTGGATCCTCCTTCCAGTTGCAGCTGGAAAACAGGGAAGTTGGTGCTTCCAATGAATGTAATTCTTCAAGACATATAAGAAAAAACATTCTGTGGTTTTCTCCCGATTTGGGTTTCCACGTAAAACACTGGTGTAATGTGTATGTGTGTAATTGTTCATTTCTTATTACTCATTATTGGATAATAATTCTACATTGATATAACACTTGTATTATTTGAAGAAAAAGGATTATAATTACACTATTACTGATTTACCCCCCCTCTCAGTAATCCAACAGACCTTAGGTTATATCATTTATCTTTGGTGCTCATGCATCATGTGTGAGGGCTTGAGACACCACAAAGGCAACAAACAAAGAATCTTTGTCTTATGAACAAGATATGGTACTATCCATTTTGAGGTTTGGCATAGAGATTGTTCTTATAGACTACACTCAATTGCATCGTATAATTCCTACATAAGGAATCATTGTTCTCTAATTTTTTTTTGATATAGATGAAATGCAACTATTATAGCTTTTAGAAAAGGAAGAAACAAGAAACTTTGGGTAAATAATTCCTTCTTCTTTTTTCACACACAAACTAAGCTACAAAAACCATACAATCATGCAATTCACTTGAACATGAAACTACAAAGATTTTTCTTTTCTTTGAGAAATGAAAACAAGGAAGAAAGAACTTGAGTTCAACTACAATTTTTTTTTTTTTCTATTTGAGCTTTTGAAACGAAAATAAAAAGAGAAAAACCAAGCAATTTGTTCTTTTTCTTTTTTCAAAGCATACAAAGAAAGAATGAAAACAAATGAAAGGATGACTTAGGTCCTAAGGGACTGCCAAGAGGTAGGGATTCACCGGAATCCAAAAAAGAACCTAAAGCTTATAAATATGACTCACACAAATAATTCAACAATCAAATGACAAAATTATAACATAAATGTAAAGGGGATAAAATTATTTGTCATCGTATTTGTCATCAATATCATTATCATCGTATTGCGACGAGGTATCATCATTTTCTTCCATTTTCGTTATCATCATCATCATCATCATCGTAATATTGTTCATCAGCATCAAGATCATTGTCATTATCAGTGTCATCATCATCATTAATGTCATTATCATCATAATTGTTATCGCTATCATCATTCTCAACGTGATCATATTTTTCATCGTCATCCTCATTTCCATTGTCAACATCATCGTCATTTCCATCATCATCATCATTTCCATCATCATCATCATCATCCATTTTCATCATCGACATTAGAATTGCATCATTGTCATCATCATCGTCATCCTCATCATTGTCATCATCATTGTCATTGTCATATCGTCGTCATCGTCATCCTCGTCATTGTCATCATCATTGTCATTGTCATATTGTTGTCATCGTCATTTTCTTCATGATCAACATGATCATCATCTTCACATCGTCATAATGGTAATGTGTTTTGGTCCTCGTCATACTCTTTTTTATATAAACTATTTTTAAGATCACGACTAAGATAGATACCAAATTGGTGTATGAGATCCCCTTGTTTGTGAGACAAGGGATCCCCTTCATCCAATGATTTGACTGCTAACGTCTACGAAGGTATACATACCCTACCCCCCTCTGAATTTGAACCTATGACCTCCAGGGAGTAAACACATGTTCTTAATCGTTAGGCCCACTATATAATATATATTAATTATTATCATATATTTATTATATTATTATATAATAATTATTATAATATACATCAATTATATAATATATAAATTATATATAATTATAATTTATATTAATTAAATATAATAAACCAAACTCCCTCAAAAAACTTACATTTCAAACCTGCGCGTGAGGAGAGCACACGAGGAGAGCACATGAGGAGAGACGAGGAGAGTCAAGGAGAGCACACAAGGAGAGCCGAGGAGAGCCTAGGAGAGTCGAGGAGAGCATACAAGGAGTAACTCCCCAAAAAATGACATCTTATCGAGGGCAAGTTGGAGAAGGATATCGAGGGCACGACAGAGGAGACATAAGTCGCAGAGGGCGGAAGAGACCGAGCTAGAGGGCACACCATGAACACACCAGAGAATGGTGAGTGAAAATTCCACCAATACCACCCACTAATTTTGGATATCAAACACTAGATTACGTATCTATAATAGTGTGTAACCTTATCCCTCAGCCTCAGGGAGAAATAAGCGGGGCCTGATATTTTTCTTTCTTTCACCTGTGAAGACCTGAACAATCCTTACAATGTCTTACTATCTATAAGAAGTCCTTCCTAGAAAATGATGCCCCCCACTACTTTATCAACGTGCACAGACCCCATGCCTTATTCTCGTCTCCTTCGCGACTAGTAAATGCATGCATATATATATCCACACCCCACCCTATCGGTCTCCTAACAAACCAACCATTCTGGAACCAATGAGAATTTGATTCCCCAATGAATATAACACATCAATATACCAGAATGAAAGGCACTTATTTAGTCCAACCACTCTTTAATCCATCCCCCATGCATTTGAATACTAATCATTAATTAAATACCAATACCAAGACATACAGACTGAGGTAATTGACCTATCTACCTAATAGCTCGCTCCCAGGGCTGGTTGGTAAGAAAAGGGTTGATATCTGGACGTCGTTCATTAAGTTCAGAGACTAGGAGAAGATAAGACCCTCTAACATGCATTATTTTAGGTTGAGAAAAGGTACTTTGATTTGGCATGTGTACATTGTGAGGAATTCATTTGGTCACCTCCCATATTTTTCTTCCAACACACAGTGGAACTATGAATCCTATTTTTACAATGTATGGATGGAACAAGGTCCTAACATAGAAATTTTAAAATCCCTTCCTTTCCAAGTTTCCATGTGTAGGAAGAGAACGACCCATGTCATGTTGAAATACTTTGAATATATTTACTAAAATTGAAGGCATCTTGATATTCTTTGGAACTTAATAAAAAAAAACCTATTTCTTGACTAGGACCATGATAAGGATCTTGATTGATGTTAACAACCTTAAATTTGTCAAATGAGCATATTCTCAAGGCATTGAATCCTAAAGAAGGAGGATAGATGTGAAACTTTCCTCTAGCTTCTTGTATCATGAACTTTGAATACTTTTCCATATAACGATTTTGGAACTCACTTGGAAGTACATCCAACCAAGTCCATTCAATGGAAAGGTTCTCTTTAAACCAAAACATTGACTCTACTCCATAAAAATTTAAGAAAAAATTCTTTTGGAGTTACAACAGGAAACATCCCTTAAAGTGGTGGAAACACTCCTTTTGGGAGCTCCACCTTCAACTTTCCTAGCTACATTACTTGCATCAACTTCAACTTCTATCATTTTCACTTGAAGCCTCGTTATTACAACCATGTTATCTCATGTCCTTTAAAATACAACTAATTTTTTAATCAGTGCAAACAAATAAACAATTTATTGTTCTATGGAAAAATATGCAAGGCATTACACTCTACAACATTTGATACTGTTGAGAATGAGTGTACCAAAGAAAAACAATTTCATAATCATTTGGTTTATATAAGAAAGTACCACCAAACCAATTTAAAAAATGAAATTGTCTAGAAATGATGTCATGTTCATGGTCCTTTTGGAAGAGAGAGAGAGATAGCCACTAGAATTTCAATGAGACCATTGTTCAAACCGATGAGACTTTGTTAGTCAACACATTAACTATTATGACTTATCTTAAGAGGAATTCACCCTTTGTTATTTTGATCTTCACATGTTCTCCTAGTAATATGACAATATGTTAAGAGTTGTGATTTATTGAGGGTAAAATACCCTAGAGATGGGTGAGAATCCCTTAACTATGGATTAAGACAAGTACCAAGGGAACTTGCCTATTCATTGGAATGATTAAGGAAAACAATCATAGATATAAAATATTATATGTAAAATATAAATAAAGAGGAGTATATATGCAATGTATCAGAACAAAAAGTTATGATATCGGAGTAAGGATAAAGTTTCATGTAAATTGGATATCAAAAAGCTAAGGCACTAGTGAATAATATAATGGAAACTTGAGATAAGTACTTTTAACCATCTATTAAAGAATAGATGGGTTTCATTGTGAGGTTTTCCATGGAGGCACATTGAATCCTCGAAAAAAACCAATTCTAAGATCCTCCACATCAATCTCATCCTCTACTAGCTCTTCCACTTAATTATATTTACTTGCTATCTTGTTGGCTATCAATTCATCCGTGTTGATCGATTGACCAAACCTACCTTACATGGCTAGTTTGAATCTTATTGTTTTGGAAAAAATCATGAATGACATACCCTATCCTCCATGATACAACTTGGCCAATCATTACTACACATCTTCCATTTGACATCCCCAAATTTGAGGGTTGATCTAGTGAATATCATCAAACCATGTGTTGAAATTTCATCTACAATGCTCATCCAATAACATTACAAAAATATTTTGTTTAACTTAGATTGTTTCAATGCACCCAGTACACAAAGGAATCTACTAAATTCCATGTTAAGAAAACCATCCATACTCATGCCACCTTTGAGTCAATAGATTTAAGGAATTTTCAAACTTTTTTCAACCATAGTTCCATATCATGGACCATATGCATGAGTGGTGTTGATGAAAACTTATGTAAGCTCGCCATTCATGATCCTCTCCTCACATATTGGTTTTTGAAATCTTACCTACCCATCATTGTCGAATATGTGGCCACCACCATGTCTTAGTCTAAAGACAAGACTATCCTGAAATTGAATCAACTTGACCTCATTTATGCCAAATTAGGGTATTTATATTCCATTATACGAGATGACACTTGGAACCATCCTCATGAGTGTCTGATACTAGGGTCATTTCATGCTACTAATGACATTATTGAGTTGCTTACATACTCCACCATGAAGAAGAAAGGAAACAAGAACTAGAATAAAAACTTGTTGTAAGGGGTCTCTTAGTCTAACCAAACTACTAATGATGGGGGAAATGAGTCAAACCTACCTCCCCATCCCAACTAAAATAATAAAATCAATCAAGGAAAAAAAAAACCAACTTAGAAAAACCTTCCTTGCACACTTTACAAATGATATGGATATTATACCTACCATATTTGCCCCAAAATAAATAATTTCATTTATTGAAATACTTATCACGTGAGTCAAGTACTAATACCCCAAGGGATTTCAAGTACTAAAATCTCAAGGAGGTTGTTATCTCCCAAGTTAAATTCATTTTGGGGCTTGAATGAAACCTCTCAACAAGAAGGAAATGCCTCCAAAAATGTTTAAGGAGGTGACACCTAGTAAACTCATTTTGGGGGTTAAAATATACTTGAGGCATGAATGAAAATTCTTCCTGAAATGATAGAGGGTGTGACTCCTATCGATCTCATGAATTCTTTCACGATAAGAAGATAATTTGGAATGAAGCTTGCAATGTTATCTAAAGT
>ML791260.1:233130-283199 GCA_009831015.1 Picea engelmannii | reverse complement strand
AAACCTATATATACTTATGATTTTTGTAATAATCATCATCCTCATTCGTGGGAGAACAAGGATATGTAATTCTGATACAAACTGGAGCAGAATTGATGTTTTGTCATAGCTTTTTCTTTTCAATATATCAACACTTTGTTTCAAGTTTTGTATATCACTTTGCTTATGGTTTATCACTACTTTAGCTATCTAAATCAAATGCAAATGATATAATTTTATTACTGTTATCCATATCTTGTCTCTTCCAAATAGATAAAAGACATAACAGTTGTTGATTCATTTTGTGAATGATAGCTTTGTCCTCTTCATAGATTGAATTGTTATATATAAGTTTTCTGCATAATAGGTTTCCCTTATTGCAGAGATTTATCATCATAAGATTGTTATGATTTTCTTTTATGTCTTGTTTGTCCTGTAAAACACTTCAAGAAGCAACATATCTGATCGTTTACCAGAAGCTTAAGGACTAAACAGTGTGAATTTCTTCCTCCAACCAACTTAGAAGTCATCTTACACAGGGCAGACTTGGAGCGTTTCCAGGTCAATTAGTATGTTGTTTGTTGTTTCGATTAAGTAGTTTAATTTAGATATAATCTTAATTAGATTTATATTAGATTGTTTAATTTCAGTAAACATATTAGATTGTTTAATTTCAGTAATGTTTGTTTCCTTTTTATAAATATAAAAATCAAAAATAGATTCTTGGCTGTCTTAGGGCAGAATATGCATGAGTTTTGCAGGTTTTAAATAAATCTGTAGGTTGTTCATAGTGTACATTTGTGAATAAGAAATATTGTAGCTGATAATTAGATAGTTGATTTGAGTTATTACAAGAGTAATTTATAGTTTGTAGATAGAATAGTTAGAGTAGTTTGCTTTTAATATATTAGTTCTTTTTCTTTGTTTTATTAGTTTCTAGTTTCCTTTAGTTAGATTACTTAGCTCAGATCAATTCTCTCTTTGGTTTTCATAGAAGACCTTAGAACGGCCAACGGAGCCGTTAAACTCATCAGGGTGGTCCATTCCAAACGGACCTTAGAACGGCCAACGGAGCCGTTAAACTCATCAGGGTGGTCCATTCCAAACGGCTTGGGTTATTTAGACAACCTCGGACCGGTTCCACTTTCCCAGTTGACGGACGGTCAATTTTGCCCGTCAACAGAGTTTCAATATATATGTTGGATATGAAGAAAACAACTTTTAAATTAGATGGGGAATGAGGCTCCATATTCCTTAAGGTAAATTGTAGCTCCTCCCACCTATTTTGGAAGATATGCACCACTTTATCTCTTGATTTTGTTACCATGACTTCATAGTGAGACCATATGTATTGGGGGACCATATGTATGGGTGAGGCATAAAACAATTGTGGAGATATAACTCATAGAGATGATTTTTATCTTCTTCATTGCATTGTTGATATGCCTCTGTGAATTCTTTTTGAGTATCCAATTCATGAGGGAGGCATTTGGAAATTTGGTCGAATTGAAACCTGAGCCATTATTCTTGAAGGAATAATACATAGGATTTTTATTGAATGTTTGCAAAGGGACATGTTCTATGCAACCTCTATAGTCTTATGGATAGTTTCTTCTGATATTTAAGTTATGTCCACTTTATCTTCAACCTCCCTTCATTGTCTTTCAAATTCCATATTCAATCTTTCATTCTCACTTTTCAACTATTTATTATCATCCAAGTGTTGCATCCTGAGGATTTGGAGCTTTTCTTATAAGCCTACAATTTGTTGTTCATACTGTGATTGGGAGCCCACTATGGTTGTGATTTTTTTCTCCTTTTTATCCTCTGCAATTTTCTTCGAATCTAGGATCTTTGTTGTAGCTTCTTCTAATTAAGCCATCAATCCCTTAGAGATTGCAACAAGTAGTAAGGGATGCTCAATTTATTTTCTGAATTTTGATAATAAAAATGCCTTGGGTGATGCAATAACTTGAAATGAAAGGCATTGGACATGTTGTTCCTACCCTCATAGATTACATATTTCATTATATATAGGGCTACTTCATCCCATGGTGAAGGTAGGGTTTCCCACTTAACACCATTCTTAGTTTCTTCCATTTTTTCATATAATTTGAGGAAACATTTCTTTGCTAATATGGTCGGTTTCCTTTTCTCATTATCCCAAATTATATTTTAATGTCCACGTTGACAAGGATAATGGGTAGTGATAGAAAGAAGTGGGGTGATTGAGAGATAGAGGTGTTGTGACATGACATGCTACCAAAACGTATGAAGAAAGTGCATAGAAGGGGATGATGGACCAAAAAATTACTTTAGATGTAAATTTGGAAATTTCTTTCCAATATCTTGCACTTGCACTCTTAGTTAGGATTAATTAAAGAATAAAACTAAAGAAAAGTGGAATATTTGAACACAACAAAATATTTATAATTGGATATTTTAGACTAACAAAAAATAGTGTACATAGTTTTCTTACAATCAACAGATTAAACAAACAAAATTTAACACTATAACTAGCATGATTCTTCATAATAATTTCACTACAACATTCAAGTGCTCGAGAGTTTGATAATTATATAATAATATTACTTAGATAATAATGTTGCTTAGATAATGCAACCTTATCTTCATTATTCACTTTGTATGAATGTATTATTTGTCACTAATATGATTGTAACACCTTTTCTCTTTTCCTTTGGAAGCAACCTTGTATGGACTTGTTCATCTTGCTTGTAGCACCTTTTCTCTTTTCCTTTGGAAGCAACCTTGTATGGCCTTGTTCATCTAATTTTTGGTAATGTTAGTGTTCCTATGGCTCCAAGGGATTCCTTTTGCTTCACTTTCCATATGTATTATGCATAGAAAGATGATTTCTAGCTAATAGGTTTGTGGTTGTTACATGGTTGTCTTTTGCAATGCCTTGCTTGAAATTGTTCATGTATATTTTGGAAATCTCAACATGTTTATAGTGCAACAAAAACTCTTTTATATAAATCAGTGGGAGATGTTTCTAATCTCTATTTACTTCGGATTGTTACTTTGGTTTCATATATTATGGGGTGCACAAACTCAACGATCACTACAAAACTTTGAAATTGGTGGAGAGCGTGAGTGGATGCTTGACCAAATTATACAATCATTTGGTGTTCTTAAAAAATGTGTTGCTAAGGTGTATTTAAAAACTTCTTTTATTTTCAATTTTAAATCATTTAAGAGGACAACATAGACTTACCTAGCTTTATATCTTCCAAGATTTCTAGATTGACATGAGTTTTGACATATACAAAGTTGATTTTATACTCTTGATTTTAACCTATTAATCTCAATGCTAAATGTAGTATTTTGACAGATGCAACATAGATGGTTTGTTTATACAATCATATTTTTAGTATCATCAATGGTTACTATCTAAAGCATAGTAGCTTATAACATTTTTGTATTGATAACTTGTCCTAGCAATGGGTTTGGCATAAGTCTATTATATAAGTATCATTTCCCCCCTTATGATGGCAAGTTAACAACATTACAGACAATATTTTGCATAAGTGTCCCATAGAATTGTTGAAATTTAAGAAGCTACAGAGGATATTTTTCCAAGTAGCCCTTTTCCAAGCAACCCTCCAAGTAACTCTCCATGCATTCCCCCTATAAGCATGCCTCCTCCTAACCGCCATCCTCTAACTGACCTGGGTAAGTCAACCACCTAACCTAACTTAGGTCAGTCCTAACTTAGGGGTGGGCCCTAACCTAAATCACCTAGCCTAAAGTATATCATATATAAGAGAAGGGGAGGATCCTGTCACTTCATATCATTTCACCTACTTCTGAGGGTGCAACTAGGTCTATTCTGAGGGAGCAACCAAGTCTATTATGTTGGAGCATCTAGGACTATTCTGAGGCAGAGTATATCTCTATTATGAGGTAGAGTATATCTATATTCCGAGACAAAGTATATATATATTATGGGAAACATTTATATGTTTGTTCTGAACATCTATATCTATGTTATGGACAACAACTAAAGGGATATTCTGGACAATAACTAAAGGTTGTTCTGGACAACAACTAAAGGGTGATTCTGGACAATAACTAAAGGTTGTTCTGGAAAACAACTAATAAGTTTTTTTTTAGGGTTGATATCTCAATTATGAGGCATACATTTTTCATGTTCTGAGGCAACCTTAAGGGAAGTTATGAGTCAGTCTTAAAGGGAATATTTGACACAACAACAACTATAACAAAAGCTACAGGTCTAAGGGTAGATCTAGGTAGCGGCTCCTAGAAAGTTGAAGACACAAAAACATCAGTAAGAGCCATTGTCTTAGTGCTATTGTCTTATCTCTCTCTTTCTAGAAAAGTCTTGTATTGTCATTGTACTTGTTTGACTAATAATATATCACAAGAAGTGTGTTGGGTTTCTTCCCCTTGAGGGTCTCCCAGGATAAATACTTGTCTACTTTGTGAATGTTATTCTTCCAATGCTTCTTATGCTTTAGTTTATTTGTTAAAGTTTAAAGAACACTACTGTGAATTATTGTTATCTGTTTAAGCTTGAAAATCAACAAGAATAAGAAATTTAAGAGATCCTTATGAACAAAAAGCAAAATATTAATGATACGGGTTTGAGTTTGTAATTGGTGCTAAAATGAAAGGATCATATTTGATTCCAAATCCCCATATATTTTAATATACTATTTTTTTGGAACTAATATCCTACTTCAATTGACCTACATTCACTTTTAATCAATTCAAAGTTGCATGTTTTGTGCAACATTATCTGATTTTGCTTAGCCATTTATAAGGTTTGTAATTATTTAAAGTTCAGTGAAATATGCCCAATATAAACCATTTTATTGTTTGACAGAACTCATCATTATCATTCCTAAATTCTTAACTTCTACTAGTGCAGGTTAATATGGATTATGGTCTTGACCCGAATATTGGGAGAGCAATAATACAAGCTACTCAAGAAGTTGTCGAAGGAAAGTTGAATCATCATTTCCATTTGGTCATTTGGAAAACTCGTAGAGGGACTCAAAGTAACATGAATGCTAATGAGGTTAGTTAAAAGCAAGAAATTCTAATAATTGGGGGCTAATATTTTTCATGCTTATTGTTTTTTATTTTGGGAGAAATGAATATCATTTAATTTATTTTATGAACAAATATTAGAAGAATTGTTGATCAAATTATTTTTCATTGACACTGGTTATATTTGTCATGACCAACATATTTTTGTAAAATATCACAAAAGTGGACAATACAATTTTCTAAATGTTTTTGTATGTTTTACTAGAAGATAATGTTGTGATATTGAGACAAGGACTTCATTTTTTGGGTTGCTAAATGTTGTTGGGAAAGTTTTTCTATCATCTATCAAATTGATGAAATGTTTTACATGACTAATATGTTGGTTTTCTAAATATGTCATGTCACCATTAATCAAATGGAAATACCTACATTTGATATCACCAGACCTAAGAGTGTAATGTCCAATTTCATGTTGCACATTTCTCTAGCTATAAATTGTCCCACAATGTAGGTAGTACATAGAATTATATGTCAATTTTTTTTTCTAAAAGGGATATGACCTATAAGTATTACTAGGGTTGTCTTACCTAGACTATGGGGTACTTGAAGCATTGGTACCCGAGATGCATTCAAATATATAGCCTACTATGGCACATGGTACATTTGCAGTTATATGTAATAGTTGTAGGATATTTACCACATTGAGAATAAAATCATAACAACTAGGATTCTTTTAAAACATTGCTGGGCACGTGCACCCAAAATTTAGGTATGCCAACACTTATATCCACAACTATCCTTTCATCACCCACTAACTCCAGTAACTATTCTTAGAAATTTTGTTGATGCGAGTATGAGTCCACCAACTAGTTATGCTAAAGAAATATTATGTACAAAACATGAAAATATAAGAGGGATTTTTATCCAAGTTAATGGCTAACCAAGAGGGAACCCTACAATATCTGCAAATTTGGGTATTTATGAGAAAATGCATATGACTCTCCTTATGGATTCCTCTTTTAGGAGGCCCCTCCATTTGATCTTGTACTCAATGATTTGTCTTATAAAAAGGTTCTTCAAATTCACCTCAAGTTTCAAAATGATCTTACCATCTTCATTTGTGATATGAATCTCTATTTGAATAACCATCTCACTCCCCCACTTATTTTTGAAACAAGATACATGAAAGACATCACGGCTTAGAAAAACTTTCACTAAATGTAGTTCGTTTCATAAAATCATCCCCCTCTCTATTAATATCTCTAGGAATAATATCATTGTGCATTTGGATTTTCATTTTTTTAATTGAATTTGGAGTATATTGAGAATTTGGTAGTGTATGATTAACATCCACTTAAGAGGAAATTTCATTAGATTCAATTGACTGATGAGATCCTCTACAAGGATCTTCATTGATTTCAATAGTTTTAATAAGTTCATGTTGTTGTATCTCTCAAATTTGATGAAAATGAAATCTTATGGTGGCGATAGTCTACCCACCAGATAGAATAAGCACAATGGTCCATCACCATGAGGGAAGAATTTAAGACAACCTTGAAAGACAACTTCTATCCCATGGCGCACCTTGATGATGCATACATACAATGATAGAGATTGGCCGTGTCGTCACATACAATGACAAAGATTAGAACTATTCTTTATAATATCATGTCGTTCTTCGTAAAAAAAGTGTTGACAAAACTTTCCTATAGTGAGGTGGTTTGTATTGTAGGGTAGAGAAAGGTTTATATTGTATTGAGTGTATGGTACTTGGAGCTAGTTTTTCTCCTCCTCCCACTCCTCTAGTTCAACTATGGCTTGAAAGACTCAACAGCAATATTGGGCATAAAAAAAACCCTGGAAATAATATTAAATTAAACATAAAAAAGAGGGATCGGGGATTAATCTATCAATCAATCCCTCAATGTACAATCAAGGTTGAGTTTGTCAACCTTTCCTCCACCTATAATAGGAAGGATATATTGGGGGTGCTAAGATATTAACATATTTTTCTATATCATTGTATGATCTTTCATATTATCATTATGTCCCCTTTGATTGCATTTTGAATCTCTCTCTCTCTCTCTCTCTCTCTCTCTCTCTCTCTCTCATTGTTATTGTATGTAAAAAACGTGTATTGGGTTTTAGACAAAAAACACTATGGATGTACTTGGATTCTATAGTTAATAAGATATGTACTTTGTATTTTTGTCATGAATTTTCCTCCCAATATTTGGATTGTTTCCCACATAAATATATGTTCATCATATATTTGATTGCCTTCTCTTAATGTTAATGTTCACGTGTCATGTATATGTTGCTCACACTATAAACTTGTTTAATGTGGTGTTTTGAATCTGAATATGTTATGTTCTTTCATTTAGGTTAAGGTGGAGTGTATTTTAAGTCCAACATTTTGTAGGCATTTCAATGAACTTGTAGAACCCTCTCATAGTAGGGGATATCATACCATTCAAATCACTTTTTATGAAATCCAATGGGGTTGTGTGTGGGGGGAATCCCAATCAACAAACATCAATGTATAATCTTGATCATCAAATTTATCTCATTTTTTTTTGTGTTCCACATTAGAGAATGTTACTAAACAATGTATGACTGAGTAGGGTTCAAGTTAAGGGACGTGGACTCCACTACACACATATGTATTTATGTTGCAACAATTAATGATTAAAATCTTTGCAACAATTAATGATTAAAACCTTTAATGATATGTCATAAGGTTATTACCATCATTCACTTTTCATTATTGTCCAAATTGATTTAGAAAACCTTCACATTGGAAATAAATCCAATGATAGTTTGTGTATCCAAAGCCACGGGCAATCCAAAAAGGAGCGATGGCAGACATTATGATGGAAAAACTGCACATGTCCCCAACCTCACATGTTGAAATTAGAATGATGGAATCAACTAGATTCAAGTTGATGATGTTTTCTCACCTACGTTTGGGAGGGTGGTTGTTAGCAGGAATAATGGCTAGGAATGGTGAGAATTCTTCCATCATGTTAATGTATTTAGGAAGGATATACTTCACCAAGAATCTCAACCCCCTTAAGCATTCCATTTTGATCAATCTGAAGAAGGTCATCATGCCTTCCTTCCCAACTTGATTTATTTGCATTGAGATCCAACTTTTAAAAGCATGGATCACACCAACCTAATTTTCTTATGTGAGAAGGAAGACAATAGTGGTAGAGAGAAATCCCCCCGAGGCACTATGTTATCATAGACCAATGCTTAAAGGATTCCAAAAAAGCTAGTGGGAAGGCCAAGGAAACACAAGGATGAGGAGGTAATATCAATGTCTTTGGATTCAAGATCCTTTGTGCATAATTTTTTTTTTGATGGGGATTACTCTTAGATATTTAACATAGTCGTTCCCTCGATGTTTATTGAGATAAATATAGAGTTTCACCTTTCTTAATTTCACAATCGTGAGGCTATTGAATCCTACAAGGGAGTCAAACGATTCAAGAGGAGAGGGTTTGGCTCAAATGAAGAGGAACATTTCTATTTCCCACTTTTTGGATTGTGATCACATAATAAGAAGGAATAAACTCTTCAAGGAGGTCCTAAAAAAGCATTGGCATACCAAGAAATTCATGGATGTTGGAATTGATGCGCAAAGGAAACATCATGACCTAGTGTATGACATGTTGAAATTCTTGGAGTTGACTCTATAACCCATCATGGAGGACTTGACGATACTTCAAAAGGACATCTCCTCACTCATTAACCTGCAAATGAAATATATACTTACTACGGAGAAGACCAAAGCTAGTGGTTATGATCAAGCTAGTTAGTTATGTTTTATATGGTTATCTTCTATTGTGCCTATATAATATTTACTATAAATATTTCTCGTGTTTTTCCTAGTTACCTACTTCATATTGCCTACCATTTACTATTGGTAGGATTTTACTGTGGGGTTTTCACCATGATAGCTTGTCAACCCATATTCTATAAACAACTATTTTTTCTAGATTAATTTTTACTACAAATATTTTCTCTTGTTGTGTCTAGTTACCTACTTCATATTGCCTACAATTTACTATTGGTAGGTATTTACTGTCAGTTGTTCACCATGATAGCTTGTCAACCCATCTTCTATGAACAAATATTTTTTCTAGAGCTATGAAAACATTCTTTGGTATCAACTTGATTTATTGAGGTCCACATGAATAACTAAGGTCATGGCTTGGGCCAATGATGCTCCATGAAAAAATGTGTTTTTTTACCTATAATAAGCATTCTCTAGTATCGACGAAATTTGCAAAGGTCCACATGACAATGCTATAAACAATCTCGAAAGACATTATAAATGTTTTGAAGTGAAGGTTATCTACCAAGATCTCCATATGCAATGGTTATAAAACACTATAAATTATACCTAATAATTTACCAGGGAACCAACCTGAAAGCATTCATACCTCAGTGGAACAAAATCATTTAAGAGTTAGCTCGATTTCCATCCATTTATCAATGTGGTATCTAAGATTTGCATCAGGTTTCCCTTTCACATATTTGGATTTGTTGTGAGGTATAATTATGCACCTGGGCTTTTCAATCACATGGCATGCACTTGATTTGTATGTTGTGGCCTTGATATAAAGAGATATAGTTGAGCTTTTCAAACTAATGAAGTCAACTTCTCTTAACACCCATGTGGTCACTTCGTTTACTTGACTCCTCATTTTTTTTTTCAAATTTCAAAAATGTTATAAAAAGTTCCTTACTAAGAATGTTGAAAGCATCAAGAAACTCTGAAATTTGCAAGGTCTCTTAACTCTTTGGACAACATGAAAGCATCAAGAAAATATGAAATGGATACTGAGATTTACAACGAGGTGTCATTGTCCTAACAACAACTTGGGCTTTGGGAAAAGCATTGCAGTGTGTTTGGGAAATGAAAAAGAGTGGCTTAAACACAAAATTTTGATCCCTTAAACTAGGTCTATCCAATAGCGCAGTTGACATGCACTCACAAAAGTAGCTTGCATTAAACTTGCAGTAAAACAACATATATGTTAAATGTTTTTGCAGCTTAAGCTTGCATTTTTTTTGTCTTAGCTCCATTCAACGAAGACAAGTACTCAAGAGATCACATATGCATCCTATCAATTACTACCTTGAACATTTCTACTACTAAAGACATGTATTGCAAAAACAAAACCTCAAGAGTATCTTAAAAATAAAATTGCCAATGGACTCTCTCCTACACATCTGCATCAACATCCTTCTCTTCATCTGGATTAGCAACAATTTCTTCCTCTGCTGGAGGGGGCACCTGCTCTTCCTTAGGAAGAGGTTCCTCCACATAATCATTCTCAAATGCATCGGTAGGAACCTCATATATTCTCACCCGAGGCTTTGAAGGATATTTAACAAATACATATTTTCCTTCATTTAGTTTTAGAACGAGATCAACAATTGATTTCACAATACCCCACATATTGGAAGTGTTCAAATTAATATACATAGTGAATTCCTTGGGCTTGTATCCCTGAACGCTCAAAATAACATGGTTGATAAGTCCCTTTGTTGAGCTAGCCAATGTAATATCACATGAATGAATGAGAAATTAAGACTTTAGCTACATGTAGCCATTAAAAGGAGAAATAAGGGAATACTTCATTATTTTTTAGGAGCACAGATATGGTAAAAAAACCGAATTTATGTCCCAAAATATACACGAGAGGTAATACAGAGATTAAAATGGCAATTATAAATCTGCAACAACTCCACTTGGAAAAGGTATATAGGGATATATCCATGGGTATATAACTATTATAGGTATTTTATTTTATTTTATTTTTTAAATTAAACCTGTTGGATATTCAACTCCAATGAGCATGCATCCGACGGATGTGTTATAGGTATATAGGCATCATATTAGCGTCGTCCAGAAGGGAATCCTCCAACCACTAGGCCATATATCTGACGAATGTAGGGGTTGAATAATTGAAATCACTGCCATGGATCCAATGACTGTTGGGGTCGGATCATCGACGACCCTTCCATGGATTTGACATCTTCAAGAGGCGGTTAACCAACATTGATCTTCGATGGGGATATGTCAACGAACTGACAAATGATTTTTTTTTTCCACATATCCGACGATGTGCCACCGATGCTTAAAAAAAACTAATGTTATTGGATTATAGATGCATAATTTTCAAATTTCAAAAAAATTAGCCATCGGATTTTGGGTACAAATGTAGTAGTGCACTCACACAGTTTTATCCAGAAGATAAATTCTCAACTAAAATATGAATTTTTTTGTTCTTTGAATTAAATTTAGAAATTCAGCATGATAATTACAACATCTATCTCATGACAACACTTAATCTCACATCTCAGAGTAAAATGGATGGTGGGTAACTCAGAGTTGTTGGCATTAACCAATTGATAATGGAAAATGGTTTTCTGAATCATACTAACATAATTAAAATTGGTCATTCTTAATTGTCACCATTAACACATTCAAACCATCACATTGAAACAAAATAAGAGCAACATTTCACACATAGGGATTAATCCACAACATCACATAAATCCAAATACAAATACATGATATTTACCTTGGAAACCCAAGTGGTAAAACCAACTTTGAATAGTTTTTCAGCTTTCATTTTGACAATCTCTAGTTACAATCCAATTCTTGGCTTTCTATGTCCCTTCCTTGGCCAAACGACCCTTTGAGAGTGAAAATACAAAAATAAATAGGGGGAGCTAGGGTAATGGGTAGGCCAATTGGCTCCACCTTTCATTTTTCATTCTTCAATCTTTTCTCTCCTATTATTATTTTTCTTTTTTCATTTATTCCTCCTCTTTTTCCTCTCTATTTAAATTTTTGATAAATTTTATTTTGCATTATTATCATTGTCGCACAACAGGGATAGAGTATTCAATTTTCACTTTGACTATATATTAATATGCCTTTGACTTAAAATTTGGTATGAAAATATAATGTTGAACATAGTAAATAAATATTTATAATTTTTAATATAATAAAATTATTTGTTTTCTTAAATTTGATTGGTGAATATGTTTCAAGTGTTATTGCAATGTTCACTTAGTTTGATGTTATTCAATTAATGTTAATCATTTCTGTATTGGACAACTAACCTGTGTTGTAAGCACGCAAATTGAATTCTTAAAAAACAAGTGTTGCATGGCAGCGTAGTCCCTGCCAGGTTGGAATGGGAATAAATGCACTGCTATGGCGGCACCGAGGGAGAAATAGAAGCCCGAAGTAGCAGAGACACGTGGGAAGAAACTTTAAGTACATGTGGTATCCATGCAGAAGATGACTTGTGTCATTGTGTCACATGCCAGCCATAAGACATCGCGCTGGTAGATGAACCCCGAAGAACCTCCCAAATTAGTTAATCATAAAGTTTTTTTCTGGGGCGTGTATAGTTCAAATATGGGACTTAGAAAATTTTCATCGTAATGACTTGAAGCAATAAAAAAGGATAGTAGTATTTTTATTTTTTTTAAATAAATGTTTCTGGAAAAAAGGATCAGGAGTCACACACATTAAACATTCAAATATAACAAACACAATTTCCCGACATCCAACATAGTTGAAGAAAAAAAATTTAGCATTCCGAAAGCAGCCCACAAGGCACCGTCGAAATTGTTCCTGAATTAGTTTTCTTTGAAATTTATCAAAAAGTTATAATGTCTGTTACATATTTCTGGTATCTGTTACATGTTTCTAGAAATTTAAATGCATTTGTCATATAGATTGGGATTGGGGATCCTGATGACCATAAAATAAATAAGTACAAGAAATAGGATTGTAGAAATAAGAAGTGTGCGACGATAGAGAGGAAGACCTGAAAAGAAGAAATTAGAAGTTATGAGTCTTTGGTTAGAGATTTCTATTTAAAGAAAAAGAATAATTGTATTGATAAAGAAAGCAAGATGTGATCAGTATAAAGATGTGATCAATAAATACTTACTATGAATCCGATGTCTTTTTGTTGCTCTCGTCGACGACCACTAGAATCGTGCCAACCGGTTGTTTCCCTTCGTCGGTGAGCTTGTCCATTCTCCTTTGGAGCCATTCTTCAATGTAGCTTCTCATGGGGGCCACATTGATTTCATCCCAGATTTATATGTTGAAAAGCTTGTTTTCTAATTTCCTTAGATCAATAGAAATACTATACAAACCCTTTTCAATTTTTTCATTGTGTGCCAAATAGTCCACTAGCCAGTTCTCGACGTCATCTTGACCATATTCAAGGATTCCGTAAAACTTTTCTAAAGACAACCCCTTTAAAATATCAACTTGTTCATTGAAGGCTTGCTTGGTTATGGACAAGGATTTGAGGATTAAGTTTGGGTCTTGAGCCTCGTTGGTACTTTCGGATAAGTCTATTTGGGTCATATTTCTGAATAATTCTTCTTTCTCTGATATGGCATGTTCACATGATTCGACAATGAGGTGTAGGTTCTTAACTTTCTATTTCCAACATCCTTTTAATTGTTTGATCCGGTTTGGGGAGGGAATATCCTCTTGTCTTCTTTTCAGGTCTGAGATGTTGATGACATGGTTGTCAAAAGGGATCACCGTCTGTAGATAGAAACGTTCTTCATTTTTTAAATTCTCCTGCAAATGTTCATGAAAATAATTTTCCCTCATTCGAAAGGAATCTATATTTTGTGATGTTTCTGAGGCTTCAATAATTAGGTACATTATTTTCTTAATATTCTTCTCTACATAGCCTCTATAGGATGTGAGGAGGTTGGAGGATCCTTTTAACTTGGCTGCAGGGGTGATATGCATGGTTTTTTCTAAAGGAATAGCAAACAATGGGGTAAGAATCAAAGCCTCCTCCAATTCCTTGATTCAGTCGTTCAATCTGGCATTCTCCACTTCAATTCCTCCAATGGAATCATTAATAGCATATGCAGTTGCATGGTGAAATTGAGAGATTTGGGATGACTGCATTTTCCTAAGGTTAATCTCTGAACGAGATTTCCCTTTCTTGTTTGTTACATCTGTCTTTTCAATAATTAAATTTTTAGATTCGTTGTCAAAAACAATGCTCTTGAATACGAAGGATTCATCTTCGTAAAAAAATTCTATGTCAGCTATTTCCATTGTCAAACTATGGTGCATTGCGTCCGTGGCCAGATCAACTTTTCAGAACACACCATCCACAACAGTTTCAAGTTGCATGTTCTCACTTTCAGTGTCGGGCTCTTTCGCCTGCCCTACGATGTTTTTTCTCTTCTTCGTCACTGGAATCTTGTGAGAACTATCAATTTTTCTGCGAGGAGGGTTCTTATCTCCTCCTATGTTTGAAGATTTCTGGGTTTCTTTCTTACTGGGGTGAGCCATTGAAGCGATGCTCTGTGATGTCATGCTCTTGGGAGTGTTGGACCGGGAATGGACACTCTTCTCATCGAAGCCTTTTCCCTCTTTTCTATACAATTCAGTTGCGCTTTGCAATGTCTCTACGTTGCCATCATTAGGAGAAGGAGTGTTGTCCTCACTGTCAATGTATTTGGTCATGCATGTATGGATAAAAGAGATGCTAAATCCAACTACTAGTAAATGTTCTCAAAAAATCCCATTAGGGTCGAACCCTGTTAGCCTTTCAACATATTTTAGGTGCAAGTTCTTGAAATGGCCTGCAAATTCGTCAATATTGTTGATGTTTCTGAACACGAAATCCCCGAATTTCCAGAGCAAAGGAATGAACTATTTTTTTCTCTTTCCATGGAAAATGCAACCGATAGTTGTATTGCCTTGCTATTTCTGTAACAAACATCTTGTCCGTGATGTGACATGGAAGGAAAGAAGGATTTTCCTTGGAGCCAAAGATCATTATTACACTGTAATTTTCCTTTTGTTCAAGTGTCTCCTTCCTATCCAAAAACTTGGTTTCTTGGCCAGACATCCGAGGAGCATCCTTTCCTAACAATAAATATTTGAAAAATGAGACAAAGTCATTAAAAATCTCATAAAAACATTAGGAGGCCTTGTGCCTCCACAAGTCCTGGTACCAGAATGTTACTGGGTCGAATTCATAGTTTATCTTCTTGGAAAGAGACAGTTTTGGAAACGAACAACAATGTGCTATCGTGAAAATAAAGTAGGATGACATATAAAATTTATTGTCTTCTTTGAATCGTGACAATTGGGAACACATTTCAATGGAAATTGGCTTCCCCCAATAAAAAATGGATTGTTCCTTGACTATGAAATACAAAATATAAAGAACTATGCAGGAAATGCTTGTCATGGATTCCTATCCCGTTATTCTTGTAAACAACCAAGCAATTTCCCGGAATGGATTTCTAAAGGAACTAACCTGCAACTTTGTGATATCTTCAGGAACTGTTGTCGGGTCTTCGAGGAACTCGGGTATGAGGTCCAACCCGTTATCATGTTTTTCTAGGAAATTTTTGTAGTCTTGTCCTCTGAAGGCTAATGTTGGCTCCGACAATCTTAACATCTTGTGGAAGACTTGAGGTGAAAAAGAAAAAAGAGAATGCTCGCGCAGTGGAATAATTCTTTGGCTTGAAATATATTTTTCGGCGCACCAAGAGACCATCTCCTTACAGTCAAAAAACTCAGTGACGTCACCTGCATGGGCGATTCCAGAGGTCCAAATCACTTCATTTTGGGTGAAACAAGATGAATAATAAGAGTATTCCCTAGACAACTGGAAGTTATGGTCCTCAAGTCCAAAGATATTCACTGTATTTCCACAGAACTGTTGTCGAGCTGCTACCATAAGTTTACGAGAAAGTTCGTTTGCTGCAGACAATGTTTGAAATGAAGAGTTGGAAGGGATAATATAACCCTCCGCAAATCTTGGTCCAATGTGTGTGAATGGGAGATCTCCTTGAGCCTTTCGCTCATTAATGAAAATCTCGACGGTTGTTGCATGATGCATTGTTAGCATTAAAGACTATTAATTTCATACCTATAAGTGTGAAGATGGTGGGTACGATGAAGAGAAATTAAAGATTGGAGATTTCATGAATGCGCCAACATGAAGACCCGCGAAAGACAATCCATGTTGTTTGAGATGAAAAATTGGAAGGGATAATATAACTCTCTGCAGATCTTGTTTTAATGTGTATTAATGGGAGATGTCCTCGAGTGTTTCGCTCATTAATGACAATGTTGACGCTTCTTGCATGATGAGTTATTAACATCAAAGGTTAGTAATTGCATATTTAGAAAGAAGTACGAAGGTCATGACGACGAGAAAGAGAAATTAAGGAGTGGATAATTATCAAAAGCGGTCGGGTGAGCTTCAAAATAGGGTTAGAAGGTACAACCATTAGAGGTGAGGACCCGAGGGTCAAATTGTATGTCTCAATTTTTTTTTAGTGCAAAACGCATAACACAGAAGAGGGCATGATGGGACAGTCTAGAGGTCAATTTGTATATCGCAGAACTACGGGTACTGTTTGCAGGCCACAAAACAATGGAAGAGAAATCACGAGCTCGCCTGTCCGGGAACCCGCAATCAAAAAAGTGTCTTAAGTATGGAATAGGGAAATGGTAGGCCAGACCCGTTTTTGCTAATATATTGAAATTTGTAATAGATATCCCATTACCTGGCAAGATCTTTTCTGCATCTTTCTGGGCAAGTTCTATAGAGGTAGTCAATGTGACTATATCGTTGAGCCTTTTTCTTTTTAATGATGGTCTGTACAGTTGTTTCATAATGAAATGTTAGCATTAAACCTTGGTCATTGCATACTTTGAAAGAAGTGTGAAGTTGGCGGGCACAGTAAACAATGACCAAGAATTGGAGATTTCGTGAACCCACCAACTCGAGGATCCACGAAAGAGATTCCATGAAATGGGAAAGTATGGAAAGCGGTTGGATGGGATTCAAACTAGTGTGACAATGGTTCCCCAAGAGACGTGACTTTCCAAGGGTCGAATTGTATGTCTCAGAACTTTTAAGTGCGAAATGTGTACCTTGGAAGAGGGGATGATGTGGGAGTCCGACGGTCAATTTGTATATGGCAGAAGTGTGGGAGATCTCCTCGATCCTTTCGCTCATTAATGACATGTTTAAGGTTCCTGCATGAAGAAGTGTTATCATTAAATATTACTAATTTCATATCCATAAATAAGTATGAAGGTGGCGGGGACAGGGAACAACAATTAAAGAATGAAAAATTATCGAAAGCGGTCGGTCGAGCCTCAAAATAGGGCTACAAGATACAACCAACAGAGGTGAAGTCCCAAGGGTCAAATTGTATCTCTCAGAAGTGTTGACCGTAGAATGTGTAACACAGAAGAGGGCATGATGGTGCATTCCTGTGGACAAATTGTATATCGCGGAACTCTGAGTGTTGTTTGCTAGTCGCAGAACATTGGAAACACAATCTTGAGCCCGCCAGTCGGGGAACCCACAATCGAAAAAGTGTCTAAGTATGGAATAGGGAAATGACAGGCCATACTCGATACACAATGGTTGTAGCATGTGAAACCATGGAAATGTACCACATCATGAACATACAACCAACTTGAAGCTAAGTATTGAAAGGAACGGTGGACGGTCGGGCTCATGACGGGTCATTCCAATGGACAAATTGTATATCACAGAACTCCAGGTATTGTTTGCAAGTTGCGGAAGATATGAAACACAATTTTGAGCCCTTCAGTTTGGGAACCCCCAGTCGAAAAAGTGTCTAAGTATGAAATAGGGAAATGGTAGCCCAGACTTGTTTTCGCTAATATATTGAAATTTGTAATAGCTTTCCCATTACCTGGCAAGATCTTTTCTGCATGTTTCTAGACAAGTTGTGTAGGGATAGTTAGTGTGACTATCTCCTCGAGGATTTTGCTTATTAATGATGATATTTACGATTATTGCATGATGAAATCTTAGCATTAAACCTTTTTTTTTGCATATTTGGAAATAAGTACGAATGTGGTCGGCACAGGAAACAGTGACTAGGAATTTGAGATTTCGTGAAACCGCCAACTCGAGGATCCAAAATAGGGTGAAAAGGTTTCCCCAAAAGACACGAGGCCCCGATGGTCAAATTGTATCGCTATGAACATTTGAATGCATAATGTGTAACACGGAAGAGGGGCCGATGTGGGAGTTTGGCAGTCAATTTGTATATCGCGGAGGTTTGGGTGTTGTTTGTAGGTCACGAAAGAATGGAATTTAATCTAGAGGCCGAATTAATTAATGTGCATTGGGAAGGGCACAGATGTGGCGGGGATGGAAGGGAGCCATAAATGGTTTGAAATTTTTTATGAACCCGGGTAAAGTGAAGCTTGGGAGTTGGAGAAGCCTGGGGTGGAATTGTAGATCACATAATATTTGGGTGCAAGATGTATATCACAGAACAAGTGGAAAAATTTGGCTAAGTATAGAAAGGAACAACGATCGTTCCGAGTAATGGAAATGGCGGTTTAATGCATGTTAATGGGAGATGTCCTCAAGGTTTTTTGCTTGTTAATGCCAATTGTTTTGTACCAATGTGTTCATTTGTCACTAGTAAAACCATAATTAATGTGCATTGGGAAGGGCACGAAGGTAGTGGGGATGGAATAAAGCAATAGATGCTTTGAAACTTTTGTGAACCCGGGTAGAGTGAATCTTGTGAGTTCGAGGAGTCTGGGGTGGAATTGTAGATCATAGAAGTTTTGAGTGCAAGATGTATATCACAGAACAAGAAGCAACAGAGTTTGATAGCGCCAACCCTGAAAAATGCGACCATAAAATTGGCTAAGTATGGAAAGGAACAACAGTCGATCGAACTCGTCATGTGAGGATATAGATGGAGATGAAGATTTGTCAGTCCGCCAACCCAGGAACCCGCGATCATAGAAAGGTGACTAAGTATATAACCAAAAAGGGATAATAGACAAGAAGAAGAAAAAGGAAAAAGGGATAATAGATGAGAAGACGAAAAGGGAAAAAGAGATAATAGATGAGAAGAAGAAAAGGGAAAAGGGGCTAAGTATCTCACATAACAACATCTACTGTTCATTTATTAATGTCAATATTTTTGAACCCCTGGACCTGAGTTCTCACTAGTAAAAGCATAAATTGCAGATCACATAATTTTTTGGGTGCAAGATGTATATGACGAAACAGGGGGCATAAGTGTTCGATAGCGCAAACCCGGGACCCGGGACCCGGTGGTGAGATAATTGGCTAAGTATTGAAAGGGACCGTGGTCGGTCAGGCTCATGATGTGAAGATATAGATGAATATGAGCATCTTCCAATCCACTAACCTAGGAAGTCGTGATCATAGAAATGTGACTAAATATAGAACTGCAAAGGGATAATAGAGGGGAAGAAGACAAGGGAAAAACAGGTAAGTATAGAGAAGGGGAAACAAAGGGAGAAACGAGCATTTAGTCTTAGCTATGTAGTATACTTGGGGGTTGACAAAGACAGCTTCAAGTTTAAAGATAATTTGTTTATATTTATTCCAATAGTATTCATATTAATATATCTTAATAGATTATTTTTGGTCCAAATGTAAAGCATCTTCCAATTTGCAGGGTGTTTTTCGTTTTGCAAATTTCGTTGAAAACCATAAGCAATAATATATTTATTCCAATAGTATTCATATTAATATATCTTAATAGATTATTTTTGGTCCAAATGTAAAGCATCTTCCAATTTGCAGCGTGTTTTCGTTTCACAAATTTCGTTGAAACCCATAAGCAATAATATATATATAATTTTATAATTTTGGTTCAATAGCACTTGGTGTGGCTAGACTGTGTAGGTTTAGGCTTGTGCTTGAAATAGGATTTACGTGGGAATGTGTTATGGCTGCACGAACCAAATTTCTTTGGGAACTTACCTTTAGTTTGTCTAAAGGTTTTTCAGTGCTTACCCTTAAAGCATCCACAATCAGATTTGCAATGATTTGGATGTCCTTTCTTTGGTGAACAACCAAAGTGATATGTCTCAGCAAAAATATCACACATAATAGAACCAAACTTCCAAGGGACTTCGGTATTAAAAATTGATGCAGAAAAGTCACCTAACTTAATTAGGTTGCAAAATTATTCCAACTACCAATCAATATGTATAGCACATAATCTTGATGACCTTGCTCAAGATGTCTTGCAAAATAAAGGTCATGTGAATGGTATTTTCAGACTTAGAATCTATTGAAAGTCATCAACAGACTTTTGTAGAACAATTAAGACAACTTTCAGACAAACTGGATACCATCCAGTCTGCCATTCAAGATCTAAAAGAATCTTTTGACAAGGAGAAGAGTTCGCCTCCTCCTATTCTTTATTTTGAACTAGAAGAACAAACCTCATTCAGGTTCTTCGGCTCAACTGATAAACAAAAGAAACTTACATTAAAACGATTGAGTAGTAGTTCAACAAATTCTTATTCAAGAATAGTCGAAATAGCCTTGCTAGCATTTGAAAAGTTAGACCTAGTAAAGTCCCAAATCTCTTAGTTTAAACAAACATTGTTTAAAACCTCTCCTACACCATGCATAAAAGGTTTAGAAGAAGGACAATCTTCTACTGGCCCAAGATCATCAGAAGATGAAGCAGCATGAAATCTTTTCCAGACTGCTTGGGAAGAATGGTGTAATGCAAAGTATGGATCTAGCAAGAAAGTGCCATTTGATCCTGCAAACTCCGATGAACATGCTAGTTTCAGCAGGGAAAATATAGATCTAGCCCCTGTATGTAATATAAAATGTCCATCTAGGAATGAAATGAAGATTATCTTTCAAAGATGGCATGCATGGGCTAAAACCCAAAAATTGCTCTACATAAATCGTATAGCATGGATTGAATTGGCTTTAATATTAACGTGGGGTTTCACTGGAAACTTAGGACTTTGGTGGGAAAGAGTTCTTGAATCGGATAAGCTCTGAATTATGAATCATGATACCCCAGTAGATGAACTAGTTAAGGCTGTAGTTCATGAATTTTATGGTAGCTATAAGATTAAATCTGATCATTATGCCAATATGTATATGAGTCAAAAGTTATGCCATATTAGCCAACTTCCAGAATTTTTGTGCACGATGCAAGATCTTCTCTATCAGTGTCTTGATCCTAACAATGTTGCATATCTTAGAAAATACCTCTCAGCAATGCCTGGTAAAATACCTGATCTAGTCATAGAAAGACTAGAACGGCTAGATGTTGATTTAGATGACTTATCATTAGCTGGATTGCATGAGCATATCACCACTACACTCCAAAAAGAGTGTATTCACCGTAAAACTAGCAAGTCTGTTAAGAGACAACTTGGGTTTGATTCTAGTGTGTGTGATATTTTTGCTGGGACATATCACTTTGGTTTTTCACCAAAGAAAGGACGTCTAGATCATTGAAAATCTGATTGTGGATGCTTTAAGTGTAAGCACCAAAAAACCTTTAGAAAAACTAAAGGTAAGTTCCCAAAGAAATTTGGTTCCCGCAGCCATAATGCATTCCCACATAAAGCCTATTTCAAGCACAGGCCTAAACCTACACAGTCTAGCCACACCAAGTGCTACATTTGTAAAAATCCTGGCCACTGGGCTTCACAGTGTCCTCTATGGAAGAAAACTAAGTTTCAAAACAAAATTATGGATCTATTCACCACCGATTATGATCCAGTGGAATGGGACTTAGTTTCTACCCGTTTAGAAGGTGAATACCTTTCCCTCACAGAGTCTGAACCTGAGACTCCTTCTCAACCCAGTTCCCCCGATTCCTCATATTCTGATGACTTACCAGAGTGTCTGAATTTTTTAGATCTGAAAATGATGTCCACCTTTGAAAAGCTTCCAACCCTTCTTCAACATAGATCGTCATTGCAATCAAGGCTATCTCAGTTAACCCCTGGACAATTCCAAATTGCTAACCGACTACGTGCCCGGATCCAATCCCTTGATTCCAAAATTAAAATCCATCAGCAGCCAAGCGTGGTGAATGTACAACATTACTCACCTCCTAATTATTCTTTTATCCCACGTAATCCTCAGCTAGTAAAATACTCTTCACACAGAGCTGAGCCTAATTTCCTACATCAGCGAAAATCCGATGCTAACAAGCACCCAATAAAAGTGCTTGATGATGTAGAAGAAGAAGAAGAAGAATTTCAAAATGTTAATTCATTGTATCAAACAATTAGCACATTAGAGACTTCAATAAAAGAAAAAGAAGCTATGATCAAAGAGATCTGGAAATCTGTAAAGCCCGAAAAGGAAGAGGTAAACAATTTAAAGAAAAAGCAGGATGAGCTTTTTGAGAAAGAAATAGAAGAACACACATTCTATTCTCCACAGATTCCAAAAGATCAATCTTCAGGACCGACTACTCACAATAAATTAAATGGGTTTGAAGATAGGTTGATCATTGAGATCGATATAAAAGTATCTGGATATTTAACTTATACTCTAGATGCTCAATTAGATACTGGTGCTCTGAATTCATGTGCTAAGTATGGTGCAATTCCTTCATATTTCTAGCATCCTATCAATATATCATTCAGAGCTGTCAATAAGACTGAAATAAAGATCCAGTATTTTGCTCCAGATTTTCCTATAGTTTTGAAAGCTGTTAAAGTTCCTATCAACTTATATTGTTTTGACACTGGAGTCGATGTCCTATTAGGACAAGATTTTGTAAATAGGTGTTTACCATTTACAGTTGGCCAGAACTTTGTACACATTACTATTTTAGGTAAAACCATTTCTATTCCAAGCAAGTATTCATATGAATCAAGGATAGGTTAAACCTATACCACAATTAGAAAGGTCTGTTGAGAATTTAGCAAAGATTCAAAAGATTGTTAATAATGCTGAAAAAGCATGGTCTTCAGTCTATTCAAGATATCAAGGAAAAGATCAAAACAGATTGTACCTCAGATTACCCTGATGCCTTTTGGACTAGAGAGAAATATTTTGTAGACCTACCTTACAAAGAAGACTATTCTGCTAAGCCTCATAAAGCTTTGGCTAATCAAATGTCTCCCACATATACATAATACTGTCAGGAAGAAATAGTTGAACTTCTGGAAAGAAGATTAATTGAATCTAGCCGCAGCCCTTGGGCATGCCCTGCATTTTATGTCAACAAACATAATGAGAAGGAAAGAGGAAAACCAAGAATGGTTATAAATTATAGATCCCTCAATGATGCTCTATTACCTATCAGATTTCCTCTACCATCAAAAGACATGTTTTTCTTGAAAATTAGTAATTGTAATGTCTTCAGCGAGTTTGACTTAAAGAGTGGTTTTTGGCATATTGGAATATCTCCAAAGGACAGGTATAAAAATTCTTTCGTCGTCCCCCATGGTCAGTTTCAGTGGAAGGTATTTCCTTTTGGATTGAAGAATGCACCTTCCGAGTTTCAAAAACCAATGGATGACATCTTCAAGCATTTGTCCTTTGTAATTGTTTATATTGATGATTTGTTGGTTTGTTCTTTAAACATTAAGTCTCATATTGCTCACCTCAAAATAGTATATGATCATTTGTTTCGCCATGGCTTAGTCCTGAGTAGATTCAAACTCTGTTGGGATAAAACAAAGATTGAGTATCTGGGACTGATACTATCTCAAGGATCCATTGAACTTCAAGAACACGTTTTGAAAAAGCTATCAGAATTCCCTGATGAAATTCTAGATACTAAACAACTACAAAGATTCCTTGGTAGTCTTAATTACATTCGCCAGTTCTATGACCATCAAGCCAAAGATGTGTGAATCTTGTAAAAAATATTAAAAGGAACAATCCCATGGAATCAAAACATGACAAAGGTTGTACAAATTATCATGCAAAATATCCAAGATCTTCCTAGGCTACATCTACCTAATGTCTCATTACCGTTGATCCTTGAAACTGATGCCTCTAATGAGACATGGGCAACAGTATTATTACAGAAAAGCAGCCCTATGAAAGAAGAAGTCTGAATTTATGCCTCTGCCTGTTTTTCAAAAGCAAAATCCAGATAGCCCTCATCTCATAAAGAAATCCTTGCCATAAAGAATGGAATCAAAAGATTTAGACTGTTCCTAAAAACTGTTCATTTCACAGTTAGAACATATTTAAAGAATATGAAAGGAATGTTGTCTAATCAATGCCTTCTTGAACATGGTAACAATAGGATTTTGAGATGGAGTTTATGGCTTGACGGTTTCGATTTCGATATTTAGTACAATCCAGGGAAAGATAATTGTATTGCAGATTTACTTACAAGAGAAGCAGCTCCAAACCCACAGACAGTTCGAGAAATTAAGATGATGGCATCCTCCTCACAATGCACTCCTACTGCATCTCCAGGAACAAATGGGTTTTGTTATGTGATCATTGTATATAGTGTTATTGTTTTATCTGTATGGAACAATGCATAAAAAATAGTCTTGCATGTAAAGAGATCCTAGAAAGATGAATCCAGTCCTATAATCATTGCATACCTAATTCCAGTTATTTCATGCATAGCACTAGAATGTCCAGAGGAAATATAACTAGTGGTCCTATGCAAGGATAAATATACATATACATATATAGTCCCAGCTTGACTTATGTTGATTATTGTGCTATTATGAACCAAGTTAAATATACTAGTTCAAGCTAGATACTCTTTGATTGTGATACCTTTCATCAGAATCAGGCCTGGTGGTCTGGTTGGTTCTTCATCATACTATGGAAACACTGCCCCAAAGATGTTTTATTCTTTGAAAGTAGCAAAGAAGCATTCAAACATTGGTTACGTTCAAAAATTGAAGAAGCAACACACCATAATGGGTGGTTCGTGTTTAATTTATCTTTCCAAGGAAGTGACCTTTTGTACATCAAAACTGAACCTACTGAACCCCAAAACTACAAAGTTTCCAGTAATTTCTACAGGGATATTTTCATTCTTGATGAATATTTGATGCCAACCATGCAAGGATCTCCATTTTATAAGTGCTTCAATGGTTTCCCGCCATTTTCTGATCATTATGGATCACCGCCCTCTAGTCATATCAACTACGACACTAATCATAGTGACAACGAGGATTCTTTTGACTCGGTTTCTATGCATAATATAATAAATAGAATGGAATCATGATGGGCCTACAAATTTGTAATATTTAGATTCATGTCTATCGAGTTGACAATGGTGTCCCGATTGTTCTGTGGGTTCTAGTTGAACTCCACTTTGTGTTTTATTTGATATGTTTAGAATCTCGTGTCTTTCCGTAAAAGTCGAAATGGGTCCCCATATGGCTGAGCCTTTAAGGGACAAGATAACAACTGGAGTCCACTAGTTGCCCCATCCAATTAAAGGAATCTACTTTTTAGACCGACAATTGCCTGTAAAATATGACCGACAACCTTCTAGTTTTAATATAAATAAAGCCTCTGGGTCTTCATTAACATCATCGGGGATGAGAGGAAAGACTCTGAGTCTAGATTAAGAGCAGTGTGTATCCTCTTCACTCGCCTTCGGGAACTTGTCAACGAAAAACATTGATCTCGTTTGTAAACTGTGTAGTCAAGGATCATCTGATCCATGTTATGAATCTATAAAAGTCTGTATTTTGGTTCAATATCAGTAACATGTTGGTCCTACTCTGTAAAATTGGTATCAGGGCCATGTGTCTGTAATCAGATCTGAAGAAATAAAATCATATTATTTTTAGTGGATATTTGTTGCGTTGCATATTCATTTGTATGAGCCATGTGTTTGAAATATATTGATACGATAAGTGTAGATGCTAAATAGCAGATGACGTGAATCATTGCTTATGAATGGTTTCCGACCATTGCTGTGAGATAGAAGATAGCATCCAGTGAATGCCAGTGAAGGTGTAAGGTGTTGCATATTATCTCTTTCCCATTGTAAGTGACATTCTTACCAACTTCTATATTTACTTTCCTGTATCTTTGATATCTTGTCAAAAGTTGCAGTAGTATAACATGGAATCTCACAAACTCAATAGTCAACCCTCCTATGATCTATCTTTAGATGCCAAGTTTAAGAAACCCACATGGATTAAATGGATCTTAAGTTCTAGTTCTTCTAATCCTCTGTATAATACTCGTCTATTGGCCCAAGAGTGTGAACCAGATGTCAATGGGTCAATGCCAAAAATAGAACCATCTAAGATTTATGACTTGCCTATGTTTAAATTCAGAGCTACCACTCTAATCTGTTATTGCTCTGTTAATGTGCCCCTATCACTTGGACAAAATGTATACCAAATACCCATTATTAAGCAAGAAGACATAGATTGGGGACTTGAACATGGTTATAAATATGTTCATCTTGGTTTATTACAGTTTGGCATAAATCATCTAGTTCACCCTGGATTAGATACCTTTTCTTTGTGTTGTGTTTTAGACTCTCGACATAACCAGTTTAATGATGCTTTGATTGGTGGTTTTCAAGCACCCCTTCATAATGGCCCTGTATGGTCCTCAGTTCTTCCCCGATTCCAGGTCTCTCTTACTGACCCTTTCATTTACTCTCTTCTACAAGAATACATACAATTATCAGGTTTGATATGGCAACTCCCTTAGAAATTGCTCAGTTGCATACCACAACCTGTCTTTGTTTTGTCTCCACTACAATGCCTACCCTCAATCCTAATCTCTTATAGCGCACTACCTTTGAAAGCGTGGTGGTTGGTCCCAGAAATGTCACCCCATTAACTCTTGGATTTTCTCAGCTAATGATCACAGATGAATGGAAAGTTGATTACCAAGCTCTTAAAACCAAATACCATCCATTTGAGACCCAAAATCTATCAATAGAACCAAACTTCCAAGGGACTCCGGTATTAAAAATTGGCAGATCTAATAGTAGTAGAACAGATAGCAGACCTACAAAATCCTATGACGGAAATTCATCAGGATTGCACACATCTTCTTCTGGTTCGACAATCCAACACCTTATCTGCAAACCAGTTCCTGGTAGATCCGAGTTGGATAACCATTTTTTAAATTATAAAACTAGAACCACAAAGTGTAGATTCTACAAAGCTTGCATACCTACTTGGCTCCCCGAGAAACACACAATTTCAGATCTACGCCTTGTACAATATCCACTTTCATTTCAAACATTTTCATCTAATATTGATCATCTCAGACAACATTCTGGCTGTCCTAAATGCTTACAAATCTCAGCTCCAAGAAAAATTAATATGATGCAATATCCACTACCAAGAGCTGACAAAGAAAAGTCTTATCCTCTTCCTCAAAGGAATCTCGGACCAGGAAACTTCACTCATGCGTTCAAGAATAATTCCTTGGCAACAGATCTTGATTTTGTATAGTATAGGAAAATTGATGCAAAAAAGTCACCTGTCTTAATTAGGTTGCAAAATTATTCCAACTACCAATCAGTATGTATAGAACAAAATTTTGATGACCTTGCTCAAGTTGTCTTGCAAAATAAAGGTCATGTGAATGGTATTCATTCAGACTTAGAATCTATTGAAAGTCATCAACATACTTTTGTAGAACAATTAAGACAACTTTCATACAAACTGGATACCATCCAGTCTGCCATTCAAGATCTAAAAGAATCTTTTGACAAGGAGAAGAGTTCGCCTCCTCCTATTCTTTATTCTGAACTAAAAGAACAAACATCATTCAAGTTCTTCGGCCCAACTGATAAACAAAAACAACTTACATTAAAATAGTTGAGTAGTAGTTCAACAAATTCTTATTCAAGAATAGTCGAAATAGCCTTGCTAGCGTCTGAAAAGTTAGACCTAGTAAAGTCCCAAATATCTTAGTTTGAAAAAACATTGTTTAAAACCTCTCCTACACCATGCATAAAAGTTTTAGAAGAAGGGCAATCTTCTATTGGCCTAAGATCATCAGAAGATGAAGCAGCAGGAAATCCCTTCCATACTGCCTGGGAAAAATGGTGTAATCCAAAGTATGGATCTAGCAAGAAAGTGCCATTTGATCCTGCAAACTCCGATGAGCATGCTAGTTTCAGCAGGGAAAATATAGATCCAACCCCTGTATCTAATATAAATTGTCGATCTAGGAATGAAATGATGATTATCTTTCAAACATGGCATGCATGGGCTAAAACCCAAAAATATCTCTACATAAATCGTATAGCATGGAATGAATTGGCTTTAAGATTAACGTGGGTTTTCACTGGAAACTTAGGACTCTGGTGGGAAAGAGTTTCCGAATCGGATAAGCTCTGAATTATGAATCATGATACCCCCGTAGATGAACTAGTTAAGGCTATAGTTCATGAATTTTATGGTAGCTATAAGATTGACTCTGATCATTATGCCAATATGTATGAGTCAAAAGTTATGCCATATTATCCAACTTCCAGAATTTTTGTGCACGATGCAAGATCTTCTCTATCAGTGTCCTGATCTTGATAATGTTGCATATCTTAGAAAATACCTCTCAGCAATGCCTGGTAAAATACATGATCTAGTCAGAGAAAGACTAGAACAGCTAGATGTTGATTTAGATGACTTATCATTAGCTGGATTGCATGAGCATATCACCATTACACTCCAAAAAGAGTGTATTCACCGTAAAACTAACAAGTCTATTAAGAAACAACTTGTGTTTGATTCTAGTGTGTGTGATATTTTTGCTAAGACATATCACTTTGGTTGTTCACCAAAGAAAGGACGTCCAGATCATTTCACATCTGATTGTGGATGCTTTAAGTGTAAGAACAAAAAAACCTTTAGACAAACTAAAGGTAACTTCCCAAATAAATTTGGTTCCTGCAGCCATAACACATTCCCAAGTAAAGTCTATTTCAAGCGCAGGCCTAAACCTACACAGTCTAGCCACACCAAGTGGTACATTTGTAAAAATCCTAGCCACTGGGCTTCACAGTGTTCTTTGCGGAAGAAAACTAAGTTTCAAAACAAAATTATGGATCTATTCACCATCGGTTATGATCTAGCGGAATGGGACTTAGTTTCTACCCGCTCAGAAGGTGAATATCCTTCACAGAGTCTGAACCTGAGACTCCTTCTCAACTCAGTTCCCCCGATTCCTCATATTCCGATGACTTACCAGAGTGTTTGAATTTTTTAGATCTGAAAATGATGTCCACCTTTGAAGAACTTCCATCCCTTCTTTAGTGCAGATCTTCATTGCAATCAAGGCTATCTCAGTTAACCCCTAGACAATTCCAAATTGCTAACCGACTACGTGCCCAGATCCAAGCCCTTGATTCCAAAATTAAAATCCATTAGCAGCCAAGCATGGTGAATGTACAACATTACTCACCTCCTGATTCTGGTTTTATCCCATGTAACCCTCAGCCAGTAAAATACTCTTCACACAGATCTGAGCCTAATTTTCTACATCAACGGAAATCCTATGCTAAAAAGCACCCAGTAAAAGTGCTTGATGATGTAGAAGAAGAAGAAGAAGAATTGAAAAATGTTAATTCATTGGATCAAACAATTAGCACATTAGAGACTTCAATAAAAGAAAAAGAAGCTATGATCAAAGAGATATGTAAATCTCGAAAAGGAAGAGCTAAACTATTTAAAGAAAAAGTAGGATGATCTTTTTGAGCAAGAAATAGAAGAACACACATTCTATCCTCCACAGATTCCAAAAGATCAATCTTCATAACCGACTACTCACAATCAATTAAATGGGTTTGAAGTTAGGTTGATCATTGCGATCGATATAAAAGTATCTGGATATTTAACTTATACTCTAGATGCTCAATTAGATATTGGTGCTATGAATTCATGTGCTAAGTATGGTGCAATTCCTTCATATTTATGGCAGCCTATCAGTGTATCATTCAAAGCTATCAATAAGACTGAAATAAAGATCCAGTCTTTTTCTCCAGATTTTCCTATAGTTTTGAAAGGTGTTAAAGTTCTTGTTAATTTATATTGTTTTGACACTAGAGCCAATGTCCTATTAGGATAGGATTTTGTAAATAGGTGTTTACCATTTACAGTTGGCTAGAACTTTGTACAGATTCTTGTTTTAGGTAAAACCATTTCTATTCCAAGAAAGTATTCATATGAATCAAGGATAGGTTATTCTAAACCTATACCACAATTAGAAAGGTCTGCTAAGAAGTTAGCAAAGATTCAAAAGATTGTTAATAATGCTGAAAAGCATGGTCTTCAGTCTATTCAAGATATCAAGGAAAAGATCTAAACAGATTGTACCTCAGATTACCCTGATGCCTTCTAGACTAGAGAGAAATATTTTGTAGACCTACCTTACAAAGAAGACTATTCTGCTAAACCTCATAAAGCTTCGGCTAATCAAATGTCTCCCACAGAAACAGAGTACCGTTAGAAAGAAATAGCTGAACTTTTGGAAAGAAGATTAATTGAATCTAGCCGCAGCCCTTAGGCATGCCTTGCATTTTATGTCAACAAACATAGTGAGAAGAAAAGAGGAAAACCAAGAATGGTTATAAATTATAGAGCCCACAGAAATAGAGTATTGTCAGAAAGAAATAGCTGAACTTCTGGAAAAAAGATTAATTGAATCTAGCTGCAGCCCTTGGGCATGCCATGCATTTTATGTCAACAAACATAGTGAGAAGAAAAGAGGAAAACCAAGAATGGTTATGAATTATAGAGCCCTCAATGATGCTCTATTACCTATCAGATTTCCTCTACCATCAAAAGACATGATTTTCTTGAAAATCAGTAATTTTAATGTCTTCAACAAGTTTGACTTAAAGAGTGGTTTTTGGCAGATTGGAATATCTCCAAAGGACAAGTACAAAACTGCTTTCGTCATCCCCCATGGTCAGTTTCAGTGGAAGGTAATGCCTTTTGGATTGAAGAATGCACCTTCTGAGTTTCAAAAACGAATGGATGACATCTTCAAGCATTTGTCCTTTGTAATTGTTTATATTGATGATTTGTTGGTTTGTTCTTTAGACATTAAGTCTCATATTGCTCACCTCAAAATAGTATATGATCATTTGTTTCACCATGGCTTAGTCCTGAGTAGATACAAACTCTGTTGGGATAAAATAAAGATTGAGTATCTGGGACTGATACTATCTCAAGGAGCCATTGATATTCAAGAACACGTTTTGAAAAAGCTATCAGAATTCCCTGAAGAAATTATAGATACTAAACAACTACAGAGATTCCTTGGCAGTCTTAATTACATTCGCCAGTTCTATGACCATCAATCCAAAGATGTGAGAATCTTGCAAAAAAGATTAAAAGGAGCAATCCCATGGAATCAAAACATGACAAAGGTTGTACAAATTATCAAGCAGAAGATCCAAGATCTTCCTAGGCTACATCTACCTAATGTCTCGTTACCGTTGATCCTTGAAATCGATGCCTCTAATGAGACATGGGCAACAATATTATTACAGAAAAGAAGCCCTATGAAAGAAGAAGTCTGAATTTATGCCTATGCCTATTTTTCATAAGAAGAATCCAGATACCCCTCATCTCATAAAGAAATCCTTGCCGTAAAGAATGGAATCAAAATATTTAGACTGTTCTTAAAAATTGTTCATTTCACAGTTAGAACAGATTTAAAGCATATGAATGGAATGTTGTCTAATCAGTGCCTTCTTGAACAAGGTAACAATAGGATTTTGAGATGGATTTTATGGCTTGACGATTTCGATTTCGATATTCAGTACAAGTCAGGGAAAGATAATGGTATTTTAGATTTACTTACAAGAGAAGCAGCTCCAGTCCCACAAGAAGTCTGAGAAATTAAGACGATGGCATCCTCCTCACAATGCACTCCTACTGCACCTCCAGGATACAAATGGGTTTTGTTATGTGATCATTGTATATATTTTTATTGTTTTATCTGTATGGAACAATATATAAAAAATAGTCCTGCATGTAAGGAGATCATAGAAAGATGGATCCAGTCCTATAATCATTGCATACCTAATTCCAGTTATTTCATGCATAGCACCAGAATATCCAAAGGAAATATAACTAGTGGTCCTATGCAAGGAAAAAGATACATATATAGATATGGTCTGAGCTTGACTTATGCTGATTATTGTGCTATTATGAACCAAGTTAAATATACTGGTTCAAGTTGGATACTCTTTGATTGTGATACCTTTCATCAGAATCAGGCCTGGTGGTCTGGTTGGTTCTTCATCATACTATGGAAATACTGCCCCAGGGATGTTTTATTCTTTGAAAGTAGAAAAGAAGCATTCAAACATTGGCTATGTTCAGAAATTGAAGAAGCAACACACCATAATGGGTGGTTCGTGTTTAATTTATCTTTCCAAGGAAGTGACCTTTTGTACATCAAAACTGAACCTACTGAACCCCAAAACTACAAAGTTTCTAGTAATTTCTATGGGTATATTTGTGTTCTTGATGAAGATTTGATCCCAGCCATGCAAGGATCTCCATTTTATAAGTGCTTCAATGGTTTCTCACCATTTTCTGATCATTATGGATCATCGCCCTCCAGTCATACCAACTAAGACACTGATCATAGTGACAACGAGGATTCTTTTGACTCAGTTGCTATGCATAATATAATAAATAGAATGGAAGCATGATGGGCCTACAAATTTGTAATATTTAGATTCATTTCTATTGGGTCGATAGTGGTGTCCCGACTGTTCCGTGGGTTCCAGTTGAACTCCACTTTGTGTTTGATTTTATATGTTTAGAATCTCGTGTCTTTCTGTAAAAGTTGGAATGGTTCCCCATATGGTTGAGCCTCTAAGGGATGAGATAACAGCTGGAGTCCACCAGCTGCCCCATCCACTTAAAGGAATCTACTTTTTAGACCGACAGTTGCCTATAAAATATGACTGACAACCTTCTAGTTTTAATATAAATAAAGCCTTTGGGTCTTCATTAACATCATTGGGGATGCAAGAGTCTGAATCTAGAGTAAGAGCAATGTGTATCCTCTTCACTCGCCTTCGGGAACTTGTGAATGAAAAACATTGATCTCGTTTGTAAACTGTGTAGTCAAGGATCATATGATTCATGTTATGAATCTATAAAAGTTTGTATTTTGGTTCAATATCTGTAACATGTTGGTCCTGTTATCCCCGATATCTAGGGATAACTAGGAGATCATGTCTCGAGGCCCACAGGTCCTAGACATGGAGTACCGAGAGTAGGATTGACCTGAGCATGGACCTGGAGGGCCCGTCCTTCTTCTTCTTCGCCAGACTTGTCCCGTTAGCAGTAGCAGCATCCATCACCATCGGCTTGGACTTGCATCAGAGAAGACTCTTGATCCATGAGGTAATTGGTCCAAGGTATCATGGTATGTGTCATGTTTGATCGTTATAACCTTCTTATATATGCATCAGGTTCCTTACATTTCTAATAACTGCTTGGATCTTACACTAATCCACTTGACCATTGATTGGGGGGATTAATGGGGTGGCCTAAGAAATCTTGTATTCATGGGTTTTGGTTGGCCACCAGGGGGGATTTGCAGAGCCATCGTCCACTCCCACCATTCTATCATTTTACATCTTATCTCCCACACATCCATCCCATTCCCCTAGTCTGACCATTAGGATGACCTTTGAGGGTTACACTTTGTCCTGTGGGAAGAAGGGGCTAAAGGCCTAGGGGGTAAAAGCAACTTGTAAAAGATAAAATCCATAAATAAAACCTAGAGGTGCTTCACCCAGGGATCCCCGAGAAGGCAATAAAAGGCCTCTCGATAAGAAACTAAAGGGACCCTAAGAAAAATAATAAAACAAGACCTAACCAAGAGGATGGGAGGTCTCATCACGAGCCGGCCCATTATGTTCATAAGTATCCAACAGTATGACATTGCCATTATCTGGTCACCACTCCAGGGCAATGACCTTTGGTTGCATGGCCAAGGGAAAGGGGGTCTCATCATGAGCCAGCCTGATCATTTCTGTGAAGATACCAATGGGTAACACTGTCAGCTCTGGTCACCACGCCAAGGTAGTGTCCTCTGGTCAGACCTTGAAGTAAAAAAGAAAGAAAAGCAATAAATGAAAAATAAAGGCAATAAAGGGGCTTGGAAAAAGTGCATCCATGATGGGTACAACTCGCCTCCTACAAAGGCACCCACGGACAACACCTGCCCCTGGTCTTACTATGACTGGACATCCCTAGACCATATTACTTCATAAACATGGATTGAATGATCCTCTGTGGGAACTTTCCTTTTCTTGTGGATATTAGCCCAATAGGTTGTTTTGTTTGTTTCTTCAACTTTGTATAGTAGATATGTGTAATGTCTTTGAGCTCTTAGAGGATATGCTAGGGATTTCATGCATGTATTTGATAAATTTAATGATGAGACATGATTGACATTGCTATGATCCCGGGGACTGATGAGCCCATGGAGGGCGTAGTTTTTGATGTGAAGGACCATACCTGACGGACAGGTACCAGTGGACCGGTACACATGGGGATATGATTAGCTCGGACCTCCATGGGGCTTAAGAGCCCATCAGATGGTTGCTGGGATGGAAGAGATAGGACAATGTTATGATGAGCCTTTGCACAAGAAGACATAAGGACGTTCTACCAGGACACTTTGGCAGAGCCCGGCCTAGGGGGAATCACCCACTGCAGATAGGACGTTTTCTTTTGATGGACAGGACATCACCTGAGGCAGCTGGACATTGTCTGGAGTGTGTGGCAGTGTGATAGGTCATTTGGCATGTGTGGCAGCTTGGAGGAGCCCTAGAAGGGCCAATGTTTTGGTCTATGGATGTTGTGTTTGCCCAAAAAGGGCCAACGTCTCCCTCATAAGGGCTTGACGTCCCCCTTTTAGCTCATATTATGACATTTTTTAGCAGACTAATGTAAAAACAATGTAAAATTAAAAGTCAGCCTTGTCGGCTGTTTTAATGACCTATTTTTAAAATTAAAGGTCATTGAATGGTATAAATAGAGGACGTTGCCTCTCATTTTAGAGATAACATAACTCACTCTCTTGTGAGAGATCTACTTTTATCTTTTGTCTTGGTATTTTGTCTCTTGGAAGTGAGGCGCAACTCTTGTGGAGGATTCTTCTTGGCATTTTTATGGTGTTTCTCTCATTAGAAGGTTTACAACTAGGGTTTGATGAGCATTCTTCATGATTTGTAAGTGTATTTTTCATGCAAAACTTCTTGAATGAATGGTTGTAGGTTAAATCTCTTACATTTGTTATTGTATTGCTATTATATTGCTTAATATTGAAACCCTAGGTAGCAAGCACACAAGTAAGTCCTTGCTATATGTTCCCATGCTAGAGAAACTTGTTTTAGCCATTGATTAAGGAAGATATAGCCTAGTCGTTGCTACACTAATCATCCTTTTTCTGAGTTAGCATTTAAACATAAGTTGAACAAAGGTGACGTCCTAGGCCTAGTTGATTCTACACCTAGGGTTTTGACTTTTAGGGTTTGAAGGGCCTTGCTATTGCAACACCTTTCTCCCTTAGATTTGTGTTTTAAAGCTAGCCGTTTTGCCAAGAATATTTAAAGAAAGAGGAAGGAGCATGAGTCCTTGCTTAAGCAACACCGGAATGAGCCTCCTTCCCTTAGGGTTTTGATTCTAGGGGCCTGCCATTGCAGCACCATAGAACCTAACTCTCTAGTCTTTAGATTTTGATCCTCCTGAGATCTTGCCCTTGCTTTTGACTCCATAATACCCTAAGACACTGGCCTTTCTCTCCAACGTTGAGCTTGTTGTGCAAAAACAATCTTTCAAAACTTTCAAATTTGAAACCCTAACTAACCCTAACGTCTACTAACCTAGAAATTGATGATGACGTCATGCCTTATTTGAGCTCTTGGTTGATAGAAAATATTGTGGCTTGGTCATTCCGTGATAGACATTGATGTATTAATAATTTTCATTGGCTAAAATTGCAAAACGTTGACCTTTTTTTCTATCATACTAACCCTAGGAAAAGCTGACGTCATCTCTAGCATAGTGACGCAACAACTTATAGTATGTGAGCAATTAATGACATTTAATGCATTGATTTAATTCAAGGATTGATTATTTCCATTGGATGCTATATTGTTCAGTGTTTATTGACAAGTAATATTATATGCCATTGTCATTATTGCAAACATTGACTTTGTCAATATTTACTGCTGATTATGCTCATGTACCTTAAATATAGATAGTCATTGATCTATGAAGAAATAACCACTACTGCATGTATTAGTTTCATTGTTGCCTTCTCTCGCAAGCAGGTGTCTCTTCTGTGGTTTTTCTTCATTTGACTATCTTCTTGGCGGTAATCTGTGAAGGGGAAACTAACCTTAAGCCTTTGAGCCTTTTCCTTTCAAACCCCAGATTGCCAGGGACGTCTCCCTTGGGCTTAGCCACCCTAAATAGAAAGATCCCCCCATCGAGGTGACAGTGCGTGGGGAAGCTCCTGTTATTCCAGTTTGACCCTTACCCTTCATCTACTTGACCTAAACTACAAACTGAGCGATAACAGGTCCTACTCTATAAAATTGGTATCAAATATGTACAAGAATCAAGCCTGTAGACAGTCTTTTATAGATTTCAACTTGATCATCAAATGATTTCCTAGTTAAAAGCAACGTGTTGAATATCAATTTAGGTTCTTGGACTTCATTGGTGTTGTCAGGTAGATCTATCCCAACTTCTTGAATAGCTTGTCTCTTCTAGATATGGCTTGTCTGCATTAGCTTTTTATTCAACATTCTATACTTTGATAAGTGTTAATTTCCCTCTATCGTCGAAAACTTGGGGTTTAGGGTGCCTTCCTTGTAATGTCCCTGGTCATTGACATCTGAGACAACTTAGAGATGTGATTCAGGCCCAATTCAAAGATGAGGGAGTGGTTTTATGTGACATCAACTTTGGGGGAAAAATATCTTGTTAGCCAACAAAAGCTGAGACAAAAAAAAAATCAAGTATGTTGTGACTGGTATTCTCCCTATACTCGATCATTTGTTTGGTTGAAAGGCCTGCCTGAAGATTTGTATGTTGAATTTCTTTGTTTTATTGTTGTAAATTGGAAGGGACGTTCAAGTCACCTGGAAAATGATCCTCTTTTGAAGTATATATCTTCTTCCAGCAACACAGATTTGGTAAGTGTATCAAATGTTGCAGATCACACCAGAATATATATTTCATCATAGGGGTGGTAGACATCCTAGCTCACAAAATGGTCTAGAATATTTAGAAGTGACGCCAAATATTACTCCATGCTCGAATATACTTAGAAGGAAATTATAAATTTGGATCCTCACGAAGGTGAGAAACTGTATGCGTGTTTGAATCAACATTCTAAAGTTACAAAACCTTTTATGACAAATTTGTAATAGACTTGACAGACAACCAACTTCTATATCAAATATTGTTGAGCGACCTCTATATGTAGTAATAGACTCGACATACAATCAACTTTCGATCAATACTGACACTAATGTCAAGTGTAACAAGTTGTGACCCAGGCTCCAGGTAGTTTCAGCCTCAGGCATCCACACTGGCGGTGACTCTAGGCTCCGGATAGCTTTAGCTTCAGACATCGACACTAGCGGTGGAAGTGGGAACAATGCCATTGATTGCAGGGTGGTAATGCAGTGAACAAGCAGACCTGTCATTGTAAAATCAGTTATACTGCAGGATTTTCAGACCTGCAAAGAGCATCGAATTTAGTGTTGCTTTGTCATGACAATTACAATGTTGATGTGAGTCCAGAAATCATTGGAGGTTGGGTGTCCTATGTGATGATGACCTCGACATTAGGTACATGTCAGACATCTATTATCTGAAATTGCAATGTTAATGCGATTTCCATAGTCCACGAGGACTCGATTGCATTGGCACAAGCAATATTAATTGTGTGATTAATTAACATCCTTGAAGGACGTGAATCCCAAACAACGTCTGAAACTTTTCGAACAACCATGTGTTAAAAAATACATTGTTTTATATTTTAAGAAATAAGAAATTGTATTTTCTATGTCTAACATTAGGTTGCACACATACACCTTTTTAAGTTAACCGAAATTAATATATAGTCAACTCAGATTCCCAGAAGCGATCAAATTACCTAGATCTAGTTTATTTCCATCATGTTGGTTGGGATAGAAGGATCCACCACCAGGACACAGAAAGAAGGTAGCACTAAAAGCACCTATGAAAACGCAAGCTGGTGATGGAAGCACTCTATGACCAGGAAGGTACTCTATCCTTATAGATCTGTGATCCTAATGAACAACTTGAGAGGCGCTTGCGGCAAGGCCATGGCGATTTATTTGATCCAAACAAGGCAATACTTCAAGCATCGAGAAATTTATGTTTTTTTTCAAATATCAGATCTACTACAACATGAGAAATGAATTCTCCTTATTCAAAGCAAGGGAAACAATAGGAAGATTGATATTCGATGGAAACAAATCTAGAATATCCTACTACATCAAGGTATCTTCTAAAGAATGAAACAAAATGATTACATGAAGGTGGTAGTAAAAGATGATCTTCAAAAACCATCATTGCCTGAACACGTCAAACTTCTTGCAGAAGGTGGTAGTATAAAGTAATCTCTAGAAAGGGTTGCAAAGTCCATAATCTGGAATTCCTTCCCATTAAATTTTCCCAGTTACCTGTCGATTCAGGCATCAAAAACTTTTGAGAGCCTCGTTCCCTAGTTATATACCCAACTTCAGCTACCAGGAGAATATTCTTGCAAAGAGCGGAAAGCTCTTCGACCCAGATGCAATAATATGCATAGGAATAGTGAAAAAAATGTGCAGTACTGATAGAAAGTTGATTGTATGTCGAGTCTTTTACTACATCTAGAGGTCAGTGAACAAACTTTGACAAAGAATATGACTTTCTGTCAAGTCTATTACCACACCCAGAAGTCGCTCAACAAACTTTGAAATAGAAACTTCTGTAATTTTAGGATGTTGATTCAACCACCCATAGAGTTTCTCACATTCGTGAGGATCCAAATTTATAATTTCCTTCTGAGTATATTCATGCATGGAGTAATATTTAGCATCATTTCCGAATATTCCAGACCATTTTGCAAGCCATGATATGTGCGGCTCCTCCGACGAAAGGTAAATTATTGTGTGGTCTACATGATTTAATACATTTTCCAAATCTATGTTGTTGGAAGAAGCTATATACTTCAACAAAGGAGAATTTTGTAGGTGACTTGAAAGTCCCTTCCAATTTCTAGTAAAAAAACAAAGAAGTTCAACATACAAATCTTCAGGCATGCCTTTTAGCCAACCAAAGCATCGAATATATGGAGAATACCAATCATAAGATACTTGAATTTTTTTGTGTCTGAGTTTCTGTTGGCTAACAAAAAAAATTCGCTCAAAGCTAACGTCACATAAAACCATTCCCTCATATTTCAATTGGGCTTGAATGGAATCTCTAAGTTGTGTCACATGTGGATGACCAGGAACATTACAATAAAGGAACCTTAAAGCCCAAGTTTTCGATGATAGAGGGAAATGGGAATAAGTATTTAAAATGAATGCTGGAGGATGATAGTATAATCTTCTGTAAATCTTGGTTTAATTCATTTTAATGGCAGATGTCCTCAATATTTTCTCCTATTAATGACAATCTTTCTGAATATGTGTGTTGAATAGTCACTAATAACATGAGTTAACATTTCCATATGCAAGTATATTCTCAAATATGACAACCTGTAATATATGCACAATATTAAAGAGGGACATGACATCAAGACCTTTGTGGATGACAGTGGGGTAGTACAATATTGCACTGTTACTATGATGATGCCTTAAAAAAACTAAAATAACCAACAATTTTTTCCAATTCAAGATGGACGCAAAAAAATCATCATATCCCATAACATTCGCCCATTAATGCGTTTTAATGGGATATGTCCTCGAGCTTTCCGCTTATTAATGGAAATATTTTCGAACTTGTCTGGTGAGTTTTCAGTAGTAAAAGCATAATTAATGTGCATTGGGAAGGGCAGAAGGTGGCAGGGATGGAAGGGAGCAAAAAATGTTTTTAAACTTTTGTGAACTCGGGAGTCCATGAACCCGCAAAACTTTGAAGACTCGACTAAGTATGGAAAGGCGGGTTGGTCAGATGAAGTCATTGTAGGTAGAGTCAGGCTTGCAAGTTGGAGGAGTCTGAGGTCGAATTTTAGATCACTGAAGTTTTGGGTGCAATATGTATACCTCGAACACGGGGCACCAGAGTTCGATAATGCCTATCCGTGAACCCGCATTCATAAAATTGGATAAGAATGCAAACAAACAATGGTCGGTCGGAATAGTGATGTGAATATATATATGGAGATGAGGATTTGTCAGTTCACCACCCCAAGAACCTGCGAGCACATAAACACGACTAAGTATAGAACTAGAAATGCATAATAGAGGGGAAGAAGAAAAGGGAAAAACAGGTAAGTTTAGAAGAGGAAAAAGAAAGGGAGATGAGAACTTTATCCCTCACACAACAACACTTAGTCTCATAATTATGAAGCCATAGAAACAAATTAACTATGGGAAAAACATTCTCAGCAATGAAATATAGTTGGAGCTCGACAAACTCTGGTTCAAGTCAAAAGAGATGTTGTTTATATCTACTGCAAAAATTTTCATATTATTTTAGCTTGATAGTATTTTTTGGTGGCCCAACTGTAAAACCATGTTCCAATTTGCATTTCTCAAGTGGAGATGTGTTTGTGAAGACACATTTCCTTGAACCACAGTCCAGGGGCAACAAAAGTGCAACGTGGATTGATTGTTTGTTGAGCAGAGATTTGTTGAAGACTAAGCAATGTATTTCCAAGTGCACATATTGTTTGTATGGTATCAATATCATTTCTTTCATGTTCTTTGCGTATTCTTCTGAATGCACTTGTCATAGATTTGTAAACCTTTTACATGTCACTATGGCTACGACAGAGGTGGGATCACTAGCGAACAACAACCTCAAGAACAACACCAGGATAGCGTCACATACGAAATATGTTATGCAAGAGGATTTTGGCTCAGGCATTCCTAGTATTGAAAATTCTTACTTGCAAACTGGAAATAGTAAACAACAACCAACGAACATGAATGCAACCAAAACACTGAGACCCACCAGTGAATGGGAAAGGACAGAAGCGCATCCCCTGGCCTCCAAACTGCAAAAAAATGTCCAACTGCAGATGCAGGACCCCAACCCTGCAAAGTTGAAGCAACAAAGAGCAAGCGACAAACAACAAACCAGTGAACAAGTATGAAGAGGCCCAACTATAGCTGCAGGACCTCAACTCTTCAAAGTTGAATCAAAAGAAACAAGAAGCATTCAGCAAACCAATGAGAAAGCATCAACCAATCAACCAGGAATATCGGTGAAGAACAATATTGCCCAAATTTACTGCAGACAAGATTGTATAAAAAAATCGGAGGAATATATTGTAACACGCATGTTAAGCAAACATTTTAGGTTGTGAGGCTTGGTAGGTAAACATGTAACACTGTGAGGACCGTGAAAAGGCCTCTCACTGTGTAAACATTTAAGAAAGTTGCAGTTTGCATGGTTGAATTCTGCATCCACAATTTGAACTACGCTTCTATCGCTTCCCATTCATGGGTAAGTTTCACTACCATGGTTGCATCCTTATTCATTGTGTTTTTTTTTTCCCAGTTTGCAAGTAAGCATTTTCAATACTAGGAGGGATCAAAATCCTCTTGAAAAACATATGTGACTACTCATAACCCACCTCCATAACACCCAGTGACATATAAAAAAGGAAATCATTTTTTCTCTTCACATACGAAGATGTTCTACAAGAGGATTTTGACTCAGGCAACTCCACTATTAAAAATTTTCACTTGCAAACTGGAAATAGCAAACAACAAACAACAAATACAAACATAAACCTAGCAATGAAATCCACCCTTCAATGGGGAACGATAGAAGGGTAGTTCCAATCGCGGTTGCATAATCCCAAGCGTGCAAACTGCAACAACAACAACAGGAAAATAAGAAACCAATAAACAAGCAATGGGCAAGTATCAACCAGTGAACCAGTAACGTCGCTAAAGAACAATATTTCCCATATTCACTGCAGACAACATTGTAGAACAAAAAGAAAAGAAATATAAAAAATATATAAAAAAATCGGTCAAAAATGTATTGTAACAGGCCTCCGAGAATGGGGAGTGGGGAAGGACAAAAGCGCAACCCCTGGCCGACAAACTGCAACAATAGGTCCAACTGTAGATGTAGGACCCCAACCTTGCAAAGTTGAATCAAACAAGAGCAAGCAACACACAACAAACCTATGAACAAGCACCAAAAGGCCCAACTGCAGCTGCAGGACTTCAACCCTGCAAAGTTGAATCAAACAACAATAAGCAACATCCAACGAACCAAGGAGCAAGCATCAACCAATCAACCAGGAATGTTGGTGATGAATAATATTGGCCAAATTCAGTGCACACAATATTGTATCAAAAAATCAGAGTAAAATGTATTGTAACACAGTTGTTAAGAAAACATTTCAGGTTGTGAGGTGTGTTAGGTAAACATTTAAGGATGTGAGGACCGTCCAAATGCCTCCCACTATGTAAAAAATTAAGAAATTTTTAGTTTGCATGGTTGGTTTTTTCAATACTGGGAGCGATCAAAATCCTCTTGCAACCCATCTTTGTATGTGACTACTACAACCAAAGAAGCAAGTCTGTAATGTTGTCTTCATCTCGTTTCTGATATCCAATGCTCGACACAGAACCCACCTCTAACGCAGCCACAATGACATATAAGAAAAAGAAATCGTATTTTCTTCTCACATACAAAGATGTTCTGCAAGAGAATTTTGACTCAGGCATCTCCAGTATTAAAATTTCTCACTTGCAAACTGCAAATAGAAAACAACAAACAACGAATAGGAAGCTAAACATGGCACCGAAACCCACCCGTCAATGGGGAACGACAGAAGCACAGATCCAATCACGGTTGCAGAATCCCAAGCTACAATAAGACCAATATGCAAACAAGAGAAACAACAACAAGCAAAGAAGAAGCCAATGAAAAAGCAACGAGCAAGCATCAACCAGTGAACCAGTAATGCCGCTGAAGAACAATATTGCCCATATTCACTGCAGAGAACATTGCATAAAAAAATCGGAGGAAAATGTATTGTAACAAGCCTATTAAGTAAACATTTAAGGCTATGAGGCTTGTTAGGTAAACATTTAAGTCTGTCAGGACCACCGAAGGGCCTCGCACTGTGTAAACATTTAAGAAAGAATGCAGTGTGGCAGGTCTATTACGTGTACAAAAATAATTATTATATTATTTTATAATAATATAAAATAATAATAACAATAAAAAAAAATAGTAACAATAGTTCGAAAAATAGAGTCTATGCGAAAAAAAAAATAGTCAAAGGACAAACTAATATGAAGTCAACTAATAAAAAACTGAGTCTGTATGCTCAAAACTTTGGATATCTAAACATTTCAAAAAAATAATAAAAATTCAGAAAGATCGTAGATGATCAAAAACTTTGAATATACTAACATATCAAACATTGGGAATAGCAAAGCTAGCAATAAGACCTCCAATCTATTATCCAATCAGATCATGACATATATGGTATTTTTTATTATATACAAATCAATGTTTTTAGTTCTCTAGTTCCAACAATAGAGATTATGCAAATATTTTTAGTCAAAGGAAAAATTAATATGAAGTCAACAAATTATCGATTGCTATAGTCCCTCTACGCCTTCAGTATGGACTAATAATGCATGTCACATTACTTGTAGTATTCAATGCACATACATATATTGTACACGACACAAACTTCAATGTTCATCACCCATAGGCCGTAGATAGTGTACGACCAAAAGGACAGGGATACGGCCAAAAGTGCATTGATAGGCCATCGAAGACTTCATGAAAGTTGATTTCACATTTCCCTTTGTTGCTATCAAAGAGCAGATTCTAAAATGATATATTTTGATGCTCCGATGTTACATAAACCTTTGTCGATCTTTGGCTTATTCTTGATATCATTAAGAGCCTATGCTAAGATCGTATTTCCTTATGATTTTGTTTCAAGTGTAGGTTATTTAAACATTGATTTTTCAGCATGCCTCGCTACCAATGGAGGCTTGTTGAACTTATATTTTTCCCTTTGCTTCGATGCCCGCGAAGGTCCAGTCATCATTGATCTTTATTGCTCATTTTCCAGCTCAAATATATCTCAAATGTTAGGTATTTAAAGCAGTTATAATGGTGCCACTAATTGGAACCTGATTTGACAAATCCTGCTCGAATCTATTGTAACTTGAACAAATCTCATTGCATAAACCACGTTTTGGCTTTTAATAGTTTTTAAAATTAAAATTGTTATTCTTTTGTAGAAAAATTACCTTTTGAAAACGGTGAATATTTTTAATTAAATTTATATTGTTTTATATAAAATTGTATAATATATATTTAATTTTTTTATAAAAGACAAATATATATATATATATATATATATATATATATATATATATATATATATATATATATATATATATATATATATATATATATATATAGAGAGAGAGAGAGAGAGAGAGAGAGAGAGAGAGAGAGAGAGAGGAGATGACTTTACCATTGAAGATTTCATCAACAAAAAAATTATGTTATTTCAATAGAAAGTTTTTTTTTTCTTTTTTGTTTTATGTGTTTCGTGGCACAGTGGAAACCATTTTTAGTGGATATTTTTTTTCCTCAGGAAAAACTTGGAGTAAGCTAGAAATTCCAAAGACAAATTTGTCCATCATTTTTTGCTTTCTAACAACCAAGGTTAATCTCAGTTCTAGAGTGCTTCTAGTTGTAGTTTTGGTTTATCTCATTGGGTTTTTCAAATCCATTTCTTGATGCAAAAGTTGAAGATTCAGTGCCCGATCTAAAGAATATGTGCACAGTGTGAGTCTGGCGATCCTGCAAGGTTTAATGAATTTAGTTACAACAAATCCTGAACTTGGGTAGGTATTGTCATGTGTATCTTTCAATTGGATATGTTGTATTCTTACAATTTTGATACCTTTCTTTAGGTTTGGATTGTACATGAACTTATTGAGGTGATTCATATACAAGGTGACCCTTTCTTTGAAATATTGCATTGGTTATGATCAATAATAGTTTTTCCATATAGAAACTTCACTCTCATCCTCACATGGTTGGATTTTATCTTTCCTTGCATTATTTGCATAATTGATTTTTATTTTGATGTTGATGCAAGCTAACATTGTGAAAAATGACAATATAAAGATTAGTGGATTCTAAGTTGTAATTCCCATGTAGCTCCACATTTATGCATTTTCAATTTGTTGTGGTGTGTTGCATGTGTTGCTAGAATGTTATACTAATATCAATTAGACATGATGGTAGTCATGTAGTATTGTTAAGGGCTTCCTTGAGAAGTAATTGTGCATTGATATAAATATAATACTAATCATTTGATAATATGTGAGTCGTTTGATAATATGTGAGTTAAGGCTTATTTGTTTCATAATCTGGAAATTATGTGCATGCGAAATACAAATCTTATGGGCATGCCAAATGCAAATCCTCTTTGTATTTGGTAGTATTTGTTTGTTATATTTTAGTTTTTGAACGTGAGAAGGATTCATGTCCCTTGAAAGTGAAAACTATGAAGGGTTCATTTCCCTTGAAATTGTTAATTATTATCTATTATAAGGCACATCATTGGAATGCAATGCTCGACAATTTATTGAATTTAAAATTTCCATTTTAACAGTATATTAATTTAAACGATTTTTATCTTAGCTACATATCAATTTAAAAGGGCCTTGAGAAACATAATGGAAGGTTTCATTAAGTGAGGTTTTAAATTTATTTTATATAACTTTCAACAAATTAGAAATAACATTTTTTGAGATTTTTATATCTATTTTTAATTTAATTTTCAATTTTCAATAACAAGCATAGATCCATCTCTCAAATGGGGTGACACATGAAGCACACACGTCAATGGCTGGGGCATATACGAGGGTAGTTAAATCTTCTCGCCGCCACCCTCCTCCCCTGTCAAGTCGTGATGTCTAGTTTACATGTCTACCAAGGCTTAGTGTGTTGGGTATTAATGGAGACTCATGTTTGGCTCATCGACATTAGTTTGAAACAACTAATGGCCATTACTCCTGCACTAATGGCTACCAGAGCCATCAAATCCTTCGTCCTTCTAGTCTTAATGTCCTGTGGAGGGTCCTATATTGGGCATTCGACCGCAGTTCATGGTCTTATTCTTCTTGCTTTGCTCCACGCCCTGGAATTCCACCCTCTGTCTCCTGCTCACACCACTATTGATTCCATTCACTCAACTCTCTACTTAGCCATGCCTCATGAGAGAGGTAAATCCCGGTGAGGGCCAGCCTATTACAACTGGTTTGGCAAGGAAAAACGTTCGGGATTAGCCTCTTTCACTCTCATCCCAAGTGACATCTCAGACCACTCACCCTCCTCTGATCAGATGTAATGTTGTTGACTTGGATAGTCTAGAAAACGTTGCTAATGTGTGTGTAGGATCAATGGTTTACAACATATAAATGATCATACAAATAATAAACGCGACAAAGCACTGCAAAGTTTGTATTATGATATCTCCATGGATTACAAAATGGTCGAATGTAGCTGAATAAACTGACAATACTCGACTAGATCAATAAACAAAGGATCTTAGCCAGAATACAAATAAGCAACTAAAATATAATACCTGTAACATGGGAGCACTGCGGAATCAATGGATGCGCTGGGACTATGGCAGCTCTGACGGTAACTGTTGGAAGTCTGGAAAGTTCACCCTGGGAGATATACTTCTCGAAATGGCCTGAAAACTGTCCCAAATGATGTGCCCTGCTCTATTCCTCAGTACTAGTATCTGTCAGACCCCTATGCTGATGAATCTGGACCCCAGATGGATACCTCTGGGGGAATGTGCCCCTCTTCTTCTGGCAAAATGTGTCCTAGTGATTCCACCATCGAAATCAGATGAGATATGTCTCAAAATGACCGCCTTGATCTATTGGTAAATGGGTCAGAAGGGTTTCCTTGAATCTAGTCGGATGCTCGCTCTAGAACCCCAAATGTGCCCACCAAAAGTGTCGCACGTCCAAGTCTGGAAAATGCATCCCAGTTGATTCCTCTGTCAAAATCTGATGAGGAACTAGGAAAAAGATGCGCCTTTCCCTCCTCTCAAATGGGTCGGAGGGAAATCTCAGAATTCTCCCTGGATGGGATAAGTCGCCTAAAAACCCTCTCAGAAGTTGTGCCCTCACTCTGGATGAATGCACCCTTTCTGTTGAACATTGTATAATTGTTGTTGAAGAATGATGAAATGCCTTAATGATCTTCCCAGTGACTAGGGTGTGTCTCTCAACACCGAAATCAACCAACTGGTGTCTTCCTCCTAGAATCCACTGAACTATCTCTCCTAAGATGCGCCTCTCTCCTCAATGACAAGTCATAATCTGCATAATAATGAATTAGGTCGTTGACCCTTCCTTTATAGCTTTCCAAAACCCTAAATGATGATGAAACACTAATTCACCGTTGACTTCCAAAACCCTAAACCACTGTTGAAACCCTAATTCATTGTTAACTTCCATTTTTAGCTCATAATGACTTAAAAACGCTTTTAACCCTTTTTAGCTCAATGTCAATTTTCGAATATAACACCTGTGACTGGAGTGACCTCTAGTAACCCTGTTTACCCCTCTTTGTCCCTGGCTATAGTCTAACAGGGCGGTTTAGACCATTAAGCCTCCTCTCTGTAGATCCTATTTGGAAAGGGACATTACAGTCCTCCCTTCCCGAAATTGCTTGTCCTCAAGCAATACCAGTCCAGGGTGCTGCAACACCTGCTTGCTCTCCCAAGTAGCGTCCTCTACTAGAATCCCTCTCCATCTAATCAAACACTCTTTGATGACCCTACTTCTCATTTTCCACTCTCGAAACTCGAAAACCTCCTCTTGAACTAACTCCAACTGTCCCTTCTCATCCAACAGGGGAAGCTCCTCTAATGTGCTAATGAATTGTCCCACTGCCTTTTTTAGGCAAGACACGTGGAACATGTTATGAATCTAGTCCCCTCTGGAAGCTCTAGCTCGTAAGCAACCTTGCCTACTCGGTGCATGATCCTGTAAGGACCATAAAATATGGGCTTGAGCTTTTCGGCCCCACTCTTCTTCAAAGATGATTGTTTGTAGGGTTGGAGTCTCAAGAAAACCAAATCTCCAACCTCAAAGTTGCACTCTATCTTGTGCATGTCTGCACTTATCTTTTGTCGGTTTTGTGCCATCTGCAGGTTCTCTTTCAACAACTTGAGAATCTCCTGACTTTTTATGATCCAATCCTTTGCCTTGGGAGCTATGCTCTCCCCGAAGACCAAGTCTACCAAAGTGGGAGCATCGTATCCGTACAATTCTCGGAAGGGTGTCATACCATTGGACATGTGGAAGGTGGTGTTGTAGCGATGTTCTCCTAAATGTAACCACTTTACCCACGTTCTCGGTTGTCCTCCTACATAGTTCCTCAAATACCCTTCAACCCACTTGTTGACAATCTCGGTCTGCTTATCTGTCTAAGGGTGATAGTTGGTGCTAGTTGTCAACTCTGTCCCCACCTACCAAAACAACTATCTCCAAAATGTCCCTAGGAACTGATTGTCCCTGTCACTGACGATGTTCTTCGGCAACCCATGAAGTTTGAAGACCTCCCTGAAGAAAATCTCGGCTACCTAAACTGCGTTTTACTCTGTCGGTATGGCATAGAAGTGAGAAAACTTGGTCAATCTATTGACCACTACATAGATACAATCCTTACCCTGGACCTTGGGTAGACATGTGATGAAGTCCATAGATATACTCTCCCATTTCTGCTCTGGAATGGGGAGTGGTTGAAGTAGCCTTGCTGGAAGAGCATGCTCTGACTTGTTCTGCTGGAAAGTCACACACGCACTGACGTGTCTCATAACATCCTATTTGAGGCCCTTCCATGAGAACCTCTCTTTGATCTGTCTATAAGTTTTGAAAAACCCCCGATGGCCTGCTAGAGGTGAATCATGAACTGTGGTGAGGATCTTCTTCTTGAGCTCTGAATATGGCACCAAGTAGACTCTATCCTTGTAAAATATGACATCGTAAATGACCCTATATCGATCATTCTGTATCTGCCCATCCATCACCTCACAAGTGAACTTGTTCTTGGAATATTCCACTAACAAGTGGGATTTCCAATCTACTGAAATCTCCATCAAAGAACATGTCGCAGGTCTCCTCGATAGTGCATCAGCCACAATGTTCTTCTTCCCCTTGACATACTCTATGTCGAAGTCGAATGCCTATACCTTCGTCACCCATTTCTTTTGGTGCTCACTGAGGTCCTTCTGCTCAAGGAAATACTTCAAATTGTTGTGATTGGTCTTGACCACGAATTTGTTGCCCACCAAATATTGTTTGAACTTGGTCAAGGCATGCATGAGTGCCAACATTTCCTTGTCATAAATGGAGTACAACCTCTCAGGTTGACTAAGCTTTCAGCTCTCGAATACAATGGGGTGTCCTCCCCGCATCAAAATTGCATCGATCCCTTCGTCGGATGCGTCACACTCTAGTACAAATGGCAAGGTGAAGTCTGGTAGTGCCAACACTAGACAAGTGCCCATGACTTCCTTCATGTGATCAAAGGCTTCCTATGATTTCTCGGTCCATATGAAGGCCCCATGATTGGTAATATCTGTCAGCGGTGATCCAAGCTAAGAAAAACCCCAGACGAACCGCCTGTAATAGTTGCACAGCCCAAAGAAGATCCTCAATTATGTCACATTCCTGGGCGTCAGCCAATCCAGAATGGCCTTGATCTTCTCTTGGTGCACCTGTACCCCCTGTGCACTGATGATGTGGCCTAAGTAAAGCAGCTCTGTCATACTGAACTCGCACTTGGACTCTTTGGCATATAATGAATGTGCCTCCATGATGCTCAATACCTCATCCAGGTGCCTCATATGCTCTTGCCATGACCAGCTATAGATCAAGATGTCGTCGAAGAAAACCAAGACTGATTTCCTTAATTGATCCCTGAATATATGGTTCATGCAAGACTGGAA
>ML791260.1:213441-232608 GCA_009831015.1 Picea engelmannii | reverse complement strand
TCAATTTTTGAGAAGAAAACTGCCCCATGCAGTTCATCCATCAACTCGTCAATGCGTGGGATAGGGTATCGGTTCTTGATGGTTTTCTTGTTCAAGGCTCGATAATCAATGCACATCCTCATGGTGCCATCCTTCTTCAGAATGAAGACAACTGAAGAAGAAAATGGGTTGTTGCTCGGTCTAATGTGTCCCATCACCAACAATTCCTTGATTGCCTTCTCTATATCATCCTTGAACCTCCTAAGATGACGACAGGGGGGGGGTGATCATAGGTTTTTCCCCCTCCTCCAACTCAATGGTGTGCTCAAAACCCCTGTCAGGTGGTCTCCCTGGTGGAATTTCCTCAAAGACCTGCTAATGTCGTCCCAATAAATTCTTGATCTTTGTATGGTATTATTGTCGACCTTCTAAATCCTTCTGAGTAGTGATCAAGCATTCTGTGACATATGCTACCTCCCCATGTCTGAATATCCTCTCCATCCTCTTGGCTAAAACTGTCCTGGGTTCTCCTGTCGACATACCTCTTAGAACAACCTTCTTCCCATCCTAATCTTTGAATCCCATTACCAAGGTTTGGTAGTTGGTAGTGATTTTTCCCAAGGTAATCATCCACTGAACTCCTAACACCACATTTGTGTCTGATAGGTCAACCACATAAAATGTGTCTCTCACTGTGTAGTTTCCTAACTTCATCTCTAAGTTTGGAACTCTGTCTAGACACTCCACTGTGTGGCCATCTGTTATCGCAACATCAAACCCCTCAAACTCCTATGTCTGAAGTGCCCATCTCGATACTAGTGAAGCGTCGTTGAATTTGTGGGTGGCCCCGCCATCTATCAAGGAGATTGCCCATTTCCCCTTAATAATCCCTCTGATATGGAGGGTATCATACCTGGGAACACCAGAAAGGGTCACTATGACTCCTACCTTTGTTGGTTTCCTCCTGTTAGCCTACTCGGGCAGTTGTGGAACTACTAGAGGATGGGCTCCTGCCGATGTTGGTGGTATACGGGGAGGTTTCTCCTCTACTGGTGGTGACTCCTCCTCTGAAAAAGTGGATCCATTGTCCTGCTCCTCCTCCTCACTGTCCATGCTATCTGCTGCTACCTCAATATAATAAATCTCTCTCTTGCCCATGCACCTGTGGCCTGGGACCCAAGGATCTCTGCAGCTGAAGCAAAGCTTCTTCCTCATAAGCTCTCGCCTAGTCTCATCATCCAACTTCTCCTTGCCCTTCCATTCTCTCTGGAATGGCTTCCTGTCTCGGTCCCTCTGGAGCACAAATGGTTTGGAGAAATTTTTAGTCTTTGGCACTGAGTCTGCCAGATCTCAAGTGCGAAGGATGGCATCTTGCAAAGTGGGAGGCCTGTATGCCTTCACCCATCCTCTCAAAGTCTCTGTGAGTCCTTCTGTGAATAGCATGATCAGCCTGGGATCTGGTATCTGTCACTGCCACGGCTACCCGCTAAAAATCTGTGATGAACGCCTCTGTTGTGCCAGTTTGTCTCAACTAGGATAGATCCCTGAAGTGTATCTCAGGATCCTTCCTATCAAACCTGTCCATGAGCCTATCTGTAAACTCCCTATAGGAGGTGATGTGACTATGACCCAATGTCACCATTCCATGATACCACCACTCGTGTGCCTCACCCTCCAAGTGTAAGGTCGCGGAATTGATGGCCTTCGTCTCGGTCATCTGGTTGAGCTTGTAATATGTGTCTAGATTATGTACCCAAGCTATGGCGGTGTATTTGGACGATCCATCAAAAGAAGGGATGGTGAGTTTCCAAAATTTTTGGATTAAATCGAGGTTATGCCCCTGCTGCTGTTGTGGTCTTCCCCTCTATAGATCTCTAGGTGGTTCCTGAGTCTAAGTACACAATACTCGACTAAGGTCATGTCTTGATGGAAGTCACGACCCAATGCTGCATACTCCCTCCTATACTCTTCAATGTCGTCTGCATGAGTGGGTGTCCTCTGTGCTATCGATGGCGGTGCTACTACCGGGGGTGCCCTCTGGAAATTGGGAAACAAGGGTCTTGGAATCCTACTCACAGAGGTGTATGTGTGAGAGGGTGACTGGGGTCTACTACCTGCTCCTGAGTTCGCCTGTGCTGCATGCATGACTTGTGTGTTTGGGGTGCCCACTCTAACCAATCTATCAACCACCTATACCAAGGACTGAGACATGGTTCGTTGACTAGCTAACATATCATTGATAACTTGCATGAAAGTTGTCTTTCTATCTACGGGGGCCTTGGCACTTCCCTCTGGTCACTCATATATATCTCCTAGCATCCTCTCTTCCTCATGCTCAACCTCATGCTATGCCATTATCTCTGCGTCTCTGTGTGCCTCTTCCTCTTCCTCTGAGCTAGGAGGAAAAGGGGGGAAATCAGGCCTATGCCTTCTTTCCTTATGCTTGTTGTAAGTGACATATTCGTCACCTATGTGTTCACGACCCTCTGGGTCTTCTGTTGCACTCATTGTATTTAGTCACAGGCTAGCAGGACCAAAGCTCTGATACCACTGTAATGTTCCTGACTTGGCTAGTCTAAGAAACGTTGCTAATGTGTGTGTAGGATCCATGGTTTACAACATATAAATGATCATACAAATAATAAACGTGACAAAGGACTGCAAAGTTTGTATTATGATATCTCCGTGGATTACAAAATGTCCGAATGCGGCTGAATAAACTGGCAATACTCGACTAGATCAACAGACAAAGGATATTAGCCGGAATACAAATAAGAAACTAAAAGATAATACCCAGAATATGGGAGCACTGCGGAATCAATGGATGCACTGGGACTATGGCAGCTCTGGTGGTAACTGTTGGAAGTTTGGAAAGTTCTCCCTGGAAGATATACTTCTCGGAATGGCCTAAAAACTATCCCAAATGATGCGCCCTGCTCTAGTCTTCAGTACTGGTATCTGTCGAACCCCTCTGCTGATGAATCTGAACCCCGGATGGATACCCCTGGGGGAATGCGCCCCTCTTCTTCTGGCAAAATGCATTCTAGTGATTCCACCATCGGGATCAAACGAGATATGTCTCAAAACAACCGCCTTGGTATACTGGGAAATGGGTCGGAAGGGTTTCCCTGAGTCTGGTCTGATGCTCGCTCTGGAACCCCAAATGTGCCCGCCAAAAGTGTCGCACGTCCAAGTCTGGAAAATGCATCCCAGTTGATTCCTCTGTCGGAATCTGATGAGGAACCAAGAAAAAGATGCGCCTTGCCCTCCTGTCAAATGGGTCAGAGGGAAATCTTAGAATTCTCCCTGGATGGGAAAAGTCAACTAAAAACCCTCTCAAAAGTTGTGCCCTCACTTTGGATGAATGTGCCCTTGCTGTTGAACACTGTATAACTGCTACTGAAGAATGATGGAAGACCTGAATGATCTTCTCGGTGACTAGGGTGTGTCTCTCAACACCGAAATCAACCAACTGGTATCTTCCTCCTGGAATCCACTGAACTATCTCTCCTGAGAAGCGCCTCTCTCCTCAATGACAAGTCATAATCTGCATAATAATGAATTAGGTTGCTAACCCTTCCTTTATAGCTTTCCAAAACCCTAAATCATGTTGAAACCCTAATTCACTATTGACTTCCAAAACCTTAAATCACTGTTGAAATCCTAATTCACTATTGACTTCTATTTTTAGCTCATAATGACTTAAAAGCGCTTTTAACCCTTTTTAGCTCAATGTCACTTTCTGAATATAACACCTGTGACTGGAGTGACCTCTAGTAACCCTGTTTACCCCTCTTTGGCCCTGATATATTCTAATGGGGCGGTTTAGACCATTAAGCCTCCTCTCTGGAGCTCCTATTTGGAAAGGGACATTGCATCAGAATTGGCATGGGGCGGCTCAACTGAAGCCCCATCCTTCAAGCATAGAGGGTGTCCGATGGAAGAGAAAATTCTTCCCAACTGGGAGGAAATTATGCCTTTCTTGTTGACATCCACCTTGGAACAACGGTCGGCCACTTGCACCACCACCGCTTTCCAAGAGCCAGCCAAGACAGACTGCATTTTGGAAGACGAAATCCATCTTCGAGAGGAGCAATCGGGACAGAATTCTGCTACCACTATGGAAGAGGACCCTGCCACAGATTCCGTCGTTGCTAATGATTTTGTCGTTGCTACCATGGACGAAGACCCTGGAAGAAACGAGAATGACAAAAATGCTGAAGAGAAAGCTCACCCGGCTCCCAGCTCTTCCAGGCTTACAGAAGACCACCTGGTATTGATCTTCAAGATGCACAAGGATTTGGCAGAGCAACAACACAACCAACGCACCCTCAACAAGCATTTGGACATCCTGTACGACTCCCTATCAAGCGAGCCTGTGAAAATTCGATGCCCGACTTGCTACCAACCTTTCATCTTCTGACTTCACTAGGATGAACGCCTGTGTTCGCCTCATGTCTACTGCTCTTATAGGTTTTTTCTCTAGTCTTAATGGTAAGTTTTTTGCTCAACACAAACTCTGGTTCTGGATCAATAGTCGGTCGAGGCACTCAGTCCACCGCCTATTCTAGTTTCCACGCTTGTGGCAGAACAGGTGGCAAGTCCCCATGTTTTTTACAATTGTTTCTTTAAGGTTTATGAACAATGGTGTCCACGTGTTATGGTTTCCATTGCGGTAAAAAAACAAATGACGTACTCTAGTGTATACTCAGACATGTGTGATTTTTGCTAAAACAAAATAATAAAATATTTTTTATTTACAAAAAAAAACAAGCATAGATCCATCTTAACCAATATATATATATATATATATATATATATATATATATAAACCACTTTATATACATAATATAAAATTAAAATTATAATGATATTAATTAATCATATATAAATAGTGTTAAACCACTTTTTATATATATAAATTACCATCAAACATATTTTAACCAATGTATTTTGCTACCACTTTTCATTACCTTAATCTATATTTAAAGTTTTTTTAAAGTAGGGAAAAGCTACCACGTAACACTGATTTAAAATAATAATCTTTTTTATTATATGTTTAAATAATCTTTATCGCATGCTTAAAATCTAAAGTTTATTTTTTAAAGTAGGGAAAAGCTACCACGTAACACTGGTTTAAAATAATAATCTTTATTATATATTTAAATAATCTTTATCGCATGCTTAAAATCATTAAGTCAAATAATGTATCCTATATCTATAGAGAAAAGACAAAGAAGTTATAACTTTGAGGGAAAGATGAAACCGTTAAAATTCAATGATGAAAGTTTGGAGACAAACACATTCAATATTAATTTTTCATTAAAGAAATTAATTTAAACACTTCGATTAAAGACGAGAGGTTCGCCTTTTTAATGATGAGAAAGATATATTAATTAATAATGCATATAAAACATTTTTTATTATAAAAGTGAATTAAAATTAAAATTTAATTATATTAATTAATAATGCATATAAAATATTTTTTATTATAAAAGTGAATTAAAACTTTGTTTAGTGTTGTTGATATTAGAAAGTAATTTTATTTTTATAGTTGTGTTAAGTTTTTAAAACTTTATCTATTTTAGAAAAGCATTTTCTTAAATTGTGAGGTACAATCATAAACAAGGTTTTATGGATGAGTTTCCATTATGATGTTGAAGTAAGGGAATCAAGGTTTTATGTACAAGTGGTAACTAGGATGTTGAAGTAGTCTAAGAAGCTTCACTATAAACTTATAAACTTAGGTCTCATGTGTGAGTGTTGATTGTATGTTGAAATAACCAGAGTCTCATGTGTAAGTACTGACCACAATGTTAAATTAGTTAGAGTCTTGTTATCACACAAGTTGTAGGTTGGGAGAAGCTCGACCCAATCACTAAAATGGTGACAACTTTGAGAACACCTACCCACTGTCACCTTAGGCAGGTATTTTCGTCACTTTAGAAATGATAGAATCACCTCAAGGGGGGAATCTCGATGACCCTATGGGAAAATGAGATGGAAAGTGAGATGTATGAATGGAATCCCCTATAGGTCAAGTTACTAGATGGGAAAAGGCTTGTGAATGAGTCTCGGGAGAGTTTTAAGGTTGCCAAGTCCTTGGGTACCTACTGGGGGTGTTTGTACCTGCACGAGACACAAGAAAAACCAATTGTACACAATATATGTTAGGTAGACAAGAAAGTTAATCGTGTTGTCCCTAATTGCAGCAGTAAACATAAATATATATCAGCAATGAAATCAAGTAACTACTACATATTAAACCACTTAAAGCATCAAATATTAGTTGAGTTATGAAGCATAAAACATGTAGATAAGGTCTCAACACTTTAGCACAACTTTAGTGTTATTTAGATGGTTGTAAAGATAATTTTTCAGAGTATATTTGTGACAACCAAGTGGCTGTAGAAGTGATTTGCTAAAACAACAACTTTTACCCCAAGGAAATAGCCAAAAGATTTCCCAACAATAGCCAACATCAAGTAGATTAACAGTAGAAACTTTCCAACTAATTCCAACGGTAAAAGAGTGAGAAATTGAGCTTGAAAAGGAGAGTTTGTTGCAACCCTAATGGTTGTAACATAAATTTATAATATCAATAAGAAACACTTCGCCAATTGAGACGCCCTAGGGGAAATAACAAGCCTTGAACATCAAAGAAAAAAATCAATTTGAACAAGTTGATTCCTTCGTGTTTTCATGTATCCCAATGCAACAATTTTATTTCTCTAATGCAAATTTGTAAATGATAAGTGCCTTACTATTGGGTTGTGGAGTCAAAGAAAGTGAAGACTAGGCTAAGTCCTTGGGGGTGTAAATCCTCTTACTCCCCAAGGCAAGCTAGGTCCACTAGGAAATGCTAAGAGGGTGTAAGCCCTTTTACTTCTCTTAGCAAAAACCTTATGCAACAATATGACCTTGGATGTATGAGATTGATCCACAAAGAACCTAGGGGTGTAGGCCCTTTTACTCCCTAGGGTTTGTGAAACAAACACAGGTGAACTTGGAGGGTATACGTCCTTATAATTCTCCAAGAAACCCTGAAATTAATGACCTTTCACAAGAAAATAAATGAATCTTGGGGAGAGTGTATGCCCTTATACTCCTCGAAGGGTTCATCCACTAACAATTAAGGAAGAAGCAAGAATTTTAGACAATAAGTACATAATTTACTTACCAATTCCAAATATATGCAAGATCAAACCCTAAGTGGACAAGAAAATTCCATCTACAAGCATGAGAAAAGGCCTCTAAGTGTAGCACACCACCTTTATCCATCAATAGCAAGAGAAACCATAACAATTTGCAAAAGGGAGATGAAATGCTCCAACAGTAGCAGAAATTTCAGCTAAATGTCCTTCTCCACAAGGGAGAGTTATGTTCAAATGAGATACAAATGATCAACAACCCTAATATTTGGGGTCAACAACCCTTATCTTACCCCTTAAACCAAACAATAATATTGAATTTTCACTTTTTGCACATTAGAAACCCTAAAACAAGATGCCATCACCCTTTAGGGAGATGTTTTGACACTTTTTCAAGTCATTGGATAATAAGGTGGAGGTCGTTGGGGCTTCTAGAGCCTCCTCTTCATAAGCCAAGGTCAATCCATGCCTCCTTCGGTCAAATCATGCCAAATGTCAATGAGCAACAAGTCTATCACCACCAACCCTATCCCTAGGTGACGTCAAGCCCCAAAGAGTGACATTTTTCCCCTCCTAAGCAATTCATTTGGCATGTGAGGGACAGGTAAAGTCCTTCAAGGTGTCTTCTAGGCCTCCAAAGGCAAGTCGTCGTGATTTGGCACGTGAGCCCTTGAAATCTGACCTGTGGGATCCAAGCCCCATGGAAGCCCAAGCTAGGTTTGTTCCTCCAAAACTCTCCACCAAACAAGGTCCTACAAAACAAATAGGCACACCCTCCAAGGATATCAAGTCAAAATATCATGGCAAGTGAAAACCACATCTAATAAACAAGGCACCTAAACATGTGCATCAAAATTGCCTCATCAAATTAAACAAATGCTCCAATACCCTATACAATTGGCCAAGTTTAGGTATGGGAGGGGTGTCATAAATGTCATATTCGATTGATGCAGGTGGATATTGGTGGCCACCCACCTGTTCCAAAGTTCAACTGGCTCATCTTGACAGTTTTCAATTCAACACGTTTATTTGTAATGGGGACATTTCTTTGTAATTGTGGGTTCTGGACTTTCGAGATTGTCCAGAAGCTCTACACAACATCCATGTGGATATTGGTGGCTGCCCACCTATTCCAACTGGATTATTTTGGAAGTTTTCATGTTAGTACGTCAGTTTGTACTTCCAGGGCCGTTTTGGGGCCCTAAACAATGTTTTCTTGTCTTGCCACAGTCAAATTGTATACAATTAGAGTTTGACAACAAAATACATAGTTCTTGAAAAGACCTTTCCAATGGGCTATCACGCACCTAAAACAAAGATCGTATGCAAAAGTTATGACCCTGGGAAGTTGACGTACTAACTTACCCCAACGGGGCCCACATGAATTTTGGCGCTTCATATCCTAGGGCTAGGTTTTGGATGTCTAGGGTTTGGGCATTCATGTTTATCATAAAAAGGTCTTTCGAGTCTCATTGTACTCATCTTCTTGTGAATGAGTGTAGATGTCACATATCTTCTCAGAGATAAAGTTGCCACCATTCTAGTGAGTCTTGCACTCTGTATTTTACAGTCTCTCTACATTTATTTCATTAATAGAAATCATGTATTGTTGTATTTCTATGTTTCTGGCAATCTTTATGTGTATTTCATTGTAATATCTCTGATTTCATTTCATTTCGAAAATAATCTGGATCAGTGGTATCATAGTAGGATACTCTTGATCATTTTTTAGTGCATGTCCCCGAAGAGATCTGAGTATAGCAAGTTGGGTTTCGAGCTTGTCTCTCTTGAGGAAAATTGCTCTTGCACGCCCAAGAAACCCTCTATGGTGGCAGAAAAGAAAAATGGTTGAGCAAAAGATTCTATTAACATGTTGCTTGAGCAATCTCTCGCGCGACAGAGGCACTAAATGATGAAGAATTTTGCCCACATCCTTCAACGCCTACTGATAGCAACATGCACATCTTCATCAAGAGACCACTTTGGATTAACCTCTTCCTTCAAGGTATAAGTTAATTTTGATATTCCCATATTTGAAGGTCGGATAGATGTGGATACCTTACAAAAATGGTTAAATCTGTTAGAAGGTTATTTCTCTGTTCACAATTTTTTTGATAGTGAAAATATCACCTTCGCACTCCTTGAGGCTCTCCCCCATGTCAAACATTGGTGGGAAAATTGTTGGGAGAAAATTTCCACAAAGGAATCTGGAATATATGGGGTCAAGCCCACTTGGGATTTTTTTGTGGATGCACTCAAGGAACAATACTACCATGTTGATAAATATGAAGACCAATACATGAGATGGACCACACTGCGGCAAGAGAAGAGCCAAACAGTGTCGAAGTTCACAAATACTTTCCATAGCTTGCGCACCAAGCTGGGTATCAAATACTCTGAGCGACATCTGGTTCTGAAATATAGTGGGGATCTCCATAAGTACATCCAAACCGAAATAGATTTCCTAAACATCTCATCGTTGGGAGTTGCCTATTGATATGTTGTCAAAATCAAGCAGAAATTTAGGCACCAAAACAAATGGGAGTTCAGGTCCGCAAATCCGCAACAACCAAATCATGGTAAAGATTGCCCTAACCAACAGCCTCCCGAAAACTAGTCAAGGACACAAGAAAAGAAGGGTAAAGGAAAGATGAAGAATGACGTTGGGAAGTGGTGCAACTTCCACAAAATCCCCTAGCACAACACCGATGAATGTCGCTCGAAAAAACAATTGGTGGTCAAGATCTAAGACAATAAGTCAAACCCTGATTCAGAATCTGATATATAAAATATTGAAAACAAACAGATCATCGACGCAAACCCCACTGCTACTTTCATGATCGCAACAATTCAACCAGAAGAACCAGTAGATCCTGAAGAGGGGGAGGGCCTCTTCCATTCACATATGTGGGTGAAGGGGACCCCGTTGCATTTCATTGTTGATAGAAGTATCCAAATGAACCTCATCTCAGCTGAGGTCATCAAACGGTTAGGGTTGCCGACAACTCCACACTCGCAACCATACAATAGGTGGCTTCACTAGGGATGAGATCTTCGTGTCAACCAACAGTGTCGCTTGTCCTATGGAATCCAATACTTCAAGGATGAGGTAGTGTGTGATGTTTCCCCTCTTGATGTCTGTGATGTTTTTTTAGGCCAACCATGTATGTGGAAACGTCATGTTGTTTATGAGTCCCCACCCCGTAGTGTCATTTTTACTTTGGGGGGTCAGCTCTACATGATACCAGAGGTAGTTTCGACTATTGTTCCACCAAAAATGTGTTGCAAGGTAATATATGATACCTCAAAATTCATCCTCTTCACAGTCTATTCAAAGGATGCACAGAAGGCCACTACAACCATTGTAGCCTCAATACCTTCTATCTAGCAAAAGCAGATTGCAGAAGAAAAAGAAATTGTTTCTTCACCTACGATGGTTCCTACACAATGCCCCGTCAAGCCCAGAGACAATAGGTTGGTGGAATAGATTCAACCCTGCCAACAACAGGTTCGTGAAAACCTTCCATAGACCAAGCAATGAAAATTCTCCAACAAGGCACGCAACTCACTAAGATTCAGATTCAAAAAATGCTTTCCCCTCTTCCCCAGACACTCAACGTAATGGAGACCATTGCTTCCTAAGGGGGGAGGATTGATCTAGATGGATATTGGTGGCCAACCACTTGTTCCAAAGTCCAACTGGCTCATCTTGACAGTTTTCAGTTCAACATGTTTCTCTATAATGGGGACATTTCTTTATAATTGTGAATTATGCACTTCTGAGGCTGTTTGGAAGCCCTACACAACATCCAGGTGGATATTAGTGGCCTCCCGCCTATTCCAACTGGATTATTTTGGAATTTTTCATGTCAGTACATCTTTTTGTACTTCTAGGGTTGTTTTGGGGCCCTAAACAGTGTTTTCTTGGCTTGGCATAGTCAAACTTTAGACGAAGTCAGAGTTTGATGACATAATGTGTATTTCTCGAAAATACCTTTCCAATGGGATATCACGCACCTAAAATGGAGATCGTATGAAAAATTTATGACCTCAGAAAGTTGATGTACTAACTTACCCCAACAGGGCCCACATGACTTTTGGTGCTTCATCTCCTAGGGTTAGCTTTTTGGATGTCTAGGGTTTTGGGATTCATGTTTATCATAAAAATGCCTTTAGAGCCTCATTGTACTCATCTTCTTGCAAATGAGCGTAGCCATCACATATCTTCTCAAAGATAAATCTGCCACCATTCTAACGAGTCTTGCACTCAGTATTTTACAGTCTCTATACAATTCTTTCATTAATAGAAAGCATGTATTGTTGTATTTCTTTGTTTCTGGCAATTTTTATGTGTATTTCATTGTAATATATCTGCTTTCATTTCTTTCCAAAAATAATCTGGATCATCGACAGACCATAACCCTCAAGTAGGGGATCCTACCAAGGATTCCCCTTCAAGGTCATGTAGTGTATGATGAGGTGGATAGGCAGTTAGAATTCATAGGTCGATGAGTTTCATGAAATACAAGGGCGTGTATTATTTCATTTATGGTTGCCTTTGTGGGGGGTGTGTTGCACTTTCTTCCTCAATGCAACCTTTTTCCAAACCCATTTATTGCCATTTATTAATTAATTAATGATCCAAACATGTGTGCACTCCCAATAGTGAATGGATCATCTTGGGGTGCATTAACACAATGTCACTTGAAGGAAGAGGTCAACAAAGTGCCATAGGGGTAACCATGTAAAGCACTGTAACAAACTTGTGTTAGTCTTACATTCAAGCGAGATATGTATTATGTGTTTGATATTGTGCAGGTCTTCAATTATTTCAAGAGAATCAATTCATTGTTCTCAAGACCTGAATGGGCAAGAATATAGAAGGTTTATGTCTTAGGCTCTTATCTTTTTCTAGCAACCATCCCCCTAGGCCTTCAACCCCTTCTTCCCATGAAATGAGGTACATCCCCTTCTTGGGTCACTAAAGTCAAAGGGCCCATAAGAGGGCAATATGATGGGAATGTAATGAGAGGAAAGTGGTAAGTATGGTCGGAAATGGTATGATAATCCCTCAAGGGATCCCCAATTGCAAACCTTCCCCAAAGGTTGGCCACTTACTAGGACATCAATGACACTCACCAAGGTGAAATATGGTCAAAAGAATAATGTCCAAGTAGGCGTTCTATAGTCAAAAGTAGTTTAAATACAACATGTTTAAATGCCTCTAATATTAGGGTGATTACCTACCACAATTTACCTGACTTGTATCGCATAGAGGAAGACCCATCTGCCTTCCAAAAGCTAGCTAGTGTGGTGGATGCACTGCCAATGGATCCAAAATGTGGTGATAGAGCGGGCTTCCATATGTGCAAGTGGACATTGCTAGTCATGTGGTCTCTTGGCACTCCATATCTGCAACCTGAGGGCCTTGAGATATCATCTCCTTAGTTATCCCACAAAATGGGGATAACAAGTCCCATGTGAAAGTACTAATTGCAGTACTAAAGTAATTTGAGGAGCTCATCCATAAACATGGGTCACATTTCCAAGTGCTCATGTTGACTCACCACTGAAGATAATTGAGCTCAATACATGGCCGAGAGTGGTGCTCCAAATGTGTATTATAGTCATGTGGATCCAAATATATAGATCCATCCATATCCAACAGATTGTTCACATAACACATTAATAAAAGAGAATAGGCAAGTTAAAAACTAGTAGATACAACAGGTCCTAATTTTCCACAATAATGTTATCTACATAAGGTGGAGTAAAGTCATCAAATATAAGTTGGAAGTAGTTGTTTAGCCACAAATTATCATTGTCCATAACAAAGTTACCAACTTAAAAAGAACTATGACCTCAAAACGAGAACTCTAGCCCCCAAAAATTATATTTTTGGGTAAAAAACACCAAAATCAACCCCCAAATCAAAAGGTGGTGCTACCGATAGCACCCTTTTTGGGGGAGGTGGTTAAAATTGTGATTTGTTTGAAATCTCGACCTTGACATTGCGGACATAACCCTAAAATTGATCGAAATTGGCCTCTGAATCAGAAAGCGATGCTACTGGTAACACCACTTTTTTTTTTGAGCTAAAAATATGACCTAATTGAAACTGTGACCTTGACCACTCGCACCACCGCAAATACATTACTGAAAATTGACTCATAAATCTAAATGTGTTTTTTTTTTTTGTATCTCGCAGAATCGACAACTGGGCGAACTAAAAATATGACCTAATTGAAACCATGACCTTGACCATTAACACCACCACAAATATAACATTGAAAATTAATTCCTAAATCTAAAAGTGGATAATTTATTTACTAATTAATTTTATTTTATTTTCAATAATTTACACTAAAAAAATAAATAAAAGAGAAAAAAAACACCCCAAAACAAATTCTTTTTTAAGGAAAAAAAAAACAAATTTCGTTTAGGAATAAAGAAGAAAAAATAATTGTTAAAAAAAAAACCTGCAAATCACAACCTTTTTAATAAAAAATTCAAAAAATGAATTTAAAAAAGGTAAATTTTTTATTTCTTTGAAAACAAAAAACGACCCTAAAAACTCTAAATTTACAACACAAAAGTTGAAAAGAAAAATGTGAAAACACATTTTTTTTTATAAAAAAATTAAGAAAAAAACCTAAACTAAAAATGAAAGCAAAAAAATAAATTAAAATAAAATAAAAATCATATTAAAAGATAACTATTTTATTTTATTTTTTTAATTTAAAAACAAACTAAACTATAATAAAAATTTAAAATAACCAAAAAAATTTAAAATTTAAATGATGATGATGATGATTAACGTCCACTGAAACTGAATTGGTTTATCGGACCTTAAGAGGGTAAGATATTAGTTGCAATTCTTTAGAATTTTGTTTATGTGCTCGAAAAGCATTAAAATAAGCTTTCCAAGATCAACATAGTTTTGTTGAGTTAAAAGGTTAGGAAGGTTGGTAGTGTGACAAATATTTTGAAATTGAAATCTAATATGGGTATATGCTGGACAATCTAAGAGAAAGTGCTTTTCATCTTCAACCTTCTTAGTGTCACAAAGGTGACACACTCTTTCATCCCATGGTGTTTTAGGAATTGACCAACGCCTAGTTTCACTATGGATTTCTTTACACTTGTCAAAACATAGAGATAATTTTGATCTTCTAGATTAGGGTTGATTACATCCTTATAATACCTTAATTTTTTTCCCTCTAACTCTTTATCACATCACATTTTCTCCTTAAATTTTGATTTGATGTTATTTTTAATGGTATCCTTAATCTGCAAAATGGTGTCTTCCATGATTCCCCAATAGCTTAGCCAAGACTAGGCAACTTTATGTCATCCTTGCTTGAATCGATGGTGGTTACGACTGGATTTTGAAGCAATTTTAGGAAGCCTCTTGTCTTCCATGTTGTTTAACTTGTTTTTGTACATTAGGTATCTAGTCATAGTCATGCTCTCGATGGGGAAAGGCTTGCCTCTAAGAAGAGGATGGGATAGGGCACATTTCCTTTAATTTCGAGATTATAGGTTATACAATTCTTTTGTGTTTACTCTAACTTTCTCTAGGATTCACGAGAGATACTACATCCCCACACTTCACATCCATAAAGAATAATAGACGTAACAAGAGTCTCAAAGAGGAGTTTCTTCTTATCCCATATCCAAAGATCGATTGATTTAGAATTGTTTTCAAGCCCATAATAAGCTTTTCATTCCCCAATAATCATTTTCTCAATGTTATAATTCCAGTTGAGTTTGTGGTGAATATTGATTCCAATATATTTGTATGAAGTCACTTCCTCCAAGTTGTTGTTGTCATATACAAATGTATCATATTTAAAAAATTTAAAAATAAACTAAACTATAATAAAAAAAAATTAATCTAAGCAAAAAAAATTAAAATAACAAAAAATTATATAAAACATAAAAAAAAATAACATTCAAATTTAAAAATAAAAATAAAAAAGTTAAAGTCCCCGAGGTGTAGGACAGTCAGTGACGGAGTGTGTTGTTAAGCCACTCCGTGTTGTTAAAGTCACCGGTTCGAAACCTGCGGGGACAAAAAATCCAACCATGTTAAGGGTTGGTGTGGCTCAGGCCGGGTGCGATCCCCGGGTGATTTTGATGGCTTAGATGCCCCTGAGTCACGGTTTCTCAAGCCACGGGTTAATTGCGTAGCCAAAGGTTCCGCACAAATTAACAAACAAAAAAAATAAAAAATTTAAAAAACATACACAAGGGTTAAAAATACTAAAATTTAAATTAAAAACAAACTATTTTAAGTTTTAATAATAAAAAAATTTAGATTTTTAGAAAATGGTGGGGAGGGTGCGATGTTTTTAAATAAAAAAATTGTATAGTTTAGTTTAGATTTTTTGTTATACTTTAGTTTATTTTTTAATTAAAAAAATAGTTATATTTTAGTATGATTTTTTTTATTCATTTAATTTTTTGTTTTAATTTTTAGTTTAGGGTTTTTTCTTATTTTTTTATAAAAAAAAATTGTGTTCACGCATTTTTAGAGTTTTTAGGGTTGTTTTTTATTTTTATTAAAAAAAAATAGATTTACCTTTTTTTAATATATTTTTTGAATTTTTTTATAAAATAGGTGTGATTTGTAGGTTTTTTTTTCAACAATTCTTTTTTGTTCTTTATTTCTAAAAGAAATCTGTTATTTTATCCTTTAAAACATAATTTGTTTAGGGGTGTTTTTTTCCCAATTTATTTATTTTCTTAGTGTAAGTTATTAAAATAAATAAAATAAATTATCCGCTTTTAGATTTAGGAGTCAACTTTCAATGTTATATTTGTGGTAGTGCTAGTGGTCAAAGCCATGGTTTCAATTAGTCACATTTTTAGCTTGCCCAGTTGTCGATTCTACCAGATATTAAAAAAAAAATAGCACCTTTAGATTTAGGAGTTGATTTTCAGTGTTGTATTTGCGGTGGTGCCAGTGGTCAAGGTCATGGTTTCAATTAGGTCATATTTTTAGCTCCAAAAAAAAGTGGTGCTACCAATAGCATCACTTTTCAATTCAAGGATCAATTTCAGGGTTTTGTCTGCAATGCCAAGATTGTGATTTCAAACAAGTTGCAATTTTAACCAACACTAAAAAAATGGTGCTACCGGTAGCACCACTTTTTGAAACAGGTGTGAAAATGCGACCTCTAAAAAAACTAGAACTCTAGAGAGTTCTCATTAAGTTGGTAACTTTGTTCCATGTACCAATCATCATAATTATCCTCTAAATCATACCAAGCATATCTTTCTTGATCATACTTTTCACTGATGAAAGGGTATGTGGTACCAATAATACAAACCCACTCCAATTCATAGAATATCTCCTTACTTGTATCGATCATATCTTTTTGATATTTGTCAAATCTATTCATTAGATATTGCAAGATTTTATTCTTTCCCTCCCATGTTATGTTCCTCAACATTGCTATTCATAAGTTTCGTTTGGGTTTGAGGGTAGAAAATTTGCAGAGGGTTCTAGCACAATGGATATTGATTGGAAACATAACATATAATATATCAAATTAAACTACCAAAAATTATATAACCAATGGCATTGGTCTGGTTGCAATGTGGGAACCCTGTCAAAAGATATTTTCTCTGCAATCCACACAACGGACATACAAAAAACCTAAAATGGTTTATTTTAAATCAATGATATCTTCACTTTTTGGACTCCAATTTGGACGATATTTTTTTTTTAACTTGAGTGTTTTTTTTAGAGGAACTCGTATTTATAGATGGATTCTTCAAAATCTACTAAAAAATCTATTGGAATTGCTTTGAGTGTCATGGTCATGTTTTCTAATCCAGGTGGATATCGATGGCCACCCATCTTTTCCATCTAGCTCAAAACAACTTTCTAGCAATTTTGATAATTTACCATTTTTAGCAGTTTTTCGGGTCTTGAACTTCTGGAGCCGTTTTGAGGCCCTAAATGACGTTTTTTGGGGTATGTTGTGGTTGCAAATTTCATCATGAAATTTTGTGCAAATGTTGTAGTCCTCGGATAGATCTTTCCAATGGGCTATCATACGCCTAAAACGAAGATCGTATGCAAAAGTTACGACCCCGGGAAGTTGATGCACTGACTTACCCAAACAGGGCCCACATGACTTTTGGCGCTTCATCTCCTAGGGTTGGGTTTTTGGATGTTTAGGGTTTTTGAAACTCTTTTTTATTGTAAAAAGGCCTTGAGAGCCTCATTGTAATCATCTTCTTGCGAATGAGCGTAGCTGTCACATCTCTTCTCAGATATAAGCCACCACCATTCCAGCAAGCTTGTTTTCCATTGCATTTTACAGTTTCAACTTATTTCCTTATTGAATAGAAAACCCGTTTTATTCTTTCTCTGTTATTTCTTTTTAAGCATCTGGCAATAATCTGTAGTCATTTTGTTTTGCTCATAAAATCTGGATCAGTGGTATCAGAGCGGTTTTCTCCTTTTCATCTTAATGCATGTCCCCGATGAGGTTGTTGTACAATGATTTGGGTCTCGAGATTGTTTCTCTTGAGGACAAAAGCTCTCGCACACCCAAGCGACCTCTCAAAGAAGGAGAAAAGAAAGATGACGGGACAGGATATCCTTTCAAACTATTGATTGAGGAAGCCCTCATGCAACAGAGGAACGAGATGATGGATAATTTCACGCAAATCCTTCAGCGACTACCAACAGGTGACACATCTTCTTCGAGCGGAGGCACCACCCCCTTCAAGGTACAAATAAACTTCGATATTCCTATATTTGAGGTCAGATAGACGCAAATGTTGTAGACAAGTGGTTGAATCTACTAGAAGGGTATTTCTTTGTCCATAACTTTTCGAATAGAGAAAAGATTACTTTTGCACTCCTCAAAGTCGTTCCCCATGTCAAATATTGGTGGGAAACTTTCTGTGAGCAAAAGAAGATAGAGGAACCCTCATTATTTACAGTCACGACCACCTGGGAATCCTTCAGGGATTATATTAAGGAACAATACTACCATGTTGGAAGTTATGACGACTTGTATACCAAATGGACCACACTGCGGTAAGAAAGAGACCAAGCAATGCCAGATTTCACAAATATCTTCCATACCTTGCGCACCAAGCTAGGTATCAAAGATTTGGAGAGACATCTGGTGCTCAAGCATCGTGGTGCTCTGCATAGATACATCCAGACCGAAATGGAATTTCTAGACATCTCATCCTTGGGCACGGCCTACCGATATGCCGTCAAAATCGAGCAGAAGCTCAAACAAAAGACACGACAATTTGGGTCGGGGAACCCCTCAAAACAAAATCCAGGAAAGGGTAGCCCCAACCCATAGAACAAAGGACAGAGCAAAGATGAACAATATCAGGACAACCAGTCCAAGACACAAGCAAAGAAAGATATTGAAAAGACAAAGAAAGATACCGGGAAGTGGTGCGACTTCCATAAGAGCCCTTGGCATAACACTACCGACTTCCACTCAAAGCAGATGTTGGTGGCCGAAGTGAAAGCCTCTGAATCATATGCGGGTTCTGACTCTGAGTCAGAACCAGAAAGGGAATACGGATCATTGATGCAGAACCTAGTGCCACTGTTGCTACCACCAAGATCCAGCATGGTGAACCAGATGAGCCAGAAGAAGGAGAGCACCTCTTCCATTCACAGATGTGGGTAAAAGGCACCCCACTACACTTCATCGTTGATAGTGGTAGCCAAAAGAACCTCATCTCAGTAGAGGTCGTCAAGCGGATGGCCCTGCTGACAACGTCGCACCCACAACCCTACACCATTGGATGTCTTTTCCAAGGAAGCGATCTTCGCGTCAGCCAACAGTGTCGACTGTCGTACGACATCAAGCCCTTCAAAGACAAGGTATTGTGTGATTTTTCTCCTCTCGAAGTTTGTGATGTTCTTTTGGGCCAACCTTATTTATGGAAATGTCATGTTGTATATGAGTCTAGGCCTCGTAGTGTTATTATTACTTTGAACAAGAAATTGTACAGGATACCCAAGGTTGTCCCACCTAGTGCT
>ML791260.1:137429-204345 GCA_009831015.1 Picea engelmannii | reverse complement strand
AGGGGTGAATCAAGATCTTTATGATTCATTTATAAGTATGGGAGCAGTTAGTCAATGTCACCCTCAAACAATGTACATGTTTTGATTCATTTATCTCTACAAATGGGTTTTAGTATTTCCTTGGGATTTATACCTCGATTTTGAATCTGCCTTCTGATTCCTTTGAATTCCTCCAATTAGTTACTCTTTCAATAATCATGGAGTATGCCTCAATTCCTTGTGCATTGATGGTTGATATCATTGGTCCCTTTTGTCATTATTTACTGCCCAATTCATCATTATGTTGTGCTAATGTTCAAGGGAAGTTTTGACTTTAATAAGCATGTTTCAATCATTCCTCAACTATCCTAATCATCCATGGTGGTTATTCCCAAACTCTATTTTTTCTTAGTTTTCCACCATTTCTAATTATTGTTTCTTGTGCCAATGTGGAAGGATTCATAATTGCCTTCTCATTGGCAGGTCTTCTCTTATAGACTACAACACATTGTTATGGGAGATAGACTTAGATTCGATAGCACCATGGGACTTACATTCATCATTGTAAGTTGCATTATGCTCAAAAAATGGCATTCATCATTGGTCATTCACTAAGTGGTTTTCGTTGTGTTTGGTAAGGCATATATTCACATATTGGGATTCATGTTGTACCTTGGATTCCATTTCCATCCATGACTACAATATAGGTGTGTAGAATCATTGTTTTGTATTGCCACAAATCATTTATCTATTTTCAATTTTTTGGTTGGTGCATGTAGATATTTAGTGATGTGATTCTAACATCGATTTTGTATCAACCCCACTACATTGAAAAACATTGAATTTTTTGAATTTTCGTCTGATGTTGATTAGCATCACATTATTTCCATTTTTGTGTCATTTCCGCATCACTGAAATTTGCCATGCGTTGAAGGCGTCGTGTTTGGATTATATTGCATCGAATTATAATCTTACATTTAAATTTATAACATCTTGTTATAATAATATTAATGTATTTGATAAAAAAAAATCTGCATGCTATTATATTTGAACTCAATTCCACTATCATTCTTCTAAGAAGTTCCAACTGATCACTATCAATAGTGTAGTTTCCAAACTATAATGTGAGGAATCTTGGCAGTAATTAGGCAAGCGTACATACTCTATATAACCCATATGTTCTCTTCAAATTTTAGGCTATTACATTACACTAAAGAAGAAAATCCACCACCATTCAAGCTATTACTAAGTACCTAGTGCTATGATTTACCACCTAGCCTAGATTCATGGTAAAGAATTCTTCTCTACCAACTTATTTGATTTTTGTGGGATTGATAAGACCTTCATATCCTAAAATCACAATATTTCATCTCCCCAAGGATTCAAGCTTGCCCATAATTTTTTTTTGATACATTGGCTTCCCTTCTCTTCCATTTCTTGGATGGATGAATCCACTAGTATTGTAATATTTCACTACCTTGTTGGTTAAATTTAGCACTATTTTCTCATGTTCAACCATTGAAGAATATTTAAACAACCACCATTCACACCATTGCTAAGTGTCTGGTGTTGTGATATGTTGAATTATTGTAACTTCGAAGAATATTCTACTTATATTTGAGTAATTATTGTATATATCAAATCCCCTTTTGTGGATTGGTCAAGTTTGGTCAATATGTATTTGTGTATTTTCATGGTGGTATTTGTAAAGTCGACCCCTAGTATTTGTAAAGTGGTTTTAGACACTCTTAGGTAAATTTGGCCCCACCAGTGAAGAGTCACAACCCTAGTGCCACATCATAGATTGTATTTATATGTGAGGATGGTGCTCATTTGAAGGACACGCTCACTCATAATCTCATACTCACTTGTGCATTGCACATAAGAGAAAGAAGGCTAGCGAAGGAGAAGAGGAGGGGGCATTTGTCTTGGTCTATCTTTGGTTTTTTGGTCTTAGTCTTGGCACTGTACTGGCAATCTATTATTGAGGAATTTTTTGTTGGGATTTCTTCCCCATGAGGGTTTCCCGAGATAAAATGTTGTGTACCTTATGATTATGTTTCTTTCAATGATCCTCTTTATGTTGTTGTTTTTGGAAATACATTAAAAGCTCACGAATTTGGAAATAAACTAATAAAAATAGTAAAACTTAACATGGTATCAGAGCTATATTGAATAAAGCATCTTCCATTGGGTATCTAGATGTTTTTGTTGACATATAAGAAAATTAGGGATTTTTATTGAATATGATTTTTTACCAAAGACCACCTTGGGAAGTGCACCTTTCCCTATCACATATTTTGGTAGCTTGAGCGAATCTTTTCAGTGACTGGATTCTCTGGAAAGTTAAACCCTAGTTTTGACTGGTACCAAGAAACCAGAACCATTACCAAAAGCACCAATCCAGAATTGCGCAGGTTAAGTTTCAAGGGGTAAAACTTGGAATTTTCATAAACAGTTTGCTCCAACAAACTCGCCTCAGTCCAGTGCATCTCCTGGTAAGTTCAGTTTCATTTTCTAAGCACTTTCATTTTCTGGTCATTTTCTTAGCTCCAGGCCAAGATGTATACAATCACCAAGCTTGTTGACAAGTTAGAAGGTGTGGAAATTTTTTGTGCCTGGAAGTATAGAATTGGACTCATTATTGAAGAGAATGACCTTGTAAAATTCATAAAAGAAAATGTATCAGAGCCCGAAGAAGATGAAGCCAAAGAGAAGTACAAGAAGGATATGATTAGGGCTAAAAGAATAATTGCAAATTCTATTAAAGATCACTTTATCCCTCAAGTGTCTTGGGCTAGAGAAGTTATTCAAGATGCAGAGAAGTATGGTGCCCCAAAAGGAACCATGAGACAAATAAAGAAGCCTAAGCCATTCTCTAGCTATGTGGCCTTGATGTGTGATTTAATAAATAAGGAACCTACTTTCTTTGAAGAATTCGTTCAGAAGAAAGAATGGTTGAATGCCATGACAGAAGAATACTAGTCCATTATAAATAATTATGTGTGGGAAGTAGTTCCCAAAAAAAAGAACAAATATATGGTATCTTCCAAGTGGATATACAAAATAAAACATGTAGCAGACAAAAGTTTTGAAAAATATAAGGCAAAATTTGTGGCTCGTGGATTTTCTCAAAAGGAAGGTATTGACTATGAAGAAAAAATTTCTCCTATAACAAGATACACTTCTATCAGAACTAGCATAGCTCTTGCAGCCAAAATGAAGTGTAAGTTGCACCATATGGATGTGAAAACAACTTTTTTAAATGGTGTTATTGAAGAACAAGTGTACATAGAACAACCACATGAGTTTGAAGTTGAAGATATAAAAACTCATGTCTACAGGTTGAAGAAAGATCTGTACAGGTTGAAGCAAGCTCCGAGAGCTTGGTATGGCATAATTGACAGTTTCCCAACAAGATTGGGATTTACCAAGAGTAAAGTTGATTTTGATATTTACTTCAAGGTTATGAATGATGAGACAATTGTATTGTTACTATATGTGGATGACTTATTCTTGACAGGAGAAGAAAATCTCATCACAAATTGCAAAAGGAAGCTCGTTGCAGAATTTGAGATGAAATACCTAGGCCCAATGAATTATTTATTAGGTCTTGAAGTTTGGCAGAGCCCAGATAATATATTCCTTAACCAAGGGAAGTATGCAGTTGAGGCACTAGATAATTTTGACATGTTGGAATGTAAATCCATGGAAACACCCATGGAGATGAATTTAAATCTCTTGGTTGTAAGTGTAAGTTGCACCATATGGATGTGAAAACAACTTTATTAAATGGTGTTATTGAAGAAGAAGTCTACATAGAACAACCACAACAGTTTGAAGTTGAAGATATAAAAACTCATGTCTACAGGTTGAAGAAAGCTATGTACAGGTTGAAGAAAGCTATGTACGGGTTGAAGCAAGCTCTGAGAGCTTGGTATGGTAGAATTGACAGTTTCCCAACAAGCTTGGGCTTTACCAAGAGTAAAGATGATTCTAATATTTACTTCAAGGTTATGAATGATGAGCTAATTGTATTGCTACTATATGTGGATGACTTATTCTTGACAGGAGAAGAAAATCTCACCACAAATTGAAAAAGAAAGCTCGCTGCAGAATTTGAGATGAAAGACCTAGGACCGATGCATTATTTCTTAGGTCTTGAAGTTTGGCAGAGCCCAGATAAGATATTCCTTAACTAAGGGAAGTATGTAGTTGAAACATTGAATAGTTTTGACATGTTGGAATTTGAATCCATGGCCACACCCATGGAGATGAATTTAAATCTCCTGGTTGATACTTCGTCAAAGTTAGTTGATGCTACTCTATACAGACAGTTTATTGGTTCGTTGATGTATCTGAAGAATAGCAGGACAAATATATGCTTTGTTGTGAACACCTTGAGTTAGTATCTAGTGGATCCCAAACATGTTAACCTTGTATCTACAAAGAATGTGATGAGATACCTTAAGGGCACATTGGATTATGGTCTCTGTTATACTAGAGATCATGACTTCAGATTGTATGGTTATACTAATTTAGATTGGGATGGAAGTGCTTCAGACAGAAAGAGCACTTTAGGATGTTGTTTTAGTTTGGGATCAGCCATGACTTCATGGAAAAGTAGGAAGTAGTCCAGTATTACTATCAGCAGAGCAGAAGCAGAGTATATTGCAACATGTTATGCCAGTTGTGAATCCATATGGCTTCAGAATCTGTTGATAGGTCTATTCGATCTAGAGATGGAAGCTACCATGATTCTATGTGATAACCAGAGTTGCATAAATATGACAGAGAACCCAATGTTCCATGATAAGGTGAAGCACATAGAGGTATCACTACATTCATGACATGGTGTAGAAGGGATCTATAAAGCTACAATATGTTGGCACATATGAGTAGGTTGCAGATGTGTTTACTAAGCCTGTGTCTCATGTAAAGTTTGAGTACTTCCGAGAAAATATTTTTGTAGTCCAAAAGGACCTCCCTCGAAAGGGGGAGTGATTTTGATGATACTATGGCATCCTAATCAACAACGGGTAGCTAAGTTAGGATTGTATATCCTAGGGGATTGATCATCCCTAGGAAGATCTCGAAGGTCTTGTAAGGATGGTCTATCAGAGTACCTATGCATGTATATTCTAGCTATGTTTAGTAGTGTTTGCTCAGTTAGGATTCTATAGGAATCTTATGATTCCTGGGAAGATCCTGGAGGTCGGGTAAGGAAGGTCTATGAGAGTACCACAGATGTTGTTGTTGATGCACCTGCCTCATTATGTTGCCACATATAGATGTTGATGTTCCAGTTATATTACTGAGATGTTGAGAAAAAATTATGATGATTTATAGATGTGCCAGTCAATGTTCAATATGTTGATGATGATGTTGCCCTCTTCCCCTCTTGATGATGTTGCATTGAGTCATGTCAGTAGAACACCCTTCTCCTTAAGGGGGAGTGTTGAATTATTGTAACTTCAAAGAATATTCTACTTATTTTTGAGTCATTATTGTATAGATCAAATCCCCTTTTGTGGATTGCTCAAGTCAGGTCAATATGTATTTTGTATTTTCATGGTGGTATTTGTAAATTCATCCACTAGTAGTTGTAAAGTGGTTTTAGCCACTCCTAGGTAAAGTCGGCCCCACCAGTGAAGAGTCACAACCCTAGCGCCACCTCATAACTTATATTTACATGTGAGAATTGAGCTCATTTGATGGACACACTCACTCATAATCTCATACTCAGTTTTTCATTGTGCATAAGAGGAAGAAGGCTAGTGAAGGAGAAGAGGAGAGCACATTTGTCTTGGGTTGGCTTTGGTGTTTTGGTCTTAGTCTTGGCATTGTACTGGCAATCTATTATTGAGGAATTTTTTGCTGGGTTTTCTTCCCCATGAGGGTTTCCGAGGACAAAATGTTGTGTACCTTGTGATTATGTTTCTTTCAGTGATCCTCTTTATGTTGTTGTTTTTGGAAATACATTAAAATCTCATGAATTTGGAAATAGCCTAATAACAATAGTAAAAACTTAACATGATATACTATCTAGCATGTATTCATGCTAAATAATTCTTCCCTGTCAACTTATTTGATTTTAGTGGGATTTATAAGACCTTCATATCCTCAAATCATAACCTTTTACTTCCCCAAGGATCTAGGCCCGCCCATAACACATTTTTTATCCATAAGTATCTCTGCTCTTCCACTTTCTTGTTGACTTAATCCAATAGTAATGCAATCTTCCACTTCCTTGCTAGTTGGATTTAGCCTTTTCTTTTGTCCAGCCATGAGAAAGGGAGGGGAAATATTGAGTGGTATTTCAAATGAATTTCTCTACTTTCGTATCCTCTAAAAGATTCCTTTGAGAGATGCAATATGTTGCTCTACCCTATCTTGGAGATGGTAATTCCTTTGGACTTGACTCCCCCATCTTGATTTCTCCCATGGAATTTTTTATTATATTATATATCTAGAAGAAAAAGAAAGAATGGGCACATTTGATAACATCATGTCTTCCTTTATGCTCAACTTGAATACTTTACTATTTCAGTGGATAGGTTTTCAGTTATATGAAGAAATTTTTACAAATTAGTCAAGAAATGGATTCATTCTATAGCTTCAACAATAGTAAAAGAAATATTTGCATAGGTATATATTTCTTTGATGTAATCTTGTAGTATCATTAACCTACTTTTGTGGTTATTTGTGGGACACCAATAAACTGCATTGATCTTATATTTTCTTATGTACAAGCACAAATAGACACAAGGAAAATAATTGGTACACATTCTTTGGATCAAGCTTGGAAGTCCATGATTAGAGGGTGTTTTGTAAGTTTATCAATATAATCTCATTTATTATGTTAATATACTAGCTTAATATACATGACTATTGAATATGGTTTCTCCTATTTTATAAAGTTAAATGACTATAGATGTTAGCCCGCTATGGAAGAAACAAAGTCTACCCCAAAGAAAGGTTACCAAAGAATGGTGGAAGATTTCCATCCCATGCCCAATGTAGTTAATTAATAATTATGTTTTTATTTTCTTAGCTTATATATAGTTGGAATTATCCATTTATTAATTGAAATATATCAAATTCTTTCATATTGTCGATGATAGGGGTGACTCAAAGGAACAAGATGGCATTGAGAGTTGTTTAACTTATATGTGTTTTATTGCATCTTTAAGTGTTAGCAATTTTCTATTTTATTGAACTCATATTCTTTTATTTTGCTTTTATAGAGTGAGGATGAGGAGTACATTGGCAACAATTCAATCAACTTTTGATGTCAAATTCATGTCATTTTCGTGTACATGTACATATTTTTTCATGTAATGTTGTATACAAAGTTGACATTTCCCTAGTGTGGCAGTGTACCCCTTATTTACAAGCACAAAAAATTACATGGTTATTTTACGATTTAATTTAAAATCTCATAATCACGTTTTTTTTTCTTTCTAGGTTATAAAGCCCAGGAAAAACCCCTGAGTACTTCACCTCATTTCAAGGATGGTATCCAGGTTAAAGCGTAGAATATTCTGAGCACAACGTGAGTCAACAACAAGGCTCGAAGCCATTACAACAATGCAAAAATAAAGTAGTGTGACACTCGGAAGAAGCAAACTCAATGAAAAAATATATGTATTTCTACACTAATATGATGCTAATAACTAAACTCCATCACTTATTCAATGCTAATAGGACTTATTGTGATGCTAATATGACGCACAATGATGTAAAAAGCACATTTTCAAGAGTAAAAAGGCATAAACATGGCATTGAAGCCTGGTTTTCTAATCATGTTTATGCAAACAAAATGCAAATTAGATGTACAAATGAAGTGTGCATTGAATATATTGATGGGAAAATGACACTTAAAGAAGCATGTGTTGATAACAATGACGCAAATATGACACAACTTTGACACAAATATTATATAAGAATTTTAAAACTATATTAAATTTATCAATCATATATTTATTAAACATTGAAATATGAATAAAAAAACTTAGACACAAACTTAAAGATTGGTAAATATTCTTGTTACTATGTTATATTAATTTTAAATTTATTAAATATCAATTTTTTCTTAAATTTATTAAATATCATGAAATAGAGGAAATTGACTATAGTGACTTGACATCAAGAAACAAGGTGAAATTCCTCAATTGATTTGTGTCTCATCCACTGAATAAGAAGAAGCAAATCCCCAAATATTTCAATGTGCTCAATTCTATATTCTTGAGCCAACATTAAAACCAATTTAAGTGCCAACAACTCACAATAGTTGTTTGTTTTGTGTCCAACACTTGCTTTGAAAGATATGTTGTGATGCACCAATAGGTGGAATATCCCTCTGGCACCTCTTGTGGGAAGCACCATCAAAGTAAGCCCATGAAATATCCTTATTGAAATCCACTTCTTCATACTGATGTTCAACTTACTTATCCTGAATTTGGGGAAAAGCGTATTCAATGTTTAGAGCTTGAACAAAAAATTTCAAAGGTAATGTTTCTTTGTCCTCTAAAATTTTCAAGTTTCTAGCCAACTATATTTCCCAAGCAAAAATTAATGGTAGTGCTCTAAACCTTCTATTTTCCCTATTTGTGCACCAACTCCTATACGCCTCCTCAATCGCATTGCATACCCAAACATTTTTTAAACCAATCATACATTCCACTTCTTTCCAGCCTTGTTGTGTAAATGGGCAAGACATGAAAATGTGAAAATTAGTTTATTCATATAGCTAACATAGACATCATCAACCAAGTCCCACAAATTTCCTCTTTTACAATAGGTCCTAGGTGGGAGATTTTGTTGTTCAATATCAACCACGTGAAAAAATTAGATTTTGATGGGAATTTGAGCTTCCATACAATTTTCCACTACCACTTCTAGAAATTCTCTCTTCTTTTAGCTGCTAAAGTTTTATATCCAAATTTTGGAACATATTCACGAGTTGGATTTTGGAACCAAACAAGTTAATCTTCATCTTCTCTTATCCTTACAAAACTATCTTTTAAATTACACCTCTGCCAAATGAAAACATCATCTTCCTTTAGTCCAACTCCTTCCACGTTAACCAATGTTGCTACCAAAGAGTTGTCCTATCCCCATTTACTATCTACCTTAAAGTATAAAAACCTCTACTTCTCAACTCTCTTATCATTTGTGTAGGTAACCTTTGAAATCCTTTGTTTCTACCTAAGAATCCACTAAAACTGGGAGTCTATCCCTTTTCCAATTATTATACCTGTCGAAGCAGGTATATAGCATTCGATATGCCTTTGATCGTAGATTAGTTTATGTTTGACCATAAATTTGTGTATCTTGTGCAAAGTCATACATTAAACATTGATTGATTTTATTTTTTCTAAATATTCAAAAATATTTATTTGACATTTCATTGGTTGTTCAATTCGAAGCGTTATTGTAAAGCCGATGACGTATCTCTCGGGATTGACTCAATAATTTCATGTTTGCATGTTTTTTCACGCGGTTATATACAACAATGTATTTATGTGACCAATGCAAATGATGGTTATATATGCAGGAACATCTTTATGTGCCCGATGCAAGTGACCACATACAATCTGTGTTAGCATCTGTCCACTAGACGGGCCGACATCTATAATGGTCGACTCAGTGGAAATACTGTCATGTCATCTCCTGCAACGGAGGAATCATCAAGTAACTGGTGTTCTTGCCGGAAATGATAACGGTGAGTGAGAAAATTAATTTATTTTGCTCATATTTCCAAAAGAACGAACTAACGTTGAGTCGGAAAATTAATTTGGTTTGCTCATCTTTCCAAAAGAATAAACGAACCATCTTTAATTTTATTCGCATAAATAATGGAAAATTTTAAATAAACAAAAAAAAAACTTTACTGGTGTAATTATATTATGTAAAAAACTAAAATAAAATTAATCTTAACTAAATATGTTAATTAAAGTTACTTAAAAAATAATAATTTAATAAGCTGGGAATTATCGAGATTTCACTGCGCGCCTAGGGTTTGAGCCTTGATGCACTGCGCGCCTTCGCGTCTTGGCACCACCAGATCTCTTTTGTTCATTCCTGGTGCACCTACCCTACCACATTCCCTGACACAATAAAATGACTGAAGACGGAGGGGTGAAAGCCCCCTCTTATTGGAAAGTAGTCGCGCACGAGACAAAAAGCTCCAGAATCTATCGACCACCCTTTGAAGCCCCGCCGCATCTACAGGACCAAATACTTCACGAAGAGACTAGACCAGACAGAGGTACGAGCATGGATGCAAAATCGTCACATCCAAAAGCTTCTCGAACCTGGGTACTGGGAAAATGCATCCCACAAACACCAACAATGCCAAAATATGTTATAAAATCAACTAGGGTAAGCGAGCATACCCAGTTCATGAGATATCATTCACTCATTGGAAACTTGATTGGACTCTGGCCCTCGGAAAGGGACCTATAACGTTGGTTCAAAACCTGGTGGACTCTGAAAGGAGACTATAAGATCCAACTAAGTTCCAAAGGGTTTTTCACAATGATATTATACAACCTAGAAGACAAAGACTGCATCTTTGAAAGAAGACCATACTTCTACAACTCAACAGGCATGTACTTACACTTCTGGATGGACCACTTTAGCCCTGAACAAGAAAAAAATTCCTATGCCTCAGTATGGATCCAACTCTACTCCCTGCCTCAAGAGTTCTGGCTAGAAGATATTCTAACGGGCATCAACAACACTCTTGGCAGGCATGTCAAGTCCTCAGAATCCACCAAGCAAAGGAAATACACATCTTATGCAAGAATATGTGTCTACATGGACATATCAAAAGCCTTACCAGGTTCGGTTACATTGGAATACCATGATGAGGAATGGGCTCAGACCATAGACTATGAACACATGCCATTTCGCTGCAGGAAATGTCATGAACATGGGCACCTTTTCATGGATTGCCCCCTAAATGTTCTATCCAAACCCGAAACGAAGGAGAAAATGAAAGATGGGTTCACACAAGTCCAGAATCTCAAAAAGAAAACACAAAATAAACCCCACCAAGGAGGGGGGCGAAGAAATTCCAACACCAACTCCTTTGATGCCCTCAATAATCTTCCAGAGGAAGAAGAGATAGAAAACCCCCATCTACCAGCAAATAGGGAAAACAACAAAATCAAGGAAAAACAACAGCAGCAGCCACACACAGAGTAGATAATCAATCCAGAATCTCAAGCCCCCTTGAACCCAAGAAAGATCCCAACAATGAAAGAGGATACAATAATGGATTTGAATGAGCAGGAATTGGCGGACATAGATCTAGATAAGCTAGAAGAAGTGCTCAACAAAAAGGATCTCCAAACCATCCTGGATGATCAACTCAAAAAATTCCATAAGGTCTTCCTAGACTCTACAGCTGGAGCCATTTCCAGGAGAGGTATAGGTGTTGATCCAAACCCAGATCCCAGGAAAATTCCCAAGGAAAACAAAAGATGAGGAAGAAAATATGTTCATCAATTGATAAAGGAGGCAAGTAACTACATGATCAACTCAGGACAAATCCAACGTCTCTCAGAAAGTTCCTTCTCCCACCCCCCCAACTAATAATGATGGAAATCATCACATGGAACATTAGAGGCTTAAATGGAATATCCAAGCAAAGGATTCTTCAAAACTGTATAAAATCTGAAGACCCAGACATTATATTGCTACAAGAAAAAAAATGTGCAGGACAAATAGCGGAGGACATATTCAAAAGATGTTGGAGACAAAGCAACTATTATCATATGGACTCAAACGGAGCGTAGGAGGACTCACCATTCTTTGGAATCCATCCATGGTGATAATGGATCAAGCACTCTCCATGACAAGCACTATAACTACTCACTACCAAGCAATAGGATCTGACAAATATGGAATGATCACCAACGCTTACGGCCCTCAAAGCAGCCAAGAAAAAAAACTTTTCCTTAGAAGCATGTCTTATCTGGGATCACTTGTTGGGGAAAAACATTGGATAATCGGAGGAGACTTGAACATAATCCTCAGTCTTGAGGAAAAAGAGGAGGGAAGAAGCACCTGGAGCAAGAAATCTCAAAACTCCAGGAACTCATAAACAACCTCAAATTGGTCGACATTGAAACAGGAAATGGCACCTTCACCTAGTCCAACAAGAGATCAGGCCCCCAACAAATTACAAGAAGATTGGATCACTTCCTAATCTTGGAAACCCTTCTACTAGAAGGATCAATGGTCGAAGCCAACATTCTCCCAAAAGCAAGATCGAACCATTGACCAATGCAGCTATGGATAGAAACGATAGCCACTCCAAAGCTCGAACCTTTCATGTTTGAAAAAATTTTGTTATCCCACCCGAATTTTCAGGAGTTATCCCAACTATGGTGGGAAAATGCAGATATCCATCATGGCACTATATTGTACAAATTCCAACAAAGGATTAAAAACTTCAAGCACCAGTTGTGCCAATGGAACAAAGAAGCATTTGGAAACATCTTTCATGATCAAAAAGTACTAGAACAGAAACTTGAAGACATCCAGAAGAGGAACATCCAAGCAGGTCATATAGATGCCCAACAACAAGAAGAAAAGGATACCCTCAAAAGGAAACTGGAAGAAAGATACAAGCAGGAGGAAATATTATGGAAGAAAAAATATCACGTTCAATGGCTTAAAGAGGGGGATAAAAAATCCAAATTCTTCCATAGATCCATGATCCACAGACGCTTCATCAACCACATTAAAAAGCTGGAAGACAACCAAGGTAATACCATCCTAACCCATGGGGAAATAACAAATGATCTTTGAGACTACTACAAATATCTGCTCTCAGAGCCCCTCACAGATAGGACTCCATCAATCGACATGGTCACTCAGAACATCTCAACCTTAATGTCCTTAGAAAAAAATGCGGCCCTAATGCGACCCATATCGCAAGCTGAAGTAGACCAAGCAGTGAAGTATCTCCCTAAGGGAAAAGCTATAGGCCTAGATGGTTTCACCACCGATTTCTTCCACTATTGTTGGCCTATGCTATGGGAAGAAGTATGGTTAGTCGTCGAGGAATCCAGGATTTTCGGCAAAGTCCTTCCAGTGCTAAATACAACTTTCCTTACTCTCATACCCAAGGAAGAAAGAGTCACCAATCTGAAGAACTTCAGACCAATAGCGCTTTGCAATGTGATCTACAAAATCATCTCCAAAGTCATAGCTCTGAGGCTAAAACCCATTCTCCCTTTCATCATTTCCAAAGAACAGTCCAGATATGTAGAAGGCGGAAAAATAATGGACAACATTATTCTAGTCCACGAAATCATCCACTCTCTCAAAAGCACTTGCGCCCCAGGTATGTTACTCAAAATGGACCTCTAAATAGATTTTGATAAACTAAGTTGGAAATACACGAAAGCCCTTCTAGAATATTTTGGCTTCAACAAAGATTGGATCTCCTGGATAATGGACCTCACCTCCTCAACCTTTTTCTCAATCCTGGTCAATGATGTTCCCTCCCAACCATTCACCCCAACCCGAGGCATAAGACAAGGAGACCCACTATCCCCTTTCTTTTTTGTTATAATGGCTTAAGGCCTTGTTCGTTACATCAAAGCATCCATCCAGAATGGCTCACTTCAAGGCCTTAATCTTCATGGCCTCCAACCAGCAGCCTCGCACAGCCAATTTGTCGATGACACCATGCTCCTTGTTAGGACCCTATAATTTATAGGGAAATCAATATTCTGACTGTCATCTATTTCAGGCATTACGCTTTTGCTCACGACGCACAACAAATATGTAAAAGTGGTAGAAATCTCTCAATTCACCTCAGTTGTTATCACACAGGAGTTTTTGTTTTCGGTCGTTAAAGAGTAGAGTCTCATGTTATGTTAGCTACCGAAAGAGAGAGCTTTCGTTCGTTTAGAACCCAATTTTCGTGTACCCCTAACGACCGAAAGCTTGTAGTAGATTAAAAAATGGCTCTCTGATCTTCATATTCATCATCTTGGCCTTTGTATTTCTGTCATTTCTCAGGCGTTCTGGAATTTTTCCGAGTTTTCTAGCCCGTGGACACATCATGGGGAAAATTCTTTAGTTTTCAATGCATTTTATGGTTTTCGAGCTTCTGCCCTAAATTTGGGTTTTGTTTTATGTTTTTTTCATCAAAACTTAGCCCGAGGTCAAGTTTTCACTCCCGCTCCGGCTCTGCGCTCCAGCACCAAGCGAACAAGCTCCAACGCTCCAAGCTCCACAAGGACCTACATCCATAGCTCCAAGGCAACACAAGCCAAAGTAGAGCGCCCAATCACCAGGCACCAAAACATGAAGGGGATTACTACAGATCATTATTGGCTCTCGGCCTTGTGCAGTTCTCTGTGGGTTTAGAGTTTTTTATTAAAAATTCGTCAAAACTTAGGCCCGAAGGCCAAGTTTTACTCCTGCTTCAAGCTCCTCACACCTACACATACGACCAATGGTTAGTAACAGCATACTAGCCATACACAAATCCAAGCGCCAAATCCCGCAAGGAAACATATGAATGCACTACGTGTCGATCAAATAATAAAAGTCTTGTGTATATAAATACACATGAAGTCGATTCTCAGCGTTAACGTGGGATATTTCACCAACATAAAAAAAAAAAATGCAGCGCACACCAGCATTGACAACGTTCGTGTAGCTATCAAGGACCACCATCACATCAAGTGCAGATCATAAGGAGAAGGTCGAGCTCGCAAGTGTCGAGGTAGGCAATAGGTGTCAAATCCATCGTCCCTCTATTCAAATATCAAAAATAAAACAACATCTTGAACGAAACCATGATGGGGTTTGGGACTGCTAAGACATACACTTTCCTTGATATTGGAACTATCTCCAGGCACTTCCAATGCTTGAGAGTTTTGAATGTGGGTAATAATGTGTGTATCTAGCAAAATTTTGTGTGGAAAAGCTATGGTAGGAAATGGTAAAAGTGAAACATATCATCTTCGGTTTGTAGATCAACAATTGAAGCAGGGAGATCTTCAATGACTAAGAATGATTTAACCCGCCTGAAGGACACAAAGAGGTTTTCTAGAGCGAGTAGTTTCCATCATATGAGCTTGGTATTCAAGAATTTCATTCATTCATATCCCAAAGATGCTGACAAACATATGCTAGCAAGGCAAGCAGGTTCTACAAGAGGCCAGGTCTCAAATTGGCTCATTTATGTACATGTCTATCTCTGGAAACCCGTGGTGGAGGAAATATATATGGAATAAATGAAGAAAGACTAGTTCACCATAAATCAACCAGAATCAAGCACTCAAAGTGTTTAGTTGTCGAAATTTTGAGGTGTTGGCAAGGATCATTGGTGATCAAGGTTAAAATTTCAAGGAAAGCTCAACAAATCAAATGGTTGAACATTCATCAGATTGATAATCAAATGTGAAAGAAACATCTCGAGAAGGTTATGGTTGCTTTGGAAAAATTAAAGCAGAAGATAAATATATTAAAGTATCCAGCCTCTTGTGATCAACTTATCTTCAAGTTTTCAGGCAGAGTAGTAGCAGTTAAAGATCAAATTGTTAAATACAATATTTCCAAGCAATTGACCAACAACAAAATTTGCTCGAAAATTTATGGTAGTGCATATTTGACAAAACTCAGCATTTGGATTTTCAGGTTTTTAATCAGGGATATGTGGAACAAATTCAACATTTAGAAGCAGAATATATGGAGGCAAAGTATTCAAAATCACATCAGAAATGGTCAGAATTAACTTTAGATTTTAAGAAACATATTCATGAAATCCAAATCTTCTCCAATCTTTGTGGTCGAACAAATCAAGATCACAGAAGAATAGTCAGATCCAGCATTTTGAGGCATCACATTCAGTTTTGAAGGAAATCGTCCATTTGTTTGGTCTGTCTCTTGGCAGATATAACTCCTTTATGTAATTGAGATATTCGAAGCATTCACTATTGAAAGATTTTAGGGAACATATCTGGACATTTAAATTATAGTTGAGCATTTATAGGAGCAAAGCCAGCAAGAAAAATATCATCTCCAGAATATGTGGCAGCAAATCAATTTTCCAAATTTCAAGGCGGCAGTTGGGGCACAAATGGAAGTCGAAAGATATCCAAATTTACAAGTGGCCATTAGTTCCATAATTCAAGGGATAAGCATCAACGACCTTCCAGCAAGTTCGTGACAACCAAGCAGCAGTTACCCAAGTTATTTTTCCTTTAATTTACTGTTAGAATCTTTTTTTAGCAGGTTGTTACATGTGTCAATCATTATGACTGTTTTCTATTTTTAGAAAGCAGAGATAGGACTCGAGTTTTTAAGACTGAGAGTATCTTTACCTATTTATACATATGTAAAATATGAAAAAGGGGTTCGACCTGAGAGGGAGTAGTTTTCTTTGTTGGACTATGGGCTTTTCCATTCTAGAAAGCTTTTTCTATAATCTCAAATGATCGATCAGTGATAGGCAAGTTGTTGACAGGATTCTTGTGCGGAGGTGTTGGTGGCGTTTCCTTTTCTCTGTTAAGTGTTTTCCAGTTATCATACCATTTGTTTTCAAATTCTTATTGTCAAGGGATAGTAATAGAGCAGAATTTATTGGTGAAATACTTTGCATCTGATCTTTTGGTAATCTATATGTTTCTCTTCTAAAAGCTCAGTTTAGGAATTCTTAACTGCTCCTTTGCTTGGCTTTTTCCTCCCCTATTTTTTCCTCATTTGACATCATTCAAATTTAATTCAATCCAGCATTTCCACTACCTTGCCCGGTGTAGGAGATTTGTCTAAATCTTAGAGTGAATCATATATTTAAGCGCAGATCCCATTTTCCCAATGGACCTCCTAGTTGTCCCAAACCAACCATTAAAAAACCAAAAACCTTGATCCCTCATAACTAGCCTAATATCTTATTCCAAACCAAGCTAAATCATACAGAGAGAGCCCTCTCTGAGTCTTGGAGGGATAGATCCAAGACTCCAAGTGGTTGAAACAATTACCTCTGTCAATTTCTCCCTCAGCCTGAGAAATTACAGAGCATTAACACTCCTAAACACCCCCACTTCCCAAGAATCTAATAATATAAGATCTATTCTCAATGACTTCAGCAAAGCCTCAGGAACCTCCTTCAACCTGGACAAATCTCAACTCTTCTTTTTCAACATGCCTGCAGTTGTCCAGCAGCATATCTCACGTCTGCTAAATATTCCAATGTGTTCCCTATCTTCTCAATACTTGGGACTCCCACTCTAGATTCATTCGCTCACAATATTTCATGGGACTCTCTTCTGCACTCAATCTCCAGCTGCCTAAGCAACTAGACTTTCTGTTCCCTCATCCTTTCAGCTAGACTCACTCTTTTAAAATCGGTGCTTCAAGCCATCCCAACTTATCTTTTCTCGGCCCTTGTTGCACCCCAATCTATCATAAAAAAAATAATAAACCTCCATAGGAACTTCCTCTAGCATGGTCACAATCCGAACAAAATGTGGGCTCTAGTCAGCTGGGATAAAATTTCAAAGCCAAAATCATTGGGAGGTCTGGACCTACAGAATATAGGCAAACTAAACAACACAATGGGCACAAAAACTTGGTGGCGGTGGCTTAGATCCCCATCAAAGCTCTGGACCCAACTCTGGAAACGAAAATATGGTGACGATGGCTCAAATCCCGATCAGAGATTTGGGCCCAACTATGGAAACGAAAATATGCCCCAAACACTCCTCAATATCACCTCATTTGGATGCAGGATAAGGTCCAGGGATCCAACATCTGGAATGTTGCATGGAAAAATCGCTCGCTAGTACAAGAACGCTCCTTTTGGGAAATCTGAAATGGTCAGAGTGCACTTTTCTGGACGGAATCCTGGCAGCAGATGCCCCCCTTGCAGAATGAGAATAATATAAGACCCTATACAGATCACATTCAGTATCTCCCCTCTCTCAAAGTGGCATATATTTGGTTGAATACCTCCATCATCCCCCCCTGGCACAGATGGAAAGAGACAGCTTAGGATCTCCATGTGGCAGAAGATTGTGACGTACATCATTGGAAAGAAATGATCCAACGAAGGAAAATATGGATTAGAATAGACCCAGACATCCTCCAATGGGGGTACACTCCCAATGGAAACTTTACACTCAAAGAAGCTACAACTTGTAGGAAAACTTCCAAAAAAATAAAAAAGAGCATATATGGACAACAATCTGGAAATCCAAACTCTGGACGAAAATTTCCACCTTTCTTTGGTTGATGGTTCAAAACAAAATCTTGACATGGGACAACCTTAGGAGAAGAGGCTTCATAGGACCCTCAATATGCCACTTGTGTCAGTAGCAGGAAGAAACCATGGAACACCTCCTTAATCATTTCCCATATAGCGAGCTAATCTGGACCCAAGCTGCCCAAAGCATGAGAAGGACCAATCGGGAAATAAATAGCATCATAAACACTATCAAAGACTTGGGAGATGGCTCCTACAAAAGTCCCATATTAAATAGAATATGGAAACTCCTCCCTAACTTCATAGTCTGGCNCCCCCCCTAGTCCTCTAGACAATCATACACAAGAATATTATGGAAACTCTCAAACTCCACCCTTGGTTCTATGAATATTTCCCCTCGGACCCCTCTGAAACCTCAATTCTAAGCTCTTGGGATTTCTGCCTGACCCCCACTCTCTCTCCCCAAAACCCAACCCCAAAATTCTCATCTCTCAGTCCCTCCTCCTGGCTTCCTCCTCCCCCAGGATTCCATAAAGTCAACTTTGATGGTGCCTCCAAAGGCAATCTTGGTCTCTCTGGGTATGGAGATGTTATTCGAGACAACACTGGCCAAATACAGTACCCAATGGAAGAGAATCTAGGACATGACACAAATAACTCGACAGAAATCTGGGGACTAATCAAAGGGATCCAAATGACTTTAGATCACAACCTTAATTGTCTAATAATAGAAGGGGATTCCATAGTAATCATCAATCTCACCACCAAAATCATTATAGGAAAGGACCCGAAGAAAATCACCCCTAGTTGGTGCCTCCTTAGGCCCCTTAACAACCTCAAAGATCTTCTCAAGCCCACCCTTACTCTAACTACCTCACACATAAGACGTGAGGCCAACAAGGTGGAGGACAAGATAGAAAATGTGGGAGTAAATAGAAAATAAGACATCTACATTGACTCAAGACAGTCTCGGATCTCGTAGTTATTGCTTTAATGCAGGGATTTGGCTCTCCAAGATTACCCTCTCCCGGATGGGGTGACAGGTGGAACACAATGGGTTCCAGGTGGAGTTAGGCTATGTAGGGAGCTATTAATCCATGCCTCCAGCCTCCCTTCCCTCCAGTATAAATGACCCACACTCATCATGGATTAATGATAGTGCATTGGGAACTCCAAGGAAACTTAATACAGCCTTGCGCGAACCAGGCTAGGCATACCAAGCAAGGTACCTGCACCAAGCTTGTAGTCGCCTCAACCTTCATGGACCCTGCCCATGTCAATTCACCAGGGACTATGAATGCCTGTGCTCTGGATCATTCTCTCATTCCTCCCATGCCTTGTGCCCGACTGCTCCTCGGCTTTCTCTTCGCCTTTTGCTTGACAGTTCCATGGCTCTCCCATATCATTTTTTCCTTGCGCTTGATTGTTTGGTCACCCATGGTCATTCCTCCATTGTTCATCTAGCCCAATCCTCACTTGAACGCTCACACCATGCCCAGAGAGAGGGGCAATTCCAGAAGGGGTCTAATGTACTACAATTCCCTTACCAGATGCAATCGACTCCACCCCTCTCATCTAACCTTCATAATCACCAGTTGTCTCGACCAGCGCCATAATTGACCTCAGCAACCCCAGTCCCCCACCCCCACTCCCACCAATGACCCTGGCAGTTGCTCATTCAAGGAGGAAATTCTCCCTCCCAAGAATTTTTCCCCTCCGCCTATCCTTTTCCCAGGAATTGCCCCGCCCAACACCCACACTCTGGACCATTTTTATGGCATTGGAGAATGTGTGGTGGAGGAAGAAATTCCTCCTAGCTATAAAGTGGCTACTCCAATGACAACAATGGAAGAAGTGGATGCAGACTTTGATGCATTGGATGAAAATATGATGAAGGAGTCGCCTCCGCCCACCCCAATTCAAATTCTAGACGAGAACCTACAACTCATCTTCGAGCTTCAGCAGAAAATGGATGACCAGGCACACATTCAACAACCCCTAGGACAACATCTGGACCTCTTGTTCGACACGATGACGACATATCCTGCAAGAAAATGGTGCCCAACTTGCGGACAGATATTTATCCCAGCCTACAGTGCCCATGGTCGGTCGAGCCCGAGCTCGCACTTGGACTAGCTCCTCCAGGTTAATGTTTTTATTTTGGTTTAGTCAATTATGCAGAGAATTTAAATTCTCTATCAAGCATTGTAAGACAGTCGGCCATGGCCATTGCTCAGTTGATCACTATGATATTTTTTGTCAGTTATACATTCTTACTGTCATGTCCAAACAGTTACAGTTGCACCTGAATTTTGATAGCCACCTGTCCTAGTTTACCAGTTGTGGCAGGACAGGTGGCAGACTCTTGATTTTGTAAACACACACACACACACACACACACATATATATATATGAATATCAATATATATTTCTCTTTTGTTTACAAAAAAAAGTTACTTAAAAAAAAAACTATTTAATCTTTGAAAAAGATTTAACTAAAAAACCATTTAATCTTTGAAAAAGCTTTAACTAAAAAAACCATTTAATCTTTGAAAAATCTTTAACTAAATAATTATGTCATAAGTATGTCATGTATAAAATTTAAGTGAAAGTAAGTTTCTTAAAATATATATATATATATATTATTTTTCTTATACATTTTCATATTGTGTGCAATATGCTCACCATAAATGCCATAAATACAATGAAGATCATATCGTGTTACATATACAAACCAATTAATCACTTCCTGGAGTTTTTCAAATGGTGAGAGAAATCCCAACTTTTCATGCACATCTCTACCAGTAACTCATCGATCTCATTCTCGATTTCAACTTTAATAACTTATCGATCACATCCTCGGTTGTGCTTCCTTCTTATGGTTTATTTCATTCCAACATATGTCAATGGGAAAAGATAAGGTCGAGCACTGGAAGGGCCTTTTCAGATGAAGTATAGTATAGCTAATAAAAAATTGGCATCTATTCCACCTTCGGACGTCTAAGTCAAATTTCATTTAGCAAACAAAATTCTAAAAGATTTTGAGATTGAATTTTCAAATCTCCAAAACTACAAGTTCAAGGGAGAAAAAGTCACTCAAAGGATAAATATTTGGAAATAGAAAGATTAGAAAGGTGACATTATAAATATAGTTGTTAAGAATTATGGGTAACTTTCAATACACATGTCAAAAACCCTCGAAATCCACTTGATCAATGATATCATATTTTGTATCTCTAACTATTTTTTAACTTTGGCAGGGATTGAGCTAGCTACACAGCCTTATTAGTCCATGTCGAAGGCGTAGAGGGACTGTAGCGATCGATAATTTGTTGACTTCATATTAGTTTTTCCTTTGACTAAAAATATTTGCATAGTATCTATTGTTGGAACTAGGGAACTAAAAACATTGATTTTTATATAATAAAAAATACCATATATGTCATGATCTGATTGGATAACAGATTGGAGGTCTTATTGCCAGCTTCGCTATTCCCAATGTTTGATATGTTAGCATATCCAAAGTTTTTGATCATATACGATCTTTCTGAGTTTTTATTTTTTTCTTGAAATGTTTGGATATCCAAAGTTTTGAAGATAGAGAGTTAGTTTTTTATTAGTTTACTTCATATTAGTTTGTCCTTTGAATAAATTTTATATTTTACATAGCCTATATTGTTCGAACTATTGTTACTATTTTTTTTTTATTGTTATAAAATCATATAATAATTTGTTTTTGTACGTAACAGACTTGTCACACTGCATCTTTCTTGAATGTTTACAGAGCAGTCCTGATAGACTTAAATGTTTACCTAATAGGCCTCACAGCCTTAAATGTTTACTTAACATGCCTGTTACAATACATTTTCTTCTATTTTTTTTATATGCAATGTTCTTTGTAGTGAATATGGACAATATTTTTCTTCAACAACATTGTTGGTTCACTGGTTCATGCTTTCTTCTTGCTTGTTCACTGATTCCTTATTTTCATGTTGGTGTTGTTCTTGTTTGCCTTTTGGTCTTGTTGCAGTTTGCACACTTGGGATTCTACAACCACGATTGTAACTGGCCTTCTGTCGTTCCCCATTGACAGGCGGGTTTGGGTGTCGTGTTTATCTTTGCTTTCTATTTGCAGTTTGCAGGTGGGAAATTTGACTACTAGGGGATGCCTGAGTCGAAATCCTCTTGCAGAAAATATTTGTATGTGAGGAGAAAATACGATTTCCTTTTCCTATATGTCATTGTGGTTGTGATGGAGGTAGGTTCTGTGTCCAACATTGGCGATCAGGAACAAGATGAAGACAACATTACAGTCCTTCTTCTTTGTTCGTAGTAATCACATACAAAGATGGTCTGCAAGAGGATTTTGATCGCTCTTAGTATTGAAAAATACCAACCGTGAAAACCGCACCTTTCTTAATTGCTTGCACAGTGGCAAGCCTTTGGAAAGTCCTGGCAGCTTTGAATGTTTACTTGCCAGGTCCCACAGCCTGAAATGTCTGGTTAATAGATGTGTTACAATACATTTTTCTCCAAATTTTTTGATACAATCTTGTGTGCAGTGAATTTGGCCAATATTGTTCTTCAGCAGCATTCTTGGTCGGTTGGTTGGTGCTTGCTTCTTGGTTCAATGGATGTTGTTTATTGTTGTTTGATTCAACTTTCCAGGGTTGAGGTCCTATAGCTGTAGTTGGGCCTTTTGGTGCTTCTTCACTAGGTTGTTACTTGCTGCTTTTTTTTGTTTGCTTCAACTTTGCAAGGTTGGGGTCCTGCATCTGCAGTTGGATATGTTGTTATAGTTTGTGGGCCAGGTGTTGTGCTTTTGTCTTTCTCCATTCACCGGTTGGTCTCATTTTTTGCGGTTGCATTCTTGCATTGCTTGAAAAACCTGTTGCAATACATTTCCTTCCTTTATTTTTTCTTCTACGATGTTGTCTGCAGTGAATATGGGTGATATTGTTCTTTGGCAGTGTTCCTGGTTCACTAGTTTATGCTTGCTTGTTGCTTGTTGACTGGTTTCTTGTTTTCCTATTATTGTTGTTGTTGTTGTTGTCATTCCCCATTGACAAGTGGGTTTCGTTGCTAGATTTATGTTTGTTCGTTCTTTGTTGTTTTTTGTTTCCAGATTGCAAGTGAAAATTTTAAATGTTGGAGATGCCTGCATCGAAATCCTCTTCCAGACCATGTTCGTATCTGAAGAGAAAATTCGATTTCCTTTTTTTATGTCAGTGGGTGTTATGGAGGTGTTCCAATTGCAGATGAAAAATTCCAACCATGCAAAACTGCAACTTACTTAAATGTTTGCACAGTGGGAGGCATTTGCACGGTCCTTACAATCTTCCATGTTTACCTGTCAGGGCATGTTACAATATATTCCTCTTATTTTTTTATACAATCTTGTCTGCAATAAATTTGGACAATATTGTTCTTCACCGGCATTCTTGGTTGACTAATTGATGCTTGCTCATTGGTTCGATGGATGTTGCTTATTGTTGTTTGATTCAACTTTGTAGAGTTGAGGCCCTGCAACTGCAATTAATCCTCTTCGTACTTGTTTCTTCACAAACACATCTCCACTTGGAAAACACAAATTGGAACATGGTTTTACAGTTGGCTCCCAAAAAAATACTATTAAGATAAAATAATATGCAAAATTTTGCAGTGGATATAAACAACATCTCTTTTGACTTGAACCAAAGTTTGTCGAGCTCCAACTATATTTCATAGCTGACAATGTTTTTTCCATAGTTAATGTCTTTCTATGGATTCATAGTTATGAGACTAAGTGTTGTTGTGTGAGCGATAAAGTTCTTCTCTCCCTTTCTTTTTCCTCTTCTAAACTTGCTTGTTTTTCCCTTTTGTTCTTCCCCTCTATTATGCATTTTTGGTTCTATACTTTGTCACGTTTCTGTGGTCGCGGGTTCTCAGGGTGGAGAATTGACAAATCATCATCTCCATCTATATCTTCACATCACGATTCCGACCGACCGTCGTTTGTTTGCATACTTAGCCAATTTCTTCTAAACTTTCTTGTTTTCCCTTTTGTTCTTACCCTCTAGTATGTGTTTCTGGTCCTATACTTTGTCACATTTCTATGCTCGCGGGTTCCCGGTGTGGTGAACTGAAAAATCGTCATATCCATCTATATATTCACATCACAAGTCTGACCAACCATTGTTCGTTTGCACACTTAGCCAATTTTATGAACGCGGGTTCGCGGATAGGTGCTATCAAACTCTAGTAACCCGTGTTCAAGGTATACATATTGCACCCAAAAAAAATTTGCTCTACAATTCGACCCCAGACTCCTCGAACTCGCAAGCCTGACTCTACCTACGATGACTTTGTATGTCTGACCTACCTTTCCATACTTAGTCAAGTCTTCAAAGTTTTGCGGTTTCACGCACTCTCGGGTTCAGAAAAGTTTAAAAGCATTTTTCGTTCCCCTCCATCCCCGCCACCTTCCACCCTTCCCAATGCACATTAATTATGCTTTTACTATTGAAAACCCACCAAACATGTTCAAAAATATTGGCTTTAATAAGCAGAAAGCTCGAGGACATCTCCCATTAAAACGCATTAACATGCGAATATTATGGGATCTGATAAAAAAAATTGCGTCCATTTTGAATTTGCAAAAAAGTTTTGGTTATTTTAGTTTTTTAAAGGCATCATCACAATAACAGTGCAATATTGTACTACCATGATTCCATCCACAAACGTGTCATCCACAGAGGTCTTGATGCCATGTCCCTCTTTAATATTGTGCATATATTATAGGTTGTCATATTTGATAATCTACTTGCATATGGGAATGTTAACACGTTTTATTAGTGACTATTCAACACACATATTCAAAAAGATTGGCATTAATTGTTTGACAACACAGGTATTCCAATAGAGGACAAACACCTTCAGTAACCACTCACATAACCATATCAAATATCAACACATCGATGTTTTCACGTGGTAAAACCCCTACGGGGAAACATCCACAACCCCAGCCAATGCGGCCACTTGGAGCAGTTTATTAATGCAAAGAAAAAGATTACAGAGAGATTTTACAAGAGAGTTTCTCACAATCAATCATCAGCAAATGACCCTCCATGCTCTTTAAATAGAGATCATGGACCAATCGGGTGTTAATCCATGGATAAATGGTCATTAAGATCGAGGAGAGTATGAACCATCGGATCACTCTATGTCAGGAACATATCGTGATCATCGGATTTCCTAATTACAAATGCATACTAATGCATACTAAAGAAACACACTAGAAAACACTCTTTTACCTAATGACACAATAGACCAAGTAGATCTTAACTAACTCCTAAGTGTCTAAATATCCTAACATCCCCCCTTAAGAACAACTTGGGATAGGATTGAAGGATTTACAATAGTGACACAATAGGAGAAGGAAGGAGGCATTAGAGCCTATCCCCCCTTAATGAAAACTTCATGTACTCCTAACATAGATCGAAGTTTGGAAAACTTCGCTTCTGTAAGAGACTTTGTGAAAATGTCTGCAACTTGATCTTTTGTAAGGAAAAAGAGCACTTCAATAACTTGATCATGAATGAGCTTTCTGATGAAGTGCATGTGTATCTCGATGTGTTTTCTATGTTGATGTTGAACTGGGTCTTTGGCGAGCTTGATGGCACTTTGATTGTCACACCAAAGGCTGGTCGGATGCTAGTGTTGGAATCCAAAACTCTGAAAGTATTTTTCAAATCCATAGGGCTTCCTGACTTGCATTTATCGTTGCTCGGTACTCTATTTCTGCTGAAGAACGTGCAATAGCGTGTTGTTTCTTACAAGCCCAAGTGACAAGTCCTAAACCAAGGTTGAAAACATAACCTGCAGTAGACTTCTGATCATTAGGGTCATTGGCCCAATCTGAATCAGTGAAGCCAACCAATAAATGAGTCCCCCCTGAACTATAATGTATCATGAACTGAATTGTACCACAAACATAGCGAAGTATCCTTTTAGTTGCTTTCCAATGGCTTTCATGTGGCGTTTTCATATACCGGGAAACAAGACCAACAGCAAAGGAAAGATCGGGATGGTTATGAGTCAAGTATAAGAGGCTACCAACTAACTGATGGTATAGGGTGGCATAAACTTCAAGAGAAGTAAAGGTGGCAGTAAGCTTGACTCCAGATTGGAAGGGAGAAGGGGTTGGTTTACAATCGTCCAAGTTTTGCAAACCAATGAAGGAATTTTGTTCGACAACACGGGTATTCCAACAAAGGATGAACACCTTCAGTAACCACTCACATAACCAGATCGAAGATCAACACACCGATGTTTTCACGTGGTAAAACCCCTACAGGGAAACATCCACGGCCCCATCCAACGTGGCCACTTGGAGCAATTTATTAATGCAAAGAAAAATATGACAGAGAGATTTTACAAGAGAGTTTCTCACAATCAATCATCGGAAAATGACCCTCCATGCTCTTTAAATAGATATCATGGACCAATCGGGTGTTAAGCCACAGATCAATGGCCGTTAAGATCGAGGAAAGTATGAACCATCGGATCACTTTATGTCAAGAACATATTGTGTCTGTCGGATTTCCTAACTACAAATGCATACTAATGCATACTGAAGAAACACACTAGAAAACACACTTTTACCTAATGACACAATAGACCAAGTAAATCTTAACTAACTCCTAAGTGTTTAAATATCCTAACATTAATAAGTGAAAATATCGAGGGCATCTCCCATTAAAATGAATTAAACCAAAATGGATTATACTATCATCCTCCAACGTTCATTTTAAATACTTATTCCCATTTCTCTCTATCATCGAAGAGTTGGGCTTTAAGGTGCCTTCGTTGTAATGTTCCTGGTTATGGACATGTGAGACAACTTAGAGATTCCATTCAGGACCAATTGAAAGAGGAGGGAATGGTTTTATGTGACGTCAGCTTTGAGCAAAAAAAACTCTGTTAGCCAACAAGAACTCAAACAAAAAAAAAAAAAAAAAATCAAGTATCTTTTGATTGATGTTCTCCTTGTATTCGATGCTTTCGTTGGTTGAAAGGCCTTCCTGAAGATTTGTGTGTTGAAATTCTTTCTTTACTTACTGGGAGTTGGAAGGGACTTCCAGGTCACCTGCAAAATTATCCTTCGTTGAAGTATATAGTTTCTTCCAACAACATAGATTTGGCAAGTGTATCAAATTCTGCGGACCACACAAGAATTTATCTTTCGTCAGAGGAGTCTCACATACTGTGGCTTGCAAAATGGTCTGGAATATTTGGAAATGACGCAAAATATTACTCCATTCGCGAATATACTCGGAAGGAAATTATAAATTTCGATCGTCGTGAGTATGAGAAACTGTATGGGTGGTTGAATCAACATCCTAAAATTACAGGAGTTTCTATTTCAAAGTTTGTTGAGCTACTTCTGGGTGTGGTAACAAACTTGAAAGAAAGTCATAATCTCTGTCAAAGTCTATTCATCGTCCTCTGGATGTAGTAACAGAATCCACATACAATCAACTTTCTATCGCTACTGCAAATTTTTTTCACTATTCCTATGCATATGATTGCATCTGGGTCGATGAGCTTGCCCCTCTTTGCACGAATATTCTCCTTCTACTTGAAGGTGGGTATATAACCAGGGAACGACACTCTCAAAAGTTTCCAATGCATGCATGGACATGTAACTGGCAAGATTTAATGGGAAGGAATTTTGGATTATGGACTTTGCAACACTTTCTGAAGATTACTTTATACTACCACCTTCTGCAAGAAGTTTGGCGTGTTCAGGTAATGATTTGGTTTCTGAAAATCACCTTTTACTACCACCTTCATGTAATCATTTCATTTCATTCTTTAGAAGAGACCTTAATGTAGTGGTGTATTCCAGAGTTGTTTCCACCTAATATTAATCTTCCTGTTGTTTTCCTTGCTTTGGATAAGGAAAATGCATTTCTTCTGTTGCAATGGATCCGATATTTGAAAAACAAAATTGCTCGAACAATACAATTTCTTATTTTTTTAAATATAGAACAATGTATTTTTTGAACACACAGTTGTTCAAAAAAATTTAGCCGTTGTTTGGGATTCACGTCCTTCAAGGATGCTAATTAATCACACAATTAATATTGCTTGTGCCAATGCAATCGAGCCATCGTCCACTATGGAAATTGCATTAACACTACAATGTCAGATAATAGATGTTTGACATGTACCTAATGTCAAGGTCATTATCGCACAAGACACCCAACGTCCAAAGATTTTTGGACTCAAAGCAACATTGTAGTTGCTGTGACAAAGCAACACTAAAGTCGATGTCCTTTGCAGGTCTAACAATCTTGCAATCTAAGTTCTTTGACAATGACAACCTTTCTTGTTCACTGCATTGCCTCACTACATTCAATAGCATTTTTCCCATTGCCAGCGCCAGTGTCGATGTCCGAAGCCGAAGCTATCTGAAGCCTGGGGTCACCGCCAGTGTGGATGCCTGAAGGTGAAACTACTTGGAGCCTAGAATCACGAATTATTACACTTGACATTAGTATCAGTAGTGATCGAAAGTTGATTGTATGTCGAGTCTGTTACTACATCCAGAGGTCGCTCAACACTCTTTGACATAGAAACTGGTTGTCTGTCAAGTCTGTTACAACTTTGGCATAAAATGTTCTATAATTTTAGAATGTTGATTCAAACACGCATACAGTTTCTCACGTTCATGAGTATCCAACTTTATAATTTCCTTCTGAGTGTATTTGGGAATGGAGTAATATTGGACGTCACTTCTAAATATTCTAGACCATTTTGTGGGCCGCGATGTTTTCCACCCTTACGACAAAATATATATTCTGATGTGATCTGCAACACTTGATACACATGCCAAATCTGTTTTGTTGGAAGAAGCTATGTACTTCAACAGAGTAACATTTTGTAGCTGACTTGGACGTCCCTTCCAATTTATAGCAATAAAACAAAGAAGTTCAACATACAAATCTTCAGGAAGTCTTTTCAACCAAACAGATGATCGAATACAGGGAGCATAGCAGTCACAACATACTTGAATTTTTTTTGTCTCATCTTTTGTTGGCTAACATGATTTGTTTCCCCCAAAGTTGGCGTCACATAAAACCACTCCCTTGTCTTTGAATTGGGCCTGAATCGCATCTCTAAGTTGTCTTAGATGTCCATGACCAAGAACATTACAAGGAAGGCACCTTAAACCCCAAGTTTTTTATGATAGAGGGAAATTAACACTTAGAAAAGTATGGAATGTTGAATAACCATCCAATGCAGGCAGACCATATCTAAAAGAGACAAGCTATTCAAAAAGATGGGATAGATCTAGTTGGCAGCACCAATGAAGTGAAAGACCCAAAATTGATATTCAACTCGTTGTTTTTTACGAATCAAGCATTTGATGATCAAGTTGAAATCTATAAAATATTATCCACAAGCTTCATTATTGTACATATTTGTTTTTTTTTTGTCGGCGGCAGGCCCAATCACAGTCATTATGGAAAATAATCTCAGTTGTATTTTGTAACCCAATTTATTTGAATATAGAATATTTGAGGTCTTTGTATGGTGTTTTCCAATCTCTGGTATTGTTTTTATTTTATTTTTTACATTTTTTGTGTGTCATTAAACATGGACGACAAGATTTTCTTTTTGCTTCCCAACACTTTGATTTAAATAAAGGTCACTCTGTTCACTCCTTACATTTTACATGGATGAATAATTTATCATAGGCCATACTTATGTGGCACCCACCCTATACTTAAATAAAGAAATGGGAGGACCCGTCATGCTTTCATTCTTCGGGGTCCCGTAAATAGAATGAATTAATGATTCTATTTCAACAAGGCAACTCAAGTGTTGATATCATGTTCATGTTCAATATTTTGCATATATTGCAGCTTCTTCTATTTGATAATATTTGTGCAAATAAAAAATGTTCCATCATATGTATATATATATATATACTTTTTTTTTTCTCTTTCTATTGCTTAAGGGTTTCAACAAAATTTGTGAACCAAACAACATCCTGCAAATTGGAAGATGTTTTACATTTGGACCAGAAATAATCTATTAATATATATTAGTATGAATACTATTGGAATAAATATAAACACTTTCTCTTTAAATTTTCCCTGTTTTCTCCCCCTCTATTATCTCTTTGTGGTTCTATATTTAGTCGCATCTCTATGATCACGGCCTCCTGGATTCACGGATTGGCATATGCTCATCTTTATCTATATCTTCACACCATGAACCCGACCGAACGTGGTCCCTTTCAATACTTAGCCAATTATCTGACCACCGAGTCCCGAGTTTGCAGTATCCAACACTTATGTCCCCTGTTCCGTGATCTGCAATTTATGCTTTTTCTAGTGAGAACTCACCAGGGGTTCGAAAATATTGGCCTTAATAAATGAACAGTAGATGTTGTTCTGTGAGATACTTAGCCCTTTTTCCCTTTTCTTCTTCTCTTCTATTATCGCTTTCTGGTTATATACTTAGTTTCCTTTCTATGATCACGGGTTCCAAGGTTGGAGGGCTGACAGATTTTCATCTCCATCTATATCCTCACATGACGAATCTGACCGACCGTTGTTCCTTTCTATACTTAGCCAATTTTATGGTCGCGGTTGTCGGGTTTGCGCTTTCGAACTTTGATGCTTCTTGTTCTGTGATATACATCTTGCACTCAAAACATTTGTGATCTACAATTCCATCGTGGACTCCTCGAACTCCCAAGCTTCACTCTGCCAGGGTTCACAAATGTTTCAAAGCATCTGTCGCTATGACTGTCGTTCCTTTCTATACTTAGCCAAATTTTTCCACCTGTTCCGTGATATACATCTTGCACCCAAAAAATTAGTTGATCTACAATTCCACCCCGGCCTCCTCCAACTCGCAAGCTTCACTTTACCCAAATTCATAAAAAGTTTCAAACCATTTATCACTCTCTTCCATCCCCGCCACAATCGTGCCCTTCCCAATGCACATTAATTATTCCAGCCTCTAAATTAACTTCCATTGTTTCATGACCTACAAATATCACCCGGACCTCCGCCATATACAAATTGATTGTCGGACTCTGACATCGTCCCCTCTTTTGTGTTACACATTATGTATTCAAATGTACTGAGCGATATAATTTGACCATCGGGGCCTCACGTCTTCTGGGGAGACCTTGTCACCCTATTTTGGATCCTCGGGTTGGCGGGTTCACAAAATCTCCAGTTCCTAGTCATTGTTTCCTGTGCCGTCCATCTTCGTACTTCTTTCCAAATATGCAACAACAAAGTTTTAATGTTAAGACTCCATCATGAAACAACCGTAAAGATCGTCATTAATAAGAAAAAGCCTCAAGTACTAACCATCCCTACATAACTTGTCCAAAAACATGCAAAGAAGATCTAGCTAGGTAATGGGAAAGCTATTGCAAATTTCAATATATTAACGAAAACAAGTCTAGGCCATTGTTTCCTTATTCCATACTTGGACACTTTTTCAATTGCGGGTTCCCGTATTGACGACCTCAAAATTGTGTTTCAAATCTTTCGCAACTTGCAAACAGTCTCGGAGTTCTACGATATACAATTTGTCCTTTGGAATGCCCCGTCAAGAGTCTGACCGTTCATTGTTCCTTTCAATACTTAGCCCCAAGTTGGTTGTATCTCCATGACGTGGTACATTTATTGTGTATCGAGTCCAACCTATTGTTTCCTTGTTCCATACTTAAACACTTTTTTGATTTCGAGTTCCCGGACTGGTGGGCTCAACATTGTGTTTCCAATGTTCTGCGACTAGAAAACAGTACTCGGAGTTCTGCAATATACAATTTGTCCACAGGAATGCACCTTCATGCCCTAATCTGCAGTCAACATTCCCAAGAGATACAATTTGACTCTCGGGCCCTCACCTTCCTTAATTGTTGTTCCCTATCCCCGCCACCTTCCTACTTCTCTCTGGATATGAAATTGGAAAGATTTAATGCTAACACTTCATCATGCATGAACCTTAAACATGTCATTAATGAGAGAAAGGCTCGAGCAGATCTCCCACACTTCTTCCATATACAAATTTACCGCCAGACTCCCATATCATCCCCTCTTCCGTGGTACACATTTTTCACTCAAGTTCTGAGACATACAATTTGACCCTCGGGAAGTCATGTCTCTTGGGGAACAATTGTCACCCTAATTATGAAGCCCATCCGATCGCTTTCCATACTTGCCCATTTCATGGAATCTCTTTCGCAGATCCTCGGGTTGGCGGGTTCACGAAATCTCCAATTCTTAGTCACTGTTTATTGTGCCCGCCACCTTCGCACTTCTTTCAAAGTATGCAATGACCAAGGTTTAATGCTAACAGTTCATCATGAAACAACTGTATATACCATCACTAAAAAGAAAAAGCGTCGATGAGATAGTGGAATTTAAATGAAGCTCGACTCCTCGAATTTAAATGAATTTGTTTTCTCTTATTTTCTCTTTTCTGCCCAGAGACATGCATAAAAGATCTTGCCACGCAATGGGATATATATTAAAAGTTTCAATATATTAGCGGAAATGAATCTGCCAAACCATTTCCCTATTCCATACTCGAGCCACTTTTTCGATTGTGGGTTCTCGGATAGGAGGGCTCACATTTTCACTTCCATTGTTCTGTGTCCTGCAAACATTACCCGAACTTCCACGATATACAAATTTCCCTATGGACTGACCCATCATGTCATCTTCCGTGTTATTTGTTTTGCACTCAAAAACTTATGAGACATACAATTTGACCCTCGATCCCTCACCTCCAACGATTGTACCTTGTAACCCTCTTTTGAAGCCTGCCCAACCGCTTTCGATAATTAGACACTCCTTAATTGCTCTTTCCCGTCCCTGTGACCTTCGTACCTCTTTCTTAATATGCAATTAGGAACCTTTCATGCTAATAGCTCACCATGCATGAACCTTCAACATTGTCATTAATGAGAAAAATGCTCAAGGAGATCTCCCATTAATACACATTAAACCAAGATCTGCGGAGAGTTATATTATCCCTTCTGATTGTTCATCTCAAACATGGGTCGTTGCATTGTCCCATTCAGGAAATCTCCAATCCTTAATTGCTCATTGTCGTACCTGCCATGTTCACACTTCTATGTATAGAATTACTAGTCTTTAGTGCTAACAGTTCATCACGCAACAGTCGTCGAAATTGTCATTAATGAGTGAAAGTATCGAGGAGATCTCCCATGCACACGCATTGGACCAAGATTTGCATAGGGTTATATTATCCCTTCCAACTCTTAATTTCAAACATCATTTGGAGCAAATCAACGTTCTCGTAAACTTATGGTAGAAGCTCGACAACAGTTTTGTGGAGATACAGTGAATATTTCGGATGTGAGGACTAGAAATTCCAGTGGTTCAGGGTATACTCTTACTATTCATCTCATTCCACCCAGAATGAAGTGATTTGGACCTCTGGAATCGCTCATGCAGGCTGCGTCTCTAAGGTTTTTTACTGTAAGGAGGTGGTCTCTTGGTGCGTCGGAAAATATATTTCAATCCAAATAATTATTCCACTGCACGACCATTCTCTTGTTTCTTTTTCACCTCAGGTCTTCCACAAGATGTTAAGATTGTCAGAGCCAACATTCACCTTTAGAGGACAAGACTGCAAACAGTTCCTAGAAAAACATGATAATGGGTTGGACCTCTTACTTGAGTTCCTCGAAGACCTGACAACAGTTCATGAAGATATCACAAACTTGTAGGTTAGTTCCTTTATAAATCTATTTTGAGAAATTGCTTGGTTGTTTACAAGAATAATGGGACAGAAATCCACGACAAGCATTTCCCATATAGTTATTTATATTTTGTACTTCACAGTCAATGAACAAATCATTTTCAATTGGGGAAAGCTAATTTCCATTAAAATCTGTTCCCAACTGTCACGATTCAAAGAAACAAATAAATTTTATATGTCATCCTACTTGATTTTCGCAATAGTGTATTGTTGTCTGTTTCCAAAATTGTCTATGTCCAAGAAAATAAACTATGAATTTGACCCAGTAACATTCCGGTACCAGGCCTTGTGGAGGCACAAGTCCTCCCATTGTTTTTATGATGTTTTTAATGGCTTTGTCTCAATTTTCAAAGATTTATTGTTAGGAAAGGATGCTCCCCAGATGTTTGTCCAGGCAACCAAGTTTTTGGACAGGAAGGGGACACTTGAAAAAAAGGAAAATTACAGTGTAATAATGATCTTTGGCTCCAAGGAAAATCTTGCTTTCCTTCCATGCCACATCATAGATAAGATGTTTGTTACACAAATAGAAAGGCAATACAACCATTGGTTGCATTTTTTCCATGACAAGAGAAAAAAACATTTCATTCCTCTGCCCTGGAAAGTCGAGGACTTCCTATGCAGAAACGTCAACAAGATTGACGAATTCGCGGGTCATTTCAAGAACTTGAACCTAAAATATGTTGAAAGGGTAAAATGGTTTGACCCTAATGGGATTTTTTGAGAAAAAATACTATCAGTTGGCTTTACTATCTCTTTTATCCATAGACTTCTGACCAAAGACAGAGATAGTGATGACAACACTCTTGCTTCTGACGATTGCAACATAGAGACATTGCAAAGCGCAACTGAATTGTACAGACAATAGGGAAAAGGATCCGGTGAGAAGAGTGCCCAGTCCCCGGCCAGCACTCCCAATAGCACGACATCACAAAGCATCGCTTCAATGGCCCACCCCAGTAAGAAAGAAACCCAAAAATATTCAAGCAAAGGAGGAGATAAAAACCCTCCTCATGGAAAAATTGATAGTTCTCACAAGCTTCCCCTGAGGAAGAAGAGAAAAAAAATTGTAGGACAGGCAGAAGAACTCGAAATTGAAAGTGAGCACATGCAACTTGAAACTTTTGTGGATGCCCTATTGCAAAAAGTTGACCTGCACGCAGACGTGATGCACCATAGTTCCACAATGGAAATAGTTGAGACCGACATTTTTTACGAATATGAATCCTTCGTATTCCAGAGTGTTGTTTTTGACAGCCAATCTAAAATTTTAATCATTGAAAATAGAGATGTAACAAATAAGAAAGGAAAATCTCGTACAGAGATTAACTTTAGGAAAATACAGTCGTCCCAAATGTCTCAATTTCACCGCGTAACGGGTGATGCTCTTGATGATTCCATCTGAGGAATTGAAGCGGAGAATGCCAGACTGAATGATCGAATCAAGGAATTGGAGGAGGCTTTCATTGCTACCCAATGTTTGCCAGTCCTTTAGAAAAAACCATGCATGCTACCCCTGCAGCCAAGTTAAAAGGATCCTCCAGCCTCCTCACATCCTCTAGAGCCTTTGTAGAGAATAACATCAAGAAAATGATGTAGCTAATTACTGAAGCCTCAGAAACATCACAAAATATAGCTTCCTTTCGAAAGAGGGAAAATGATTTTCACGGAAATTTGAGGACGAATTTAAAAAATGAAGAACATTTATGTGAACAGATGGTGACCCCTTTTTCCAACCATGCCATCAACAACTCATATCTGAAAAGAATACAAGAGGATCTCCCCTCCCCAAAGCGGATAAAACAATTAAAAGCATGATGGAAAAAGTAAGTTAAGAACCTACAGCTCATTGTCGAATCATGTGAACAAGCCATATCAGAGAAAGAAGAATTATTCAGAAACCTGACCCAAATAGACTTAGCCGGAAGTACCAACGAGGTTCAAGACCCAAACTTAATCCTCAAATCCTTGTCCTTGACCAAACAAGCCTTCGATGAACAACTTGATATTTTAAAGGGGTTGTATTTAGAAAAATTTTACGGCATCCTTTAATATGGTGAAGATGAGGTCGAGAACTGGCTAGTGGAATATTCGGCACACAATGAAGAAATTGAACAGGTCTACATAGTATTTATATGGATCAAAGTAAATTAGAAAAAGAGATTTTCGACATAGAAATCCTGGATGAAATCAACATGGCCCCCATGAGAAGCTACATTGAAGAATGGTTCCAACAGAGAATGGACAAGCTCATCGACGAAGGGAAACAACCGGTTGGCACGATTCTAGTGTTCATTGATGACAGAAACAAAAACACATCGGCTTCATAGTAATTCTATACTGATCACATCTTGTTTTCTTTATCAATCCAGTTATTCTAACTCTTTAAATAGAAATCTCTAACCAAAGACTCATTACTTCCAATTTCTTCTTTTCAGGTCTTCCTCTCTATCGTCGCGCACTTATTCTTTCTACAGTCTTATTTCTTGTACTTATTTCTTTTATGGTCCACGAGAGCCCCAATCCCAGTCTATATGACAAACGCATTTAAATTTTAGAAATATGGAACAGATTCCAGAAATATGTAACAAACATTATTATTTTTTGATAAATTTCAAAGAAAACTAATTTGGGAATGCAATTTTTTTTTCCTTCAACTATGCTGGATGTCAGAAAATTGTGTGCTTCCTGGTCCTTTTTTCCAGGAACCTTTACTGCAAGTCAATGAAACAAAAAAATTCTAAGTCCCATGTTTGAACTATACACACCCTAGGAAAAAGCTATCTCGTTCGCATATTAACCTTGGGGGTCATCTACCAGCCCAATGTCTTGTGGTTGGCATGTGACACACTGCCACAAGTCATCCTCTGCATGGATACCACCTGTACTTCAAGATGTTTCCGACGTGTCTCCTCTCAGTCCCGTTGTAGCAGTACATTTATTCACATTCCAACCTGGCAGAGACTACGCTGCCATACAACACTTGTTAAATTATATATCTACATAACCTTATTAAATTATATATCAAGATAGTGATAATTTCATTTATATTAAACTATATAAATGAACGTCATTTATTTATATTTTCATTTATAACAACAAATCAACGTCAAATTATATTAAACAATTTAACAACAAATCAACGTCAAATTCTATTAAACAATTTAACAACAAATCAACGTCAAATTCTATTAAACAATTTAACTGTGAGAATGTATAATTAATTAATAATTTAATGTATTTTTAAAAACTTAACACCTTATTTCACTTTAGGAACTCCTCCGTAATGAATGGCAAAAGGGGTAAGAACCATTAGGAATAAACTATAATAATAATAATAATAATAATAATAATAATAATAATAATAATAATAATCTATTTTTAAGGTCAAGGCTAAGCCACACCAAATTGGTGTATGAGACCCCCTTGTTTGTGGGACAAGGGACCCCCCTCCGCTCAGTGATTTGACTGGTAAAGTCTACGAAGGTATACATACCTTACCCCCCTCTGGATTTGAACTTGTAACATCTTAAGAGGAAACACATGGTCTTAACCATTAGGCCCACTCAGGTTGTATGTGGAAGGAAACTGCGACAAACATATATTTGTGTAATTAGTAATTTTATTTTTAATTAATTTGAATTTCATCTTGATTATAAAAACAATTTGGGTATAATGTTTTGATTCTTAAAAACCATTAAATTGAGATGGATTTATTTTTGTTATTTTAATATGTGATATTTTTTTATTTCATTTTCTATTTCACATTAAATATTATATATTATTTTTTTATTTTATTTTATTAGTGATAACTACTTATTATTTAATTATTAAAAACATTTTATTTATGTAAATATATTGATTTTGTTTCATTACTTAATTATGAATGCAGGGAATTTTGAGAATTTTTATTCTTTGTTGTGATCCATTTGGGGGCTAGCTTTATTATTGTTTTAGGTATCAAGCAATTTTATTGTTCATTCTACTTGTTCAATATGGATTTCCTTTAAGTGCAATGAGAACACTTTGGATTTACAAGAATGACTTATAGGTTACTTAAATTTAATTCATTTGTATGTTTGATGTTAGCATGTGAATCTTTAGATAATCGTGAAGTCTGAGATTGTCTCTTTGTGATTTTTCATCCTTATCCATTGATGAGTTGGCATGTGTTGACACTTTTAAGCTTACAAGGTGATTACATCCATGTACTATATATTGATATCGTTGAGATGACTAGAGTCTTTTTGGCCAAGTTTTTTTCTTGTGTTATATTTCTTGACAAGGTGTTAGATCTTTTATGGAATTAAGGCCATGATAGCACCATGGTAGTTTTTCAATGGGATTGCATATGCCAATACAATCGCATATTTACATCCATTAATGTGATAGAGAGGACATCAATGAGATGGTATGAATCCTTTCAATTTTTGTTAATTGGTGTAGGATTTTTTTTATATGTCATTCACATGTGGGATTTATCATTGTCATTGTCATGGAGGTTGAATAACAAGTATCCATTTCAAAACTTTATTTAAGATATAAAATCTAGGTTTTTTGAACTCTTCTTCGATAGTAGATTTGGGTAGCTTCAATTCAATCTGAAAATTCATTGTTAGAAATAGTCCATTGAGATCTTGATCTACATTAATATTGCAGTTTCATGAGGATTAAGAATAGATGACCCATGTTTGCTATCGTTCATAAAGGAGTTTTGTGGTATGATGGTTGCATGAGTCATGATGAGGCACTATGCAGATATGTCAATAATGTGATGTTTCTAGTTCTAGGTCGAGCATAATATTTTTCATCATTGTCACACTAAATTGTAGCAAAGTTATAGCAATGAAGGAATGGTATAGTAATTATGTGGTATTGTTTAGTACTTATGTGTTGAATTGTGGATCCTTCCTTGTTGCCTATATGCAAGCAACCAAAGTATTTGAAGATTTGGCAATCTCCTATTTTTCATTCAACCCTCGGCTCTAGATCTGTGTGTAGACCTGCAAAAAATTGAATTTATATTGACAATGAGGATTATGTGGTTACATGATTCTCATGCACTTGGTTGCTTTATCAGTAGTCCCTGAAGATATGAAAGGATACCTGATTTGGATTTAGGAGCGGAACAAACTGATTAACAGACTGAATACAATAAACACAGAGATAGGAAGAATAACACAAATATCCACTGAATAATATCTTCTATTAAATAATGAAATAGGCTCAAACTGTAAAAATGCGGAACTGGAACTTTCTTGGGTGGTGGTAGCTATCTCTAAGAAGAGATGTGGCTATTGTGTGCATCCATCTGAACATAATGGATTACAATGAGGCTCCATAGGCCCTTTTCATATTACTCATGAATGCCAAAACCCTAGACATCCAAAAACCTAACCCTAGAAGGTGAAACGCCAAAAGTCATGTGGGCCCTATGGGTAAGTTGGTGTAATTTGGTACCTCAACTTCCTAGGGCCATAAATTTTGCATGCGACCTTTGTTTTAGGTGTGTTATATCTCATTGGAAAGGTCTTTCAGAGAGCTACACATTTTGTTGTCAAACTCTAACACCGTCTACATTTTGACTATGGCGATCCAAGAAAACAACGTTTAGGGCCTCAAAACGGCCCCGGAAGTATGACAAGATGTGTTGACATGAAAACATACCAAATAATCTAGTTGGATTAGGCGAGAGGCCACCTGTATCCACCTAGAGGATGTGTGGGGATTCAGACAGCCCCAGAAGTGTAGAACCCACAATAAAAGAGAAGTACAAAAGAACGTGTTGAACAAAAATGGACACGAGGAGCCAGTTGGAATAGGTGGGTGGCCACCAATATCCACCTGGATCAATCCTCCCCCCTTAGGAAGCAATGATCTCCATTGTGTTGAGTTCCCCCATCAGGTGAGGAAAATTATGCTGGATTTGGCCCCGAGTGAGCCACTTGCCTTGGTGTAGGAGTTTCCCTTCCTTGGCAACCTGATAAAGCTGGATCCACTTCTGGTGAGTGCCCTTGACCTGTGTGTCCACTATCTTATTAGTGGATGCTTGTTCCATGCAGTCAGAGTTGAGATTTTTTGGTGTCAGTTGTTATGCGATCTTACAGGTGTCCAATAATAGTGGAAAATATGGCCAAAGGAGGTCCACATTGAAGAATGGATGCATACCAAGGAAGGGTGGAGTGTTGAGCTCAAAATCAATGCTACCCACAGCCTTGGTGATAGTGTAAGGCCCATAACAAGGTGGGTGAAGCCTTCGATGGGGCCCGGTGAGACGCTCCTTATGCAAATGTAACCAAAATTTGTTGCCAACCTGAAACTGGTGTGGTACCTTGTGTTGATCATGGCGTTGCTTGTACTTAGCATTAGATTTCTACAAAATCTCCTGGACCTGTTGGAGGATGTGATGAATCTACTCAATGAATCTGGTGGCTTTGTCGATCGGAGACTGATCAGGGTAAGAGTCTGTCTGTACGGTGGCAAGAGGAAGTGCAACATCAATGGGTCCCAAGGGTTGGAATCCCAGACCCACCTGAAATGGGCTATGGTCGGTGGAACTATGGAGAGCCTTTTTGTAATTGTGTTGGACATATGGGAGACTCTCGTCCCATGTACGTGGATGCTTAGAATTGTACATGTGTAGGATGTGCACAATCATCCAATTGACGATCTTTATTTGGCCATCGGTTTGGGGGTGGAAAGCAGTGGATTTTGTGAGCTTGGTGTCCAACAGAGACCATAGACTCGACCAAAAGGTGTTGAGGAACCTATTGTATTGGTCAAATATGATGGTTTGTGGTATCCCAAAGTGGACCCACACTTGTTTGAAGAAGATCTTGGCAGTATCGCCCATTGTGACATTCTTCTTACAGGCAATGAGGATGGCCATCTTCGAAAATCAATCAACGACCACAAACACACAGTCATTTCCTTGCTTGGTGGATGGTAAGCCAGACATGTAATCCATTGATATGGATTCCCAAGGCTTCTCAGGAATAGGAAGAGGGGTGTATAAACCTTGCTTATTGATGGATGGCTTGACAATGGCACAGGAAATGCAAGATCTAATATACTTGCTGACGTCCTGTCAAAATTTTGGCCAATTAAAATGTTTCTAAAGAACGACCACAGTTTTCTCTATGCCAAAATGTCCTGCCACCCGACTATAGTGGGATTCCCAAATCATCTTTGCAAACTCACTTGTAGGAACACAGAGATGTCCCAGGTGGCATAAGAGTTCATCCTGAATGTGAAAATCAGTGACAGTTGCACCTGTACCCCAGAGATGGTAGGTGGTAGCGAAGTCTGGATCTTGTTGATAAAGTTGGGGCCACTCAGATGCTTCATGTCCACATGAATGGAGCACAGTGGTGAGTGCAACCACAGGAGACCGACTAAGGTAGTCAGAAACATGATTGGAGACAAATGTATTATACTTGATGTTGATATGGACCTACTGCAGGTAGGTGGACCACTTCTGATGGCGGTCGTTCTACAATTTCCCATGTGTCTGTATGAATTGCAGAGGCTTGTGATAAGTGTGTATGATCATCTCTTTCCCTAGAATGTAATGTTTCCATTGACGACAGGTGTGTACAATGGAATACATTTCCTTGTCATAGGTCAGGTATTTACGAACCGTATCAAAGAGTGTCTCACTATGGTATGCCATCAGATGCCCGTGTTGAGTGAGAATTGCACCCACAGCATAGTCAGATGAATCAGTCTCAATATTGAATGGTTGTTGCAGATCAGGAAAGGAGAGTACTGGAGCTGAGCACAAGCGGTGCTTCAAATCATTGAATTCTCGTTGTTTCTCCTTCCCCCACACGAAGTTGTCCCTACCACCACCCTTGGTAACCTGGTTGAGGGACCATGTAATATGGGAGAATCCCAACATGAAACATCGGTAGAAGTTGGCTAGTCCCAAAAATATATGAAGCTTGGTCAGTGTGGTCGGGGTAGGCCAGTCATAGATGAATTGGATCTTAGCTGGATCAACATGTACCCCATGATCATCAACAATGTAGCCCAAGTATTGGACCGATTTCATGCCAAAAGAGCATTTTTCCAAATTGGCATAAAGCTTGTGTTGTCGCAAAGTGCTCAAAATCTGTTGAATATGCCGCATGTGCTCCTCCCACGTTCTGCTAAAGATGAGGATGTCATCCAAATATACTACCACAAAGGATTTGGTGAAGGGTCTCAATACATCATCCATCAATCTCATGAAAGTGGTTGGTGCATTTGTTAAGCCAAAGGGCATGACCATCCATTCGTAGAGACCTTCTTTAGATGTGAAGGTTGTCTTCCATACATTAGTTGGTTTGATGGGAACCTAGCGGTAGATATACTTTAGGTCAATCTTGTTGAATAAATTGGCCCCCTTGAGTTGGTTAAGAAGGTCATCAATCTTGGGAATGGGGTAGTGGTTCCTGACTGTGATTTTTTTTAAGGATCTGTAATCAATGCAGAGTCGCCAAGTCTCTTCCTTCTTCTGCACTAGTACAGTCGGGCTTCCGCAAGGGGAGGAGTTGGTTCTGATGTGCCCATTTTGAAGAAGATATTGAATCTGACGCCTGATTTTGTCATTCTCCATCAGCGAGCACCGATAAAATGGTCCATTGGGTAGGGGTGCATCAGGGATTAGATCAATTGGATGCTTGACTTAGCAGTGTGTTGGTACCTCTATAGGTGAGGAGAAGATGTCTTTGTATTCTTCCACGATCATGTCCACTTGTTACTGCTACAAAGAGAGGCATTGTGTAGAGGCCACAGATGTGGCGATGACCTTCTACTTACTATGAGCACAGATCACAAAGAAGACAAACTTCTTGGTCTGTGAAATGACATTACTACATTGCTTAGTAGAGATTAAATAAATAGCAGTAGGCGGCGCTACCTCAAGGATCATGTACAATTGTCTACCCAAAGTAATAATAACACTGTGAAGTCTAGACTCATACTCAACATGACACTTCCAAAAATATGGTTGTCCTAAAAGAACATCACAAACTTCAAGGGGAAAAATATCACACAGTACCTCATCTTTGAAAGGCTTGATGACGTAGGGAATACGACACTGTTGGTTGACACAGAGATCTCTTTCTTGGCGAAGACAACCGATGGTGTAGGGTTGCGAGTGAGACATTGTTGGCAGGTCCAACCGCTTGACGACCTCTGTTGAAATCGGGTTTTTCTAACTATCGTTGTCGACAATGAAATGAATCAGAACCCCCTTGATCCAAATTTGCGAGTGAAAGAGTCGTTCCCCTTCCTCTAGTTCTTCTGGTTCACTTGGAAAGACTTTGGCAGTAGCGACAATGTCACTGGGTTCAACATCTATAATTTGCTTCCCTCCTTTAGGATTTGACTTGGAATCAGAATCATCCTCTGACTTGAAAGCCTTCAGCTCAGCCATGAGAAACTTCTTGGAGCAGCATTCTTCGGTGTTGTGCCAAGGACTTTTATGGTACTCACACCATTTTCTTGTGTCCTTATTTGTCTTCTCATTGCCCTTCTTGTGTTGCGGATTGGATTGGTTGTCCTGAGGGCGGACATATCGACCTGGTCCCTTGCTATGTGGGTTGGGGATGCCTTTGCCTGGCTTCGGCTGTGAGGGGTCTGCAGATCCAAACTCTCGTTGTTTCTGCTTAATTTTTTTTTCGATCTTGACAGCGTATCTATAATCCATGCCCAATGAGGCGATGTCCAGGAACTCCATTTTTGTTTGAATGTATCTATGAAAACAACCACGGTATTTGAGCACCAGATGACGCTCAGAGTCTTTGATACCCAATTTGGTGTGTAGGGTATGGAAAATATTGGTGAAGTCTGGTATTGTCTAGTCCCTTTCTTGACATAGGGTGATCCATCGGGTGTATTGGTCCTCGTAGCTTCCAACAGGGTAGTACTACTCTTTAATGGTGTCGCGGAAGGAATCTCATGTAGGGGCCACCACAAATATTGCAAATTCCTCCATGGCCATTTTCTTAGAGTAAGTATTCCACCAATCTTTAACATGGGGAATGACCTTGAGGAGTGAAAAAGTGATATTTTCCCTATCGGAAAAATTGTGGACCGAAAAATATCCTTCAAGCAGATTCAACCATTTATCTACAACATTCGCATCTATCAGTCCTTCAAATAATGGAATATCAAAATTTACCTATACCTTGAAGGGGGTTGCATGGCCACTTGATGAAGATACTTCTCCCGTGGGCAACCGTCAAAGGATCTACGCGAAGTTGTCCCTCATTTCGTTCCTTTGTCTCACGAGGGCTTCCTCGAGCAACATTTTAATAGGATCTCTTGCTCCATCATATTTATTTTCATCTCCCATGGGTTGTTTTTGGGCTCGGCGCGACCGATATGGTAATGTATCAATTGGTTCGATTCCCAACTTCTTCTACCCAGACCTTGTCAGGGACATACACGAAGAAAACTAAATGAAGAGCAGACCGCTCTGATACCACTGATCCAAATTTGTGAGCGGAACGAACTAATTAACAAACTGGATACAATAAACACAGAGATAGGAATAATAGCACAAATATCCAGTGAGCAATATCTTCTGTTAAATAATGAAATAGGTTGAAACTGTAAAATTGCAGAACTGAAACTTGCTCGGATGGTGGTAGCTATCTCTGATAAGAGATGTGGCTGCTACGCGCATCTGTCTAAGCAGAATGGATTACAATGGGGCTCCAGAGGCCCTTTTCATATTACTCATGAATGCCAAAACCCTAGACATCCAAAAACCTAACCCTATAAGGTGAAATGCCAAAAGTCATGTGGGCCCTATCGGTAAGTGGGTGTAATTTGGTACCTCAACTTCCTAGGGCCATAAATTTTGCATGTGACCTTCGTTTTAGCCGTGTGATAGCCTGTTGGAAAGGCATTTCATAGAACTACACAATCTGTCATCAAACTTTGACTCCGTCTACAGTTTTATTGTGGTGATCCAAGAAAACAATGTTTAGGGCCCTAAAACAGCCCCAGAAGTACAACAATATGTGCTGACATGAAAACATACAAAATAAGCCAGTTGGATTAGGCGAGAGGCCACCCATATCCACCTAAAGGATGTGTGGGGATTCAAACAACCCCATAAGTGTATAACCCACAATTACAAAGCAGTACAGAAGAACGTGTTGAACAAAAACGGACACGAGGAGCCAGTTGGAATAGGTGGGTGGCCACCAATATCCACCTAGATCAATACCAGATAAGTAGCACTTTCCATCCTTTAAAACAATAGACCTTGTCAAGAAAGTTTTAATAAGTTGATATGAGGAGCCAGAGCATAGTGTCTCGCAATGGCTAGGGTTTACCCTAAGCCACAACCTACAATCATTTTTTCCATCCCTGAATGGGTCATAGAATGAAATCATCATTAATGTTGTAATGCACCTAGACCCCATGTTAGGTCACGTTAATACAATTTTTACTCCGATATCGATTTAAAAATGAAAATATGCACAACATGACATATGAGCTCATGCAATTATCAATAATTTTAAAAGTAATGAATGAAAATTATTTACACATGCACAACATCATCTAAACACAGAGAACATAAATTAAACATATCATTCAATCATAGCATTTACACAATGAAAAACACGGTGATCAAACACTTATCTTTAAAAATGTTTTACACAATCGGCTGCAGAAGACAGACATTCCACCCAACCATAGACTATGTTGCTCCAATTCTCTCAATAGTAGGTCACCCCTGATTTGGAGCTCTGATTCCACAAGGATGACATGCTAATATGGTCGACTAATGTCCAATCTAATAACCCAATACCCACTATTTTTATAGTGACACAACTCCTAGAGCAATTCCAACCATCCAACTCTCTTCTCCGTCATTTTACACAACCTAACGGATGATATTTACTTCTCTGCATTGTATTCCCTCATACAATATCCATTCCCTCTAGGGCTCCAACAATGATTGGCCAAGAATCTCTTAGTTGGGGGCTCTAAGAAATATAGCTGCAACAAAAGTGCTCACAATAACATTTACAAATGCTCCGTTGGGCAATCTCTTACTGGGAAATCACTTACATGCATGGTAGTGTCATTCTCATCCTAAGTACTAGCTTCAGTAAGTTGTCTTCAATCCCCACTATGGTTACCTACTCTTTCCCAACACTAAACTCTGGTTTTTCCTCACTTCTTGTTGTTTTGAAAAATCAACTCTCCCTTTCTACTTGAATTTCTTTTCATTTTCTCTCATTCATTATTGACTCTCATATTTCCCAATAATTTTTGTACTCATCCCATGTTGTCTCTTACTCAACCTCTTTCATGCATTCCATGATACAATTCCCATCATGAGTGCACTTGTCCCATTCTCTTAATAACTAGGTGAGATGAATCTTCCACCAACCTCACACATGCATTCAATATTGGTTGGCTTTAATAGTTCAAAGGAGGATTATTAGACAATTGATTTAGGAAAATGGCATACAATTCTAATCATATGGAATTCCCCTCAAATCCCCACTTTAGCCCCCTCTATTGTGGAATCATATCCCGCCATGTCTTTGTCCATGTTTGTCTGTGGTCGGTGGTGTATTTCATTTTATTATTTTTCAATGTATAATGTTTACATATTACATCGCTTAGCCCTTGGACATTCATCATACATATGCCATTATACATTTCTAATCTAAAGCTCAAAACTGGGGTGTTACAAATGTTCTCATAGCCACCCTAGTAGATCTAGCATACTCGCTTGGGTGTTTTCTTAAACACATTGAAGAAGCTAAGGTCAAAATCTCCATTGAGACTCTCAGCATGGATGCACCTTCAAATCCTAAGGAGGAGGCTTTCATTTCTCTTAATAGATCCCCAAAACTAGTTGGTGAGAAGCATCCATTGAAGAACATTTTTTCCAAAAAGGAAAAATCCATGCCCAAGATAGACATTTGTCTCCAAAACCAAAATGGAAGGCCATTTTTTTGCATCAGCAAGATTTAATTGGAAATTTCATAGGCCTTTGGTCTATCCCTCAAGAAGTCCAGGGATGGATTACAAAGCATTGCAATGTTCAAGGAGTTCTTATTATGGAAAACGATTCTTTCTATTTTTATTTAGTAGAAAGGAGGAGAGAGATATGATCTTCAGATCAGGTCCCAATTTCATGGGATCCAAGGGAATGTTCCTCTCCCATTGGATCCTTGATTTTAATCCAAACATGGAAATCACGGTTTCCCCTGTATGGATTGAGTTTTTGCACCTCGCCATCTTCTTTGAATCCACTCTCAAATTTATTGGAGGTAAGCTATGTTATTGTATTGATCGAGCTAATCCAAAAGGAAATATTTATTTCATTGCTAGAATTTGTGTGGGAATATATCTAGAGAAAGGCCTTCCCATGGCAGTGCAACTCAACATTGAGGTTTGGAGTCATTTTCAATCCCTTGACTATGAGCAGATCCCCTTTAAAATGCAATTCATGCCATGAGTATGACCACTTTGCAAAGAGCTTCCCAAGAATCCAAGAAATTTAACCCCTCCAAAGCAGTCTCTAACTCCTTCGAATACAAAATAATATGAACCTTTCAAATAGGTATCTAGAAGGTGTAAGAAGCATCATTTCAAGGGACCACATACCATAAAAAGATCCTATTCTAGCATGTTCATCCCCTCCAACAACATATTTTAAGTTGTTGAATATCCAATGGAAGTGGAAGAGGAAAGGATTGAGACAGATTCATCGAAGACTCATTTAGATCCTAAAGTTGGACTATCTTTTGAGATCCAAGTAGAATCAGAGAATATAGTACCAAAAAACATGGAAGGGACCCCATATGTGGCAAGATTGGAAACTCTCCTAGAAAGGGAACCATAAGTAGAAGAAGAGGATTCAAAGGAAGAAAATGGGGAATAAATCGATGAAGAGGAAGATGTAAACATGGATAAGAAACATTACCATCCTCATATGCATTCCATTGAATTTTTTTTATTCCCCGTCCTTCGTAGAAATCCTAAAGAAAGATTTGTGTACCTCTCCCCCACTAAAAAGGGGAAGGAAATCAAGTCAAGAGAAAAGGTATAAAGAGGTGGAATCAAATATTCTCATGGGTTATCAGCTAACTATTGACTCTAGCCTATTTAATGGGGGGGGGGGGATTCTCCAAAAGCGAAAATTATATTTTGTTTTTTCATTTTTCTATGAAAGCAATTTGTTAGGATTTAGTCTTGTACTCAAGAAACAGTAAAATCAAGTTACTGTAAAAAAAATTGTTGGATTACTCCTTTTCATCCTTTTGACAAGAGGATGATTGCTCTACAAGTTGGATTCATCCTCAATCATTTTTTCTGAAATCTCGAGACTATAGTATATGTACTTTTGTTTTTTAGATTTGCTACAATTATTTTCAATGTATTATTCCCAGTTTCAGTTTAAAAAAGAAAACGATAGAACTTGTTAGACCTACACCCACAAGGAACGATAGTGTTGTAGCCATTGTCACTCACCTATAGCCACCTTTGGTATTAGAATCATTGTATAGATTCATTTGGCTCTGTAATTCCAATTAGATGAGGGCTTATTTGCAAGGGTTTATTGTAGGCATATGTTGGGGTTAATTATTTTTTCTAGAATAAATCTATTGGAATTCATAGCCAAATTTGGTTTGTAGGTTGTGATACCCCACGACTTGAAATTTTGATTATTGTTACTATTATTATTTTTATTTTAGAATTTTAATTATTTTTCCAAAAGACAATTTGGCCGATTGACCAAATCTGAATTGTAAAACCTTATTATTTTATGAAAATAAACACATGTGGAAAAAAGGGAACACATTGAAGCAGTTTTTAAAGAGGGAGTTAGGAATCCAAAGGGGTTGGCCAAGTGGCAACGAACTGAGACAAGTTGTGGAGTAAACTCAACTTCAAAAAAGATACATTCCAGATTTATAGGAGAATCTATGAACATGTGTAGAATTGAATCTGACAGGTGGTCAGTGAGCAGGAGGCTCAAGACAAGTGTCACAAGTCCTAGGTAAAATAAAAATGAGTCATTAAAAGGGACTTGAATGCCATTTCTAGGATGAAAAATAATAGCTCAAGAAGGCTACGCACTAAACTGAATTGACACATTGATTTTCTAATATTACACAACAAGCTGGTACTCATAATTCTGCAAGAGGCCACGTAGGCAGCCCCTTGGATTCTAAACTCAAATCGGGGGTGACAGAGGTTGAAAGAGACTCTAGTATACGGTTGGGAGGAGCAGAGTCTTCAACGTGTGGTTTCCCCAAGTTCCAGGTTTTACTTCTTTATTATGAATATGTTGATCTAAATGTTTACTGTGTATTATTGTGCGTTACTGTGACCAAAATTATTGGTTATGAAGTATTTTAAAGCATAAGTAAATCGTAACAGTATTATATCTAAGTGATTTTTATGAGAAAATAGATGCATATCATAGTTTCATGCAGAAAGATTGTTGAAAGTCAAACAATAGTTATTTTGTTCCTAGATCCACGAAAAGAATCGTATTGTTAGTAGCAAATCCAATATAAATCATGAGTAAAACCTAGTTATTTAAACAAGAATTGTATTCAAATAAGAAACATGTCTTGAAGAAACAAAGTTTAAAAAGATACAAGTAATGACTGTGTATATTCAAAATGGAATCGTTACAAATTAAACAGAGTTTAACAAGATACAAGTAATGATTGTGTATGTCCAAAATCAATACTAAGTAAACCGAGATTAACCAAGATACAAATAAAGAGTGTGTATCGATACTAAGTAAACCAAAATTAACAGAGATACAAGTAATGACTATGTATATCCAAGAAGGAATCGATACTAAGTAAACAGAGTATATAAAATTACATAACTTAAAATGTGTAAACAATAGTCCTAAGCCACGGGACTTTCAGGGATAGTTATATACAAAATTATTTTGTTGACTAGCTTGACAAAATGCATAAACAGAGCAGTCATGTATTGTGATACCAGACTTGAAATTTAATTAAGTAATGGAACTCGAATACCTTTCCAAGCAAGGGTATTTCTAAGTTTCCATGATACCCACCTCCTCGGCACCTACATAATAGTAGTGAAACAAGTTAGAATTTGGTACAAATTTAATTAGTTAAACAAAATTCAAGTTACATATGCAAACATAGATGAACTTATCATGGGTGTATAGAGCGCCTTTATATCTCCTTCCATCTCCTTTGAACTACATCTGAATGTTGAGGTATATCAGATAGCATATTGGTACCCCTCGCAACAATAAATAGGGCCCATCATTAATTAAATACCCAAGAATAAGTTTAAATGGGATGTAAATCACGATGCATTTACAGAATATATAAAAAAAAAAAACATTACTATACTATGTTTGAACACCGAACTTGTGCAAATAATTTAACATAAGCCCTAATTAAGTTCAGGATGATTAAAATGATTTGATAGGTTTAATCATAGACCTGAAATGAGAGTATTGAAACAAAGGAATTATAAACCCTGTAATAAATCTTGTTATGGTAAACTCAAACCACAAAGTCCATAGAATTACTGGGTTCAAACGATAAGCCCTTGAGGTCCAAGGAAAAACTTTTCATACCATAGGCTAACCGGAAGTGAAAATTACCGCGACCGAAATACAATTTTACAGTCACAACATTATATAGTAGAAACAAAAAGTTTGCCAAGGAAAATGATACAGAGACATTTTAAACAGAGTTGGTGGAATAACGATTACACATGATTGTGTGATAACATCATGAATGGCTCAGATAATAAGCTAGAAGTATAAAATTACGAGTTATATAGGAAACTAGAATGAGTAAAGAAGATTTAATAAGATCTTACCAGTTAAGGACAATATATACCAACCAACTGCAAGCCAACGAAGCTATGAATGCCCTGGCTCTTGTAAATAATTCCATTGTGAACGAAAATAGGGTTCTAGATAACCAAACCTCTAATTCTGTAACTCAAGAACTCTCAAAGATATGGGAGGGTCCAGTAAAACTTTAAATTTCTTGAAAAAAAAAACTCTCAGGATGAACACAGAGCAGAGAAACAAAATTGAAAAGTGTGAAATGAGCCAAGTTCGGGAGAGATCGGAAGGATTAAGGATCCGACAAGGAAACCCTAACACCTATGAACAAAATGACGCTACACGTATACATCCTTAGGACATCTGTGGATAAATTCTCATCGAGATGGTAACCGCACAGGTGGCGCATGGAAGATCGTTGCATGGTAAACACCCTGTTTGACACACTGTTGAACAAAGTAAAGTTGGTAAGGAACTAAATTAAGAAATATTACTATAACGCGAGTTAATCTCTCGTAAATCATAATAAACTCCCTTAAGTATGAGTCATCATTTTTTATGCCAATTTAAATGATATGCAATAAAAACCATTTTAATTATGAGCGTACCTTAGCATGAAAATACCATAGAAACCTTGTACGTCAAATTACATGGACTCATATAAGGTATGATATGATTAAGAGTTATAATAGAAATGTTATAGTGTCGAGTGGGAACGTATAGACATAAGGGGGCTATATCAAACAAACAAACCCTCGTTAGACCCTTATACATGAGATCGATCATGTCCTCAAATAGTAACAACTATAGATAGAATATGAAACTTAGTAAAAACAAACATTTGTAGGTTATCAAGTACCTAGTCTTAGTGGAATAAGACTTAGGATAACTTTTATAAAAACGACATATAGTGAAGAACTATATTTTTAAGTATCGATTTGTTAAACTATTATAATATAAGGTACTATAACAAGTTATGAGAAGTTATAAAGGACTTTATGTGTAATCTTTTAGTCTATATGGTTTTCTCGTTCATAATAAAACGATGAAAGAATAATGAGACTATCGTATGATAAAGGAAAACAAGGAAAAGCATAAAGGTAGGAATAAAATAAATTAACAGACTTATATGCGACAATTATGATGGTGAGAAGTCATTAAATTATTATGGTTGAATATACATATAAAAAAAAAATATTGAATGGAATTTAAGGTGTGTGACATAGGCATCCCCAGGGCATCATCATTCATCCCCATCGATTGTTGAGTTACTTCTCAAAGGATCATTCACGTAGATTTAAAGAATGATGAAACATGTTTACTCTTCCAACCCCAAGTCGCTTCACTTGATGACGCCCTCCAAACAACCCACTTGCATCTATCAAGAAAAGTGAAAAAGGGGGATCGACGCCTATAGTGAAAATGAGAGAAGGCACTCATTGGAAAAGGTATTTTTGTTTTATAATTCTCTTTATCCCACATTGAAAGGGTAATAAAATTATACCTATAGTTTATATTGAAAATCCATCTCTTTATATAGCAAGAAAAAGGAGATAAGTGGGTGATGGTTGGTGGTGCATTAAATGTATTGTATGGTTTGTCATTAAAAAAAGTGGCGGAATTATTTTAACACAAAAAATGTAAATTTATTTGAAAGGTCAACTTGGGAGCAAGATCTAAAATTAAAAGGATAGCTTGGGTGCTAGACATAGATACCTTGATGGCATGTTTGGAAATTCAATTCATTGGTGTAAACAAATTTATTTGAAAGATCAACTTGGGAGCAAGATCTAAAATTAAAAGGGTAGCTTACACATTGGGCCTTGGGCGCTAGACATAGACAACTTGATGGCATGTTTGTATCTTGGGTGCTAGACATAGATACCTTGATGGCATGTTTGGAAATTCAATTAATTGGTGTAAACAAATTTATTTGAAAGGTAAACTTGGGAGCAAGATCTAAAATTAAAAGGGTAGCTTGCGCGTTGAGCTAGACATAGATAGCTTGATGGCATGTTTGGAAATTCAATTAATTGGTGTAAAAATATTTATTTGAAAGGTCAACTTGGGAGAAAGGTCTAAAATTAAAAGGGTATCTTGGGCGCTAGACATAGATACCTCAATTGCATGTTTGGAAATTCAATTAATTGGTGTAAACAAAAAGGGGTCATTGGATAGTGTTTCCAATCATTTTTGCTCCAAATAATTTTTGGAAGTATAGTAGAATCCTTGTGAAAGAAAGAATAATGGAACATCATATTACTTTTTCTCAAAATCTTTGTCAAGTTAAATTGAAGGTTGAAGGCTTGTAACATTATTTTTTCTCAAACCTTTGTGAAACTAAGTTGAAGGTTGAAGGATTTTCATTGTATTTGGGCACATCATTGTGGTCATTAGAAGGATATCATAATAAAATCATATATTTTTGGCTCATGTATCCTAGACCTAGCCTTGAATTGGAAAAAGGGGGTCTAAGGAACACTTTTCCCTTGTGTGCAATTGTGAATGATTTTCTTTTTTATGACTGCTTGATGGTGTTTACTATTTAGTTTTTTGACACATATTTAATTTGACAAATGAACAAGCACACTAAGTGGAAAATTGTAAATCCAATAAAGAATGAACACTTTTTTGAATCAAGAGTTGATTGAATCATTGAATTGAAGAAGAAGGATAAGCCATTTAATCTATGTCATTGAATGTACAAAAGAGTGGAATTCCAAACCCTTTCAAAAATCAATTGTGAAAACTATCAAAAAGACATGGAAAATTGAATAAGGAGATCATTTTCATCATAGTCAAATCATTGTAAAAGAACATTTTGCATGCATGTTTGGTAGTACTCGACACCCTAAAGTTCTTTTTTTAATTGCAAGCACAATCTAGCAAGTACGAGCAAGCGTGACACAAGCAAGTGTGACAAATCTAAAATGTGTAAAGGAGAAAGAATTTGGAAAATGCTAATCAAGAAATTAAAGAACTATAAGACCCCTTACATGATATGAATAATTTGGCTCTTAATATTCAAAATCAAATTGATTGGAAGGATAAATTGATTGAATCACTTAGACTAAAATAATTTGGGAATGAGCAGCAAATTGAGAACATGATTCATGCAACTTGTGTAAAAAATGACCTCATACAAATGGTTAATGTTACTTGTGACACAGGTGATCTAATGAAAATCCTAAAGTTGCATGTGACACAAATTATCTAATGGAAATTGTTGATAAAAATGCAACAAAGAGGTGGTTGATGATTCCTTACCATCTTATGAGATGGAATTATCATCAACGGTGAATTGATGAAGGAAAGTTGTGTTGAGGATGAGTCACAAGTAGAAGCACACAGTGATAACAATAGCAGTAAATTTGAATTTGAAGTTACAAAAGAGAATATTTATGAAGAACATGAATAAGTACAAAAAGATATTTCCAAGATGATGATCAAAGGTAGCAGCTTTCATATTCCAAGTTACTCCAAACTAGTTTAGTTTGTGAGTGTAGGATTTCTTGATGAAAATTTGAAGGCTCCAGAGGTTAATGAATAAGTTAAGAATTTTGATGATAAAATTGATGATAAAACATTGAGAAAATTCACAATAAATGACAGCACTTTCGTAGAGTTGGAAATACAAAGATATAGTGTTTTGATCTCCATCATTGTCTTCATCATGGGAAGACAAATCATCATTTGGGAAGATGTCAAAATAAGGAGAAGGGTACAAAGAAAAAAGTTCATTATGGTTGGATAACTCCTTGGCACTAGAAATTAAAAGACAATATGTTGAATAAGTTTTACCATTGAATTCAGACACAAGTAAATACAAGTTTGAATGGAGAAATCCCAAAAGCAGAAGGCTTTCAAACAATTGTTCTAGATGAAGATTTTGGGCATTATTGGAACCCAATTTGACTTGTCTTTTGAATTGAAACTTGAGTCAAATATGGTAATCTCTACGCCTCAAAGGGGAGAGTACATAGATGGATTACATTGATCAGTATGGTTAATGGTTAATAAAAACCACCAAATACATGGTATCGATTAAAATTGGTTAGTGGTCAACCTAAACTACCAAATAAAGTGATGAAAGAGCTATTGAAAAATCCACAAGCTCAAGCTTGGATCCCTTCAACAATATTCTCATATTTCCTTTGATAGGGGGAAATATCAATGATGATAGTCAGGATTCAAGTTTCAAAGTCCTATCAATTAGAACTTGGAAATTCTAGCATGGCAACTCGTCTCCTCAATAGGTTATCTACAAGAATTCAACTATTCATTGAGACATTGTTCGACACCTAATTGAATTTAAATTTAGAGAGCACTTTAGTGATCATATTTGTTCACTTATGGCAGAATGGTGATCCTATTTATTCACCAATTAATAGGGCAATGTTTAGACATGGGAATTTTTCACTTCCAAAATTTCTTCTCTATTTCAAACTTCATTTCAGATGAACCTTTCAACATCCATTTTGGTAACTTTTGAGATAAATATTTGTTGAATCTCAGTTAAGAAGTTTTAGATTGAAGATTGAAATGATACCAACCTAGAAGTTATTCATACTTATGATTGAGGTGGGGAATGTTATCCTATGAGTTCCTAGACAATCACAAAGTCCAAGTCACCTCTTTATGAGTTGTCATCCTTATCAATTGTATATTTTTCAATGTTTTGGCACTTTTCAATTCATGAGGTGATTACATCCAACTATTATATATTGATGTCACTGGATGAATAAAATGTTTATATGGATAAAAAAAATTATGTCAATCTACTTGTGTTGTGTTTCATTACATAGTTTAACATTCAACCATGTCAAGAGGGGTATAATAAAGTATATCATTGGCTTCAGTATGCATCCCTAATGAATGAAAGCATAATCAAAATGAAAATGTTTAATATATTTCAACAAACGATAAGAAAAAATTATAAGTTGTTAATTTGAAATGGTTATTTCTTAAATGCTTTATGAATTGGTCTTTTTCTAGTTGTTCAAAATAACAGAAAGGGAAAAAGGTATTTTTCCCTAAAATCCAACAAGAATCATTTTGAATTGATATTGTAGATATCAAATGTTAACATTGCACAACCATATTGTAGTAAAGGTATTTGAGAGTATTGATCCAGGTTTATGCAAGAACACAGTGAAATACAGAAATACACATAAACGCAGGATGCAGTGGAAGTAAAACTTCATTTCATTAATAACAAATGACTGAAATATGCTTATAGACAGAGTGGAAATAAAATAGCTCAGGCGTTGGTAGCTTATCTCTGAGAAGAGATGTGGCGGCTACTAGCCTCTGAACTATGTGTTACAATGAGGCTCGAAGGCCTATATATTATTGAGAAACAATGGAAAACCCTAAACATCCAAAAACTTAACCCTAGGAGATGAATCACCAGAATATGGGCCCCGTTGGGGTAAATTGGTACATCAATTTCCCAGGGTCGTAACTTTGGCATATTATCTCTGTTTGATGCACATGATACATCATTAGAAAGATCTATTCAAGGAATACACTGCTAACTGTGAATATCAAGTTTGGAACGAACTCATTTTTATCAGAGCATTCATGCCCAAAAATGTTGTTTAGGGCCTCAAAACGACTCTGGAAGTTCAGGACCCGAAAAACTGCTAAAAATAGTAAATTGTGCTACAATTAAGGAAACTGGAAAACTGAAAGAAACAATGGTGTGGTTCCAAGTGGAACAGGTGGGTGGCCACCAATATCCACCTAGATCATTCCTCCCCCCTTAGGAAGAAATGGTCCCCATTGCGTTGAGTTCCTCCATGAGATGAGGAAACTTTTGTTGAACTTGGTCCCTGGTGAGCCACTTGCCCTGGTGAAGGAGTTGGCATGCTTTGACAACTCCATATAGTTGGATCCTCTGTTGGCAAGTGTTCTTGATCTGTGTGTCCATAATTCAATCAGTTGTGGTTTGTTCAATGCAATCTGGGTTTAACTCTGTTGGTGTGAGTTGTTCTGCCATGTCGGATGTGTCCAATAGAGGTGGAAAGTAGAGCTGAAGGTAGTCCACATTGAACATTGGGTGCAGACCAAGGAATGGTGGAATACTAAGCTCAAAGGCATTGTCCCCTACAGCCTTGGTGATGGTGTATGGCCCATATCGGATTGGGCGAATCTTGCGGTAGGGTCCGGCGAGGCCCTCCTTTTGCAAATGTAACCACACTTTGTCGCCCACCTGGAAGTTGTGTGGCACCCGATGTTGATCATGTCGCTTCTTGTACTTATCATTGGCTCTGTCCAATATGTCATGAAACTGTTAGCAGATGTGTTGAATGCGCTCAATGAAGATGTTTGCCTTGTCGGCCTCAGACTGGACATGGGCTGAATCTGCCTGAGTAGCTGCAAATAGGATGGCTATGTCAATGGGACATTGTGGCTAGAATCCCAAGCCCACCTGAAAGGGGTTGTGGTTGGTTGAGCTATGGAGAGCCCGGTTGTAGTTGTGTTGTACATAGGGGAGGCTCTCATCCCATGTGCGTGGATTCTTTGAGTTGTACATGCACAGAATGTGTACAATCATCTGGTTGACAACCTCTGTCTGGCCATCATTTTGCGGATGGAAAGTTGTGGACTTGGTGAGCTTGGTGTCCAGCATTGACCAGAGGTTGGACCAAAATGTACTGAGAAACCTGTTTTCCCAATCTAAGATGATAGACTGTGGGATCCCAAAGTGTACCCACACTCATTCAAAGAAGATTTTAGCAGTGGCTTCTGCTATGATATTCTTCTTGAAGGCCATCATAATGGACATCAGGCATTTCCATGCTTAGTATAAGGAAGGTCCAACATGTAATCCATGGAGATGGATTCCCAAGGTTGACTAGGGGTAGGTAGAAAAGTATAGAGGCCTTGCTTCTTGATGGTCAGTTTGGCAATGGCGCAAGCAATGCAGGACTTGATGTACTTCCCGACATCATGTCGAAGGTTCGGCCAATAGAAATAATTTTCCAGTACTGCCACGGTTTTCTCGACCCCAAAATGCCCAACGACCTGACTGTAGTGTGCCTCCCAAATCATCTTGGCACGCTCGCTTGAAGGAACACAAATATGTCCCAGGTGAAATAGAAGGGCATCCTGGAGGTGAAAATTAGGAACTTCGTTACCCTCCAAGAGTGTATTGTATGTGTAGCCGAATTTTGGATCACTTTTGTAGAGAAGCGGCCAATCAAAAGTCTCATGCCCACAAGAGTTGAGCACCATGGTTAGCGCCATGATAGGGGGTCGGCTGAGGCAGTCTACAACATTATTTGTGCTTCCTTTCTTGCACTTAATTTTCAAATGAAATTGTTGCAGGAATGTGGACCACTTCTGATGGTGATCGTTCTGCAACTTCCCTTGTGTATGTATGAACTGCAAGGGTTGGTGGTCTGTGTGGATGATTGTTTCCTTTCCCAAAATGTAATGCTTCCATTGTCGACAATCCTGCACAATGGAATACATCTCTTTGTCATAAGTGGGATACTTCCAGAATGTGTCAGAAAGTGTCTCACTGTGATATGCCATTGGATGTCCCTATTGAGTAAGGACTGCCCCAATAGCATAGTCGGAGGCATCTGTCTCGATCTCAAATGGTTGTTGCAAGTCTGGTAATGTGAGCATCGGTGCAGAGCAAAGGCGATGCTTCAAATCATTGAACACCTTCTGTTGAGATTCAGACCAAAAGAATTTTTCTTTTTCTCCTCCCTTGGTGACTTGACTCAAGGTCCAAGTGATATGAGAAAATCCCAACACAAATCTGTGGTAGAAATTGGCAAGACCCAAAAATTTGCGAAGCTCTGTTAGGGTGGTTGGGGCTGGCCAATCTCGAATGACTTGGATCTTGGTTGGATCCACATGCACCCCCTGCTCATCAATAATGTATCCCAGATACTGAACCTGGGTCATGCCAAAAGTGCACTTCTCCAGATTGGCACACAACTTGTGTTGTCGCAGTGTTTGGAGGACTGATTGGATGTGGTGGAGGTGTTATTTCCAAGTCTGGCTGAAGATCAGAATGTCATCCAAGTACACCACTACAAATGATTTGGTGAATGGTTGCAAGATGTCGTCCATTAGTCTCATGAAGGTTGCAGGGGCATTTTTCAACCCGAAAGGCATGACCAACCATTCGAAAAGGCCCTCCTTGGATTTGAAGGAAATCTTCCACACATCAGAGGGTTTGATTGGTACTTGGTGATACCCAAACTTCAAGTTGATCTTGGTGAAATATTTCTCCCCCTTGAGTTGGTCCAGAAGGTCATCAATCTGTGGGATCGAGTACCTATTCCAGACAATGATCTTATTCAATGCCCGATAGGCAATGCAGAGTCTCCAAGTCCCATCCTTCTTCTGCACCATCACGATCGGGCTCCCACAGGGAAATGAACTCGGTCGGATGTGACCTTTATGCAACATCTTATGAATCTGCCTCTTGATTTCGTCATTCTCCATAACAGAGCGTTGATAGATTTGTCCATTGGACAGCGACGCACCTGGGGTCAGATCGATGGGGTGCTTGACCTGACAGTGTAGAGGCACCCCTGCGGGGGAGGTGAAGATGTCCTCATACTCCTCCACGACCTTATCCATATGTTGATGTCATGCAGAGGGGCCTTGTCTGGAGGTCATTTCCACAGTCTTCTTCTTTCCCTGAGGGTGGATCATCAGAAAAACAAATTTCCTATTTTTGGCTATGAGCTTACTACATTGTTTTGCAGTAACCAAAGAGATGGTTGTAGGCGGTGCTATTTCTAGTATCTTGTACAGCTTATTTCCCAAAGTAATAATAACAGCACAAGGCCTGGACTCATACACAGCATGTTGCTTCCATAAGTATGGTTGGCCTAATAATACATCAGAAACATCAAGAGGAGCAATGTCACATAATACCTCATTCGTGAAGGGCTTGATTTTGTAGGGAAGGCAACATTGTCGGCTTATGTGGAGGTCTCGTCCTTGGTGTAGCCACCCGATGGTGTATGGTTGTGGGTGTACTGTGGTCGGCAAGCCCAGTTGTTTCAGGACCTCTACTAAGATGAAGTTATTCTGGCTCCCGCTGTCGACAATGAACTGCAACGGGGAACCCTTTACCCACATCTGGGAATGGAAGAGGTGCTCTGCCTCCTCTGGATCTTCTGGTTCCTTCTTCTGGATCTTCGTGGTGGCAATGGTGACGTTGGGCTCCACATTGATAATCTGCTTCCCCCTCTCATTCCCCTTGCGGGTTTTGATTCAGAGTTGGAGCCTACATCTGATTTAGAAGCCTTCAACTCGACTACCAGTGACTGCTTGGCCCGACACTCACTTGTGTTGTGAGTGGAGCTCTTATGGAACTCACACCACTTCCCTATGTCCTTTTTTGGCTTCATGATGTTGTTCTTTTCTTTCGGCTTTGGCGGGTTGTCCTGGGCCTCCCCGCCTTGGCTTGGTCCTTTGTTCGGTGGTTTGGGGGTACCTTTCCCTTGCTTCTGATTCGCATACCCAAAGTCTCGCTTCTTTTGTTTGAACTTCTACTCAAACTTGGCAGCATACCGGTATGTCGCACCAAGCAAGGAGATGTCGAGGAACTCCATTTCCTCCTTAATGTATCTATGAATACAATTGCAGTACTTTAACACCAAATGTTTCTTTGAATATTTGATACCCAACTTTCTACGTAGGGTATGGAATAGATTCATTAGGTCATGCACATCTTTGTCCCTTTGTTGCCGCAGCGTAGTCCATTGTATGTATCTGTCCTCATAGCTCCCCACGGGATAATATTGTTCCTTGATGGCATCTCGAAAAGAATTCCAAGTGGGTGTGACCAAGAACAGAGAGGGTGCCCCCTCTCTCTGTTTCTCCTAGTAGGTTTCCCACCAGTCCTTGACATGGGGGGCGGCTTTAAGGAGTGCAAAAATAATCCTTTCTCGATTGGAAAAGTCATGAACCGAGAAATATCCTTCTAACAGATTCAACCATCTATCAATGACATCTGCATCTATTTGGCCCTCAAATATGGGAATGTCAAATTTTACTTGTACCTTAAAAGGAGTGGTGCCTCCAGAGTGGTTGTTGGATGTAGATGCCCTACCAATGGGTAGTTGTTGAAGGATCTGGGCAAAGTTGTCCATCATCACGTTCCTTTGTTTCTTGAGGGCCTCCTCGAGCAATAATTTGATAGGATCTCCTGCTCCCTCATCTTTCTTTTCTTCCCCCATGGGTGGTCATCGGGGTTTGCGAGGCTGATCTTGCAATGGTTCAACCAGATCGAGCCCTAACTCCTTATACCCCGACCTCATTGGGGACATGCAAAGAAGGATTGAGAAAGAGAAGACTGCTCTGATACCACTAATCCAGATTTATGTAGGAACAAAAGGAAATATAGAAATACAAATAAACGCAGAGATCCAGCGGAAGTAAAATTTCATTTCATTAACAACAAATGACTGAAATATGCTTACATACAGAATGGAAATAAAATAGCTCGGGCACTGGTATCTTATCTCTGAGAAGAGATGTGGTGGCTACTGGCCTCTGAAATCTATGTTACAATGAGGCTCGAAGGCCTATATATTATTGAGAAACAATGGAAAACCCTAAACATCCAAAAACCTAACCCTAGGAGATGAGTCGCCATAATATGGGCCCTGTTGGCGTAAATTGGTACATCAATTTCCTGGGGTCGTAAATTTGACATACTATCTTCGTTTGACGCACATGATACATTGTTAGAAAGATCTATCCGAGGACTACACTGCTAATGGAAAATATCGAGTTTGTGGTGGATTAAAGTTTATCGGAGCATTCATGCCCAAAAAATGTCGTTTAGGGCCTCAAAACGGCTCTGGAAGTTCAGGACCCGAAAAACTGCTAAAAATAGTAAATTGTGCTACAATTAAGGAAACTGGAAAACTAAAAGAAACAATGGTGTGGTTCCAAGTGGAATAGGTGGGTGGCCACCAATATCCACCTGGATCAATTATTGAATCCATTTCTACATTAAAAACAACAATTTCATCAATCTTAAAATGCAATTTTACAAAACTAATCGAGTTGCGAAGAAAAGTACATAATCAATATTTATATGACCATTGAGAGGATTACAGGTACAAAAAGGATTTAAAACCTTTTCTAACAGTCACATGACTACATAGCCAATATTTTGACTAGCAATGCCACCATGGAAAATTCTATTAAGTTATAGTTTAAAGGATTCCAATTATTAACATTGGAGGAAAACATCAGCACTGTAGGGTTGAATGTGGGACATTTTATTAGTAACAAATGAATGAGTTGATAAAATGAGAAGAGATGATAATTATTTTTTCATCTAGGAGCATAGTTCCCAAAGTTAACATTGTTGATCAGGCCTTAGGGGGTCTTGAAATTTACCAAAGGGAGTGGGTTCCCTTAATGAAATTATTGTATTTTCCTAAGTCTATAAATAGGTTCTATAAGGTTTTTAGATAATATGAGTTGGTTGGTAGAAATGTCATGTGTTATGTAATATAATTGAATCCTCCTTTAGTAGATTTTGAGGTTTAGAAGGGATATTAGGAATCAATTATATATTTTATGGAGGAGATTTTGGATCTGAGAAGATCTGGTAGTTCTTATTATTGTATGTAAATATGTAAGCATGTGGGCATATTAGGAAGAGGTGGCTAGAGCCAAGGAAGAATTCAAGCTGTGTAAAATCAGGCCCGCGGAGGGGTAGAATCTAGGATATAGACAATGGTCTTACAGAGGATGTGTGTACAAGACTTGCTTATACAAATGGTGTGTTTATACCCCCAAACTTTGTATACCTATTTGTTCATCAGTTAATATGTTATTGTGTGTGAATGCTTAGTTACATGATTAAATGGGTAAATCCATATTATGCGTGTTAATCTTGTTAATAAAGAATCAAGGATAGTTGTTGAAGAGTGATCGAGATGATTGTGGGTGATAGTCGAGCCTTCTGAATATGGGTGCATATGTTATGATAAGTTTTTGTGTGTGTGGTTATGAAAGGTGAGTCTTTGTGCAAAGGAGGGTCGAATGACATAGTCTCATTGAAGAGGAACAAGATCAAGGAGAAGCGAGTTGAAGTTCCTATGAAATTTGAAGGAACAAAGGAAACTCGACAAACAACAAGACGAACTTGTGCACAATGATCAACTAGAATACCAACGGTGGTAATTGAGTCGCATGGTGTAAATGTGTCATAGATGTGGAAGGTGACAAGTCAACATGGAAGTGATTCGACATTTAAATGGATACAGTACAAGAGAGATCAACCAAACCAAAATGTAAGTGTGAGTGAACGTGAGTCTAGAGAAATTTTGATGCCCTGGTGGTCGATTAAACCAGACTGGAGTAACCTTAAAAAGGTGCATTGCTATTATGTTTCGATGTCCTAGTGGTCGATGATAGATTTTAATCCTAGTAAACCAGTGGTCGGACATCGAGTCTGGTGGCTGGTGACAAAGATTTTATTTCCCCGTTGGTCCGGTGAAACAATGGCTTTGGTGGCCGGTTAAAAATAGTATAAAATGACAAGAATTCAATTTGGTTAATATAAGAGGTTTAAGAAGCAGATAATTGGTTTAAAGCTAACCCAGTTTCCATCATTTTTAATGTGTATTTCATAAAAGGAAGACTTGTTTGCATTTATTCAACTTGCAGTGTAACTTTTGATAACATAGTTAATTTTGTCCACCTTACTCTCTAGAATTCAAGCTCCATACCATGCAAGGGAAGTTTCCCAGTAACATGGTGGTGAAATAGTGCTACATGGAAACCAAGCTCTCCCCATCAAAAATGACCATCCCTCACATGATGTCTCCTAGGGATAAAATTTCACAGAGGAGTTGTACAAGACACTAGATCCAACACTCAATGGATTTAGATAGTATTCCTCCTAACTTAGAATGAGAACAACGGAGTCTTTTACTATATTTTTGTGCTTATGAAGGACATGCAAAACCTTAAAAACATTATTAGCTCCAATCCCTACTTCTTTAAAATTAATATCTTATGGGTTTAAGTGCCAACTATCATGATTTTGGGCGTAGTTTAAACATTCTACGTTTTTGCCTATTTCCAGCAACATCACTGAAATCCGGTGATACAATTGTTGGTGAAATCATAGTTTTTGGTTGCTTAAAATCCATTTTTGGATGCATAAATGAATTTAGCGCCCTGAAAACCCCTTGAGCACAGAAATTGTGCATATTTAACAACAAAAATCTGCAATTCAAACAATTTTTGGCCGGATTTCGAGCAAAAGTGATCGGAAAACATGACCAGAAATGGGAAAAAACATAGAATGTTTAGACTACTTCATGATTTTGTTGTGATTTAACAAAATAAACAAGTTCTAAATCTATCGACCCAAGTCTCTTCTCTACTTCTCCAAAACAACATTTATACAAAATCCATTATATATTAAATAAAGTACAAATAATCAATCAATTTTCTAAATGTAATAGTGTGATAAAAAATGATAGAAACCATGAATTTCAATGAAAACAAAGATGAATGGTTTACCTTTGCATTCAATAAGTTTCAAATATTACGAACAAGAACAAAGGATGCTTCACATGAGTTAGAAATCAACTTAGGCTAATGATGACAAAATCAAAATAATGTCAACCACTACAACATTCAGTCCACGAGAAAGGGGTATGCAAAAAATTGTATTACAAATAGCTAATAAGTATGAGCTCTGAAGAGGGTGGTGGTGTTGATACATGATGAATTATATATATTTCAAATATTTTTAAGCCTTGAGAGTTAGCTCAATCAATTGGTGCCACTATTTTCGAGACTTTGCTAGCAATCCAACATGTTGTGTAGGTTCTCACTGTGATTCCCTTGTGGTTATGTGCACTAGTTTATGCCACCCACTTTAAACTAGATATTATTCTCAAATGAAGAAGGACTCAAAAATTTTACAAAAATTTGTTTAAAAAAAAAAAAAAAACATAAATCCATGTACAAACATTTTCTTAACCTAATAAATATTCCATAAACAACTAAAATAATAAAATGAAAAAAATAATGACTTATACCTTATTTTTTTAGATAGTTGGCCACCAAAACAATGACCCTTTCATCACCAAACAATTTAAACAAGAGGGTCTACAAAAGCAGCAAGTCCCTATCTTCAGCGATTAATTTCTTAAGATATAACAAACATTGCTCCTGATTAATGCACCAAGAAGGAGATGAACAAGTAAGTATCAAACAAAAACGGGATTCTTATGTCTTTACCTAGCACATATTGATCAATTTTCTCCTATTATTCATTAAATAATTGTTCTTCGAATCTTGTTGTTTGTGAAACAATAATTCTCCTATACAAGTTCAAAACTCAAGTGATTTCTATTACATTCATATTTTTAGAGAAGCAAATGGAATGTTGGAGAAGGCCATATTGCCATAGCTTTTCCAAAGATACCAATGTTTCCAAACGTAATAGCTCTTTAGAACTTCATAGTTAATTTGAGACAGATCTAGTTTATGAGACCACTACCAACTTGTGAGCACTGACATGAAAACCCGATGGAGTTCTTTATAAAAAAACTGAAATTCAATGACACGAAAACCCAATCAGATTTCTTTGTAAGAAAATTAAAAATAAATTAAATTGCATCCATCTCAATGAACATTAAAGGTGGGAAGGAAACTGCCATTTAAAATTTTTATATGGCACAAGATGTGGCACAACCACCTCCCAATGTGTCATTAGTTTCTTCGAATCTTGCCTTCATGGACTATGGAATATTGGGTTCCATTCATAATTTTAGAGAAGCAGATGGAATGTTGAAGGTCTTGTTCTTGTAAATTTTTTAAAGATACCAATGTGTCTAAACATAACATATTTTCAAAGTTAATTTGAGACGAAGCTAGTTTATGAGACCACTGCTAGCCTGTCGAAGCCGTTGGGAAAAACCAATTGGAGTTTTTTTTTTTTAAGAAAATTGAAATTAAATTAAACTGCATTGATCTCAATGACACGAAAACCCAATCGAAGTTCTTTGTAAGAAAATGGAAGTTAAATTAAACTTTATCATTCTCCATGAACATTAAAGGTGGGGAGGAAACTACTATTTGAAAATTTTATATGCCACGTGACATGGCACAACCATCTTCCAGTGTATCATTATTTTCATCGAATCTTGGCCCATGGTTGGAGTCAGTGTTTCCTTGTTAGAATTCCAAGGATTATTATTATAATATTTCATTTAGTTTCACTGGCATGAGCACGGAAACATGTTGCACATGCACTTTAAGCATTCGGTGATTGGTAACCAATGAAATAGACCTTGAGTGACTAGGCATCCAAGCAAATAGATTCTTCTTCTTACCTCTTACCTCTTAATTGTTGTTGCTCTTTGATAAATAGATGATCGTCCTTTCCCTGTCAAGGGATTCTCACTTCTCTTATTTTGGTTATGTAATTTCAACGACTAGATTTAGATTTTAAAATGATCTTGATTAATAAGTAATATTACATGTCTTGGGTTTATTGCTCGGGTGTTTGGGTAGTATGTTTGTTATTCTCCCCACCCAAGTTCAATTTTCTCAAATTGGATATGTTGGCCCATTGTCATAAGGTTAGAAGGGTAGACGCCCCCTGAGATATAGGTCCATTCTAGTGGGCTTCAAGACACTTCAGCCCTTTCTAAGTCACAAGCATTTGGTATATCTGGCTATTTGATCGAAATCAACATGTATTCTCCTTGTAATGCTTTAAATATGATTCATTTAAATGAGTTTCATGGACCATTTCTTGTAAATAATATCAACTTGATGTTTAAAGTAAGAGAAAATAATATCACCAAGTGCCCAAATAATTTATTACCATTGGATTATAACTCGAATGGAGTAATAAATGATGTAGTTATTGGCTACGTCCAAAATGTCATGACTCCTTTGGGTAAAGGAGAGGCCTTCCAAAAAGGAAATTTATAAATTTGACCAATATAAAAGCTCAGATAAATTAATGACTTGAATCAAAACCACTTTCCTCAAAATCAATTCAAGTGTTAATATGTTTGTAATCTAATTGGCTA